>JAFBJU010000069.1:883884-961171 GCA_016785305.1 Colistium nudipinnis
AGGCCTCTGACCCCCAGACAATCCGCCGCCGCGGTCTCACCGGTCAGAGCCTCCACCTCCAGACGACAGCGACGCAAGCTCCTGTCCTCATGTTCCATCGCCTGCAGCTTTAGACAAAGTCTGCCAGTAACCATCATCAGGAGCACAACAGCCAGTCAGCGCAGAGACGCTACTCCTCCAGAGACGCAAGGAGCAACAAGGCTTACTCCTGCACCGAGACGGCACAGCAACGACTGCAAGGGCGTCCGATCACCAGCTAACAGCAGCAACGCAACCCAACTCATCTCTTTTCAAAGGACGGGTAACAAACTTGGCTTGACACAGATAAGATTAGACTACATGGCTTAAGCATTCCAGGATTTAACTGTGACAAATGACATATATATCAATCTGATTATTTCACCTTAGAGTATGTGTTAATGTGTTCTTACAAAGTCAGGATTGTAGTGATGTGATGATGCTTCAGAAAGACACAAGGTCTGGCATAGAAATAACTCCTCTTCCTTAAACTTAAACCGTTATCAAAGTAACGTTAAAGACACACACATAACTTGATTTGGGCCTTGCAGGCAGAGTGGAGATTAATAATAATAATAATAATAATAATAATAATAATAATAAGATGGTGCCTCGTGTGAGGGTTATCTGATACAAGTTGATATAGAGCACGTACAATCAAATCTGTCATAAGCCGTGCACAACAGTGCATACAAAAGCATCCCAATCCCGTGGCTCTGGATGACAGAATTCATAGAATTAAGAAATAATAATAATTCAATTAATTAGTTTAAAATGTACCTGTACATGGTCATCCTCAGTGACGGGGTCTGAGGTGCTGGTTGATTTGTCAGCCATTCGTTTCCTCTTCACTGCAATTCGTGGCCGGGCTCTTGAAAGATCTACACAATGTACAAAAAACATCTTCTATCTGAAAATACTATACTAAGTAACCTCATCTACACAGGCCACATGAATCAACTTATTCATCAACTGAAGGCAAAAAAAATAAAAAGCATAAACTATTATGACCAAAGATGGTCGGACAAAGTTTCAGAACCAGAAACGTACATTTTGAAATGGTAAAAGAATGTGTGGGTTAAAAAAAATCTTTTACCCTTTTAAAATCTAGTGCATACAGTACCACGTTATGCAACTGGAATACCAGCAGTTGGGTCAGACAATGTGTGTTATGTCAGTTATATGACGGTTGATGATGGTACTTAAGATTGGAAAAACTAAATAATCCATTAAATAACTGGCTCCGCACATGAATCCAACTTAAGACTTGTGCTTGTAGTATCCAACTTAAGAGTTATGCACAAACATATAAGCACAGGCCCAGCTTTTGATGTACCCTTTTTAACTTGTGTCATTGGAAATTGTGTTCCCTCTTGTAACTCCAGCCTTACCTGTCTCGGGTACTAGGGAGACGGAAGACATACGAGTGCAAGACCGGGTCAGAGGTCGTCTAGGAACAAAGTCCTCATCTCTGGCGTGACCATGCTGAGAGTCTGAACCAGTAGCAGAGACATTTTGTCTTTCTCCCTGTCCAGCCAGTAACGCTGGTCTCCTGGAGGTATGGTTTTCAGCAGCAACTCTAAGCTCTGAACTGTCCACAGTGGCTGAGCTCACCCGCAACCCAGCCTCTTTTGTGCAATTGTCCCCAGCCTGTGCTCCAGAAGCGCACAAAGTGCCATCGTCAATCCTGCCAGCTCGTGTAGATCTGACTGTGGTTGTAGATGTTCTATGGCTCGTCCCCACCACCACCCTTCCACATTCACTCAATTGCCTGGATGTGGCGCCCCCTGCTCCACTTCTGACAGCAGATCCTGTCACCGGCCTAACTCCAGTCCTTGCTGCTGATCCAGCACTCCCAAAACCATGTACTGTCCCTCTGTCAGTGCTTTGAGTGGTTTCCTGGGCCTCAGCAGAGACTCCTTTACTGCTAGTCCTCCTGCTGGTCTCAGCGGCAGCCTTCATATCTGCCTTGATCTGTTCACTGGTCACTTGACAGCTCTTCTCGCAGCTTCGGTCTGACACCTGAGGCTTCATCTGATCCACTGAGGCTTCCATAGATACAGCCACGTTGTTGCTCCGCCGTAGAGGAGTCTTCCCTTTACCTGGAAACACACACTTAGTTATACTGGGGGGATGTTCAGATAGAAAACATAACTTTGATTGGTTAACAAAATTGATGCAAAACCATTTATATGTATAGGTGTTTGTAGCTCAGCTGGTTTCACTGTGAGTGCGTTTTTGCACGTGTGTGTAAGTATACAGACATCTTTCTATGGTTGTGCAGACTAATTAAGGGTTTGTGAGGTCCTGTAATGTCTTTTTGGGGTTTTTATTTATTTGTGAAAGTGAGGAGGTAGGGAATGGACAAATGTCTTCACAACTATAGCAAGACCAATGTGTGCATGTTTGTGTCTTCCAATGGATGTGAAGATCAATTTTTCTCAAAACCATCATTGTTAGGACATTTTGACTTTAATGTTCTTTTTGAAGATTGGTTTTAGGTATTGGGTATAGGTCAGGGCTATGGTAAAGTTTGGAGTAAGGTATTACGTTGAAATGGTTATGATTATGGTATGAATAGGGAGTGCATAATGATTATTGTGAGTTTCTTACAACTATAGAAACACAAGAATGTGTGTGTTTTCCAATCGTCTGAGCTTTGAATGGATATGTTGAATCAACTGCAACGGTTACATGACAGAAATTGGCTCCACCAGCTGGCTCCACCAACATCCACCATCAACTCCAAATAGTTACATGATATTAATAAATTAAAATGCACATTGATTAGTATTTCCTGGAAATGTGTTCACACACTACATTTGGGTGGAAATGTGGCTACTGTAGTGGGCACTAGGTGTGTTCTCTGTTGTGCTCAAACCTTCTGTACAGGAAGCTGGATGCTGTAAACATGAAGCTGGCATTAGTCTTGAAACAAGGCCTTCCTCTTCTTCACTGTCTGAGTCGGAGATGACCACCGCAGGCTTTAGAACAGTGGCACTAGTTGGTCTGAACTGCTGGACTAAACCACTGGGACCTGGAGGTGCAAAGGACATATCAATACACATCAATATGACACAAATTTTTAAGTAATATGATGTAGATTAAAGTGGCTCCTGGTGACTGCAAACAAAGAAAAGCTTCAAACCTGCTTGCTCCTCATCAGCGTGTGATGTTCCGGCTTGGCGACCGCCCCCTGGAGCCAGAGCAGCTTCTTCCACTCTCAGCTCATCTGCTCCTTTCAGCTCTAGTTGAGGTTCAGCCCCCATGTTGTCCTCCAAGATCACCTCCTCTTCTCCCTCATCTTCCATGGCATTTACGTCAACTGCCGTTGTCGGGAAAAAAATTAAAATAATAATAAAAAAACGTGATATTTCTTGTTTAAGTTGGTTATCTGACTCTAATCAAATTAAATTGTTCGATATTGATATTTCTTTAATATTATCATATCAACAATTGGCAAAATGTAAGTTATACATTATAATGTAAGTCCCTATACTTATAGGGAAATACGATCGAACTCATTCATTCGATTTTAATTCAAAGATGCAGAGGAGAAAATGCAGGCTTTATGACATTAGCTAGTATCTTCCCCTTTGGGTTAAATAACCTAATTTAGAGGTTTCCTATAACCATCTACCAGTGTCTGGCATCAACTGGCAACAAATTATGCCCTTTCCTCAATACAGAATTATTTAAGCCGTGTTGTGTTTAAGGGAAGCACCATCTGATACAACAAATAATTCACATTTAGTTATATTATGATGAGTAGGCCCTGCTGAAGCAAAGCAACTAGTGGGGTACTCAGTAAGAATTGCCATCTTTTGTTAAATATTAGCAGCAAGTAAATGTGTTGTTACATCATGGAGTTATATGACCTTTATCTATAGATCAGATAAAAAATAAAGTTAATTATTGGTATTTTTTATTTCGAAAATATTCAACGGGAAATCATTTTTTTCCCCCCACAAAAGTAACCATATCAAAAGAAAATGGCAAAGGCAAAAGTGAGGGGAATTCATGAAATGCTGTGTGGATGCTGCACATGGAACTTGCCATGTTGCTGTTGCTGCCTTTGGTTGTTGTTGTTGACAGGCGGAGGAGCAGGGGGCGGGTTGGCCTCATTATTGTGGTGGTGGTTGTTGTTGTTGTTGTTCTCATTGTCATTGTTTGAGTTCTGGTTGCTGACCAATGCTGATGACACACCAATACCTGTCCCTGCACTCAGACCCACTCTGGCACAGCCCTAAAACAGAAAAAGGATACTATGCATCAACATATACGGAAGCGCATTACATTCATCGAAGGAAAAAAAAACATAGGCAGCTTATCTCGTAATTACGAGTTTAGGATCTCGTTATCATGAAAAAACTGGCCAATGCTTTGTTCAGTGGAACCACTGCCAGCCACAGAAAGGTACATTAATGAACATATTTATCTTAGTACAATGTAATGTTGAAATATTACTACTACATGGCAACGGTTATGTCTACGGAAGCGCATTGCATTTCAAATGCACAAGTATATATCAATGAAGTATACAATATTGGTTGAATTTCTCCTGCACGAAAAGAGCAACTTCCAGCACTTCAGACTGGGCTTTCCGCCTGAACAAACCCAACGCCTTGAGATGCATGTGCAGTGTTGACATAATAATGCTGTGCTCACTTTTAACATTAATATTTCCCAATGTTTCACACCAAGAAGGAAATAAAAGTATATCAAACGCAATCCATTTTATTTACTTACAAAATACTATTTTGTGATAATTAGTTCCTGATCTCATAATTATGAGATATTATATTGTTTTATTGTTAATGGGGTGGCCTAGTGGTGAGGGAGACAGGCATTGGGCCAGAGGGTTGTCGGTTTGAGGCCCAGTCGAGGCGGTTTCCCTCTGGAAGGATGCACAAACCCCTGCCACCAACAAAAGAGAGTCTACCTCTAATGCCCTTGAGCAAGGCACTTACCACGGACACTCTCAGCTTACCACTGCGCTGTGGCCTTGCATGCACCACAGATGGGTTAAATGCAGGACACATTGCTTGTGTGTTTGCATGTGCATGTTTATGTGGGATGATGTGCGTAATTCTAATTCTAATTACACACATACTACAATAACCCCATCTGCTACCCGGACTTGCATGGTTCAAATGCAGAAGACACATTTCCCTTGACTTGTGTATTTGCATGTGCATGTTGTGTGGGACGATGTGCAATTCTAATTCAATCAACATCTTTTCTAGTAACTAAAAAATAAGCTTAATTTTCTTTTTGGTAATGCAATGTGCTTCCGTATCAACAAATGCACCAATCTTATTCACCAGATCAGGTACCAACAACACATCAATGATTCAAACGGCATGATTTCTTTGACCTTTGCTGTTCATTATAAAAGTCAGTATTTCAGTTATTGCAGGCTGGCAATTTAGTGATTACCAGTGGTGCTGATACTAAGTGCTCTGATGACAACTAATCAAGCATTATTCATGATTTTTAAAATAATTTAAAGTACATTAAAAAACAGACAGGTTCTACATACAGATTCTAAACAGAGTTTTTCCTATTTTAATGTAAAGTAATAGTTTCTGGAGACAAGGAAGTAAAATTACATGTTTTTTCAGATGAAGTTCTCTTTCATTTCTATCCACTAATTGCATGTAATGCGCTTTTCTGTTGAAATGTACTGTAAACTTGCCTTGTATGAAATATCGTATAGGCTACTTAGTATTCCAAGATCAGACCTCAATAAAGGGGAACAAAGCTGAAAGACATCTTATCTTAACGACTGGACTGAAAAAATACGATGACATCCACCGCCAGCTTCCCACCTGAGCTGAAGAAGCTACTTCGATATGAGGAATAACTTATAAAGAACTCAAGCAAATCTACTTTCCTACATCCCGTCCAACTCCTGAAGACAATATAAACTGGATAACTGAATACCTTTCTAGACACGTATACATTTTGAGTGAATATACAGAAACAGACAGTCTACCTTGGGTGGTTCTCGAAACATCTGGTCCAAACAGATAAACTCCAGACTGGGCAGTAACTCTATGAACTGGGAGAAAGATTCCAGTTTGATAGCATGACAGCGAACAAGAGTGAGATCAACGAGGCGGATCCATCTGGACTGATCTGAACAGAGAAACAGGTAGAATGTAATGGCTCCGCTGTACAATAATTAATAATTTTAATGACTCAATGTGTGAAAATGAACGATAATGACTTCAACGGGACATAAATAATAGGGTTGGGTATCTTTTGGGTGTGGTGTTGGACTTTAGTGCCAGCGCTTTAAGGCTTTCTGAACAAGTACTTCGACAAACGTCTGATGACATGTGTGAAATGTTTTTTAAGGCATATGTGAAGGTCAAATTGAAAAATATAATAACCTAAGGCCTTAAAGATATAAATAAAAATAAATGAATAAAACATAATTATGGTAAATTTGGACCAAATACTAGTCTTACCATTAATTCTTTTTTCGAACAAATTATAATGAACAAACATTCACATCATTTTTATTTGTGTTGGATCAGTTTAGGCCAGATTGAAGCAGACATTTAAATTAAATATGCACAGCAGGTGCGTGAGATTTTGCTTCTGTTACCTGCATGACCTCAGTGATCTTGATATTGATAAAAAAAAAAGAAAGATGCACACCGTGTGTACCTTCTTCATTTTTGGACAACTTAAGTTCACCAAAAACATATGACTAGATTTGAACAAGGGGTGATGATGGCTCAGCTGAGCCAGATTTGTATTTTACCTGTGATCCAGTGGTGAGGGTTATGCAGGTGAGGACAATTGTAGATGAGCAGGTATTTAATGTTGGTAAACACCTCGTTCAACACCTTTATGCCAATATCAGTGATGATGCCTGGGTTTTCAATGACATCAGCCAAGCCGTACTTCACCAGCTCTGGATGAGTCATCTTACCTGCATTTAAAAGACATACAAGTTGTTTTTTAACAAACCAGTATTTTTGCATTTAAATTCTGCATTTTTATAGTCCACAAGAATGATGTAGCCACTGCTATAATTGTATTTGATGGCAATGATCTTCAATTAATTAAGGGCAAAGGTCAAGCAAAGCTAAAGTTCATTAAACATTGACAAATGGCTAAGGAGTAAATACAAATGAATTGCAACATTGAAAAAGAAGGAAAACTAAATAATGTTCATTAGATAGAATAAAAAAATATCAAGGAGAATTGGTCATTTCTGTCAGAGGAAAAAAAGATTTGAGAAAAGGAACTAACATTGCAACAGGAACTCATCCACATATCCCAGATGAAGGGTTTCAAACTGTGGAAACTCTAGTTCAGCCATTTTGAGAGCTGAGAAGACTCCATCTTTAGTCAGTGAAGGCTGGATACGCAGCTCATGCAGTCTGTTTAACACAAAGAAATCATGTATGTAAAAATCAACAACTGACAACCCTTTCTGCTGTTGAGAGAAGTTAAATATACCAACGAGAAGAATGACTTGAAGTGAAGCCTAATTGTATTTTCTTACAGTTTAAGTCCACAATATAGCTTTAGAGGTCAAGTGTGGTGGAATCAGATGGATAGAAATGTGTATGATCACCAGAAATTAAGTAACATTGTGTTTTCATTTCAAGGGGAATTCCATTATTGTTCAACCTGCCTGTTACAATTATAAATGTGGGTGTGTAAATAATTGGTACAGAATTGCTTTTAATCTGTCCAATCAAGTCAACTGGAATCATCCAAATTGTCCAAATCAGAAAAAGATTCAGCCATACTAATGTTATGACTATACAGCCTTGCTGCTGTTAATGTAATAGATTATTATTTGTTATAATTTGTACATTGTTAGCCTGAACAAGCTTCATTACTGTTCTGCCTTCCATATCTCTCACTCACTCCTTCTCAAATAGGTCGCAAACATTTCTATTTTGTTGATTTGCTCTGTAAACAGAGCAGATCTCCCTGTTATACTGTAGATTTTTTTGGCCGTTTTTCTTCACCCTTTTTAGGAATAGTGGATTAATGTGTGAAGCCCTTTGAGGCTAATAGATAAAAACATTATTTCATCTGTATTAATGTCATTATGCTTCTTTTTAGTAACTAAGTATTTATTATTGATACAACAGGCATCATATTCACCCGTAACCTTTAATTAACTTTAAAATTACTTTAAACAGTATTGTCGTTTTTTTTCCTTAGATTTAGAACAATTGTGCTTTTTTGAAAGAATTAAAAGTGGTGTATCGGGGGTTGCAAGTTAAATGTTAATCAGTTTTCGCTGAGGTTGCATTTTTGACTTTGGGATAATTGTAGTAGTTTTTTGTGAGAGTTGATCGTCACCACAACACAATGCGACTTTACTTTTGTCAGCTTTCTTTGCGTGATATTTGAGTATCTAGGTAAGACAGCATGTGATAAGGAAGTATGAAAGGACAAGTGAAATCTGGCATCTCGTGCAGAGTGGAGATTTAAATATCCCATTAACAGCTCCTATGTTCTGTCCGCCGCATGTGTTCACATCAGACCCTGAACATGTAACAAAGCACACACACTCACTTTCTGGTGCGCACCCACATCCACTAACACTCTCTCTCATGCTTAGGCATGATACATTAAGATTAGATTGTTTTGTTTGCGTTTTGTTTATTTAGAGTTCATTAATTAACTCAAATGCGTTGCTTTCTTCAAAAGGATGGTGCCCTGACGTGCCCCCCACTGGCCCAGCCAGCAGGGGTCAGCATTGGGCACTGCTTATGAGGAAAACAAGGTGCTAATGCATGTGCATACCTACACCACATATTGTGTTGATGTTTGTGTGATGTTCCTAGCTACATGCAATCCTAGGTTGACTAGTGGCCTACACAGAGCTGTGTCCACTGTAAATCAGGTGGATCCAAGACTATGTGAGTAGTGTACAACAGTCCAACCAGATCCCTCTTCCAAAATGTCCAGCAAGAAATCTCAACATTACCAAGAAACAAGGGAAGACCATCTTGCTCCTTGCCCTTCACAATGCCCACATTGCCAATCATTGAGCAGTAACTTAAGAAAATGCTCAGCAATGGTGTCATTGAGCTATCCTCTTCTGCTGTGGCTATTTCTGTTGTTTTGGTACCCCAGGAGGATGGTACCCCCTGCTTCTTTTCAGTCTAAAGAGGTGCAATGCTAAAACACACAACAATGCATATCCGATGCCATTTGTGTAATTTCGTAGACTTTAAAATGGGCCCAGTATCTTAGATTTCTCAACGTCAAGAGGCAAGTGGCCATGGGTGAAGAGAGCAAACACAAGAGGATGCCATGTTCACCCAGCAAGGCCTCTTTTAATCTGAAGCTACATTTCCAACAAGCTGTGGAGTGAAGTTCGGTATGGTAGCAGTACCACAAACCCCCATTGAAATTCATATTTGGCCCACTTGCTAATGAAGTTGAATAGCCCTGCTTTACAACATATCCACCTGATCTGAAAAGTCTACACAATTGGTGGGTTGGTACCATCAGTTCATCCATTGGCTGACTCCATAAGATCACATTAGGAAATCAAGACTGGCTTAGGCAGTGCGATCACCTCAAGGGCTTATTACACCAATCAGAATTGGGAAAGGTGGCGGGCAGAGTTCCAGCTGGCAATATACACAGCAGTAGACAAGACCACTGGAGTGACCCCTGCTGTTTTAGCCCAGGGAGTTCCTTACACCCAACACATCCGCATATCACACACTACACACATACACAAATTCTTAAGGATATGGAAAGACATGCGAGTGTGGCAAAAGCTGGACATGCCAGATACTATAATGCATGAGGCAAAGTTGTACACTTTGCAGTTGGGGATCTGGTCTGGATTAGGTCTCACCAAAATCCTGGTCAAAATCCTCAGCCAAGTTCTCTGCCAAGTTTGCACCCAGATGGTCAGGGCCTGTCAGGGTAGAGAAAAGACTAGGTCCAGTAAACATGTGAAATTGTGTCTGACAGAATAAAGGTGGATATTGTGGTTGACATGAATCCCCTCTGAAGTTCTAATAAGCCACTAGCTGGGGGAGGGAAAAAAATTGATCGCCTAGACTTACTTCATGTTTGCAAAGTGTACACATATATGGTTATCAGAGAACTGCTGAAATTAGAACATGATAGAAATATGGACTATCGTTTATTTTATATTAATAATTACGCCAAATATGGGAGGTGACGATCTCTTATTTTGTTCTGGACCAAGAAGCATGCAGGCGGCTGAAGAGTAAATCTTTATGTTAATGTAATTTGATTTGCTTTTTTCTTGAATAATAACTTTACTTTGTTTACTTTTGCACGGTTATAATAATAATAATTGTTTTCCTGTGTGTGTGAGTAGCATGGAGTAGCTTTGTGTAGGTCTCCGAGATTGCGTGACGAGGTGAGATTGGTAAAGAGGGGATTGTTTTATGTTAGCTCTGTTTTAAAATACTAATGTTTAAATGGTCTGGGAGCAGCAGGCAGTCTGATAGACGGCCGGCACATCTTCTCTTTACCTGGACTCCAAAGCAGTTTGCTTTGTGTTGTGTGCATTTGCAATTTCTCTTTCGGTAAGATGAGTCAGAATATTGCACTGGTGATTGATATCTTGTATAGCACAACTTTCAAATCCTGAAATAACCATAGTTTTATACGTTTATACCTGATAATTTTACCAAGATGATAGTTGCAATGTCACGGCAGCCAGTGGAGACAGTATACAAATTCAAAATGTCTTCATGTGCCATTTATTTACACACCATTTTAAACTACATTACGGCAATCCCCTTAAAATGAGCCCTTTTATCTACTTAAGATATACGCAAGAGTGGACAAACAGAACACTGGCCTCAGAAAGGACCTTTTATGTTTTTAGGTTACCCGAAGGCCACTCTACGTTTTCTCACATACTTGGAAGATGATAGTGGATGTTTCAGTTTTAAGAAATCTTCAACTTCACATCTAGAAGCCACTTAATCATACAAACCTTACAGGATAACAAGATAAGGCGGCTGTGAGTATTATTTTGAAAAAATGTTGTGTGCTGTGTATAAAACCTGTAAATGTTTGCAATACTGCCATTATTTACCGACTTAGAAATGTTACTGTAAAACTGGGTATGTTTCTGGATAATCTCATATACTAGATTATTTAACATCTTACTTTGGATATTCTTCCTTTCACTTATTTAGGGACTGAAACGGGAAAACATAAACATAAAACATAAGCTGCATATGAACTGGATAGGAATATTAATAGAAACTGATTAGCAGAGCACCTGCGAGCAGCAGTGATGACGAGGTAGCCCAAGTCCACTTCCAGAGCATTCTTACAGGCTCCAAAGACAATTGTGTGGAGGTTACGAAATCCTCCTGGAAATGAATACATACAGTGTAATAGAGACCAAATGGAAAAGAAAAGGACGTAAAGCATGTTAAAAGGAAATAAAATGTAAAATAAAAACACAATATGCAATATAATTTACGCAGTAGAGCCCAACTGATAAATCTAAAGAAAAAACTATTTATGACAATAAAACAAGTTTATTTTTAGGTGCATTATTTCATGTTATCTAGGTTAGGACTCTTGGAATAACTACTACGTAACAAATGTTACAGAAAATATTTGTTTATTTAAGTGTTTTCGAAATTGAAAAAGTCTTCAAATCATATATCGTTGGGGCTCTATTATGCAGTATAACATTATAAAATCCTCCTTAGTCTATTAGACAACAATAAACAATACCAACACTCCTGGCAAATAAGAAAAATATGTTATCCTCACCTGACCTCCAGCTGTCTTCCACCACATGCTGGATCAGCCCTCCCAGGAAGGGAACTCTCACCAGCTCCAGCTGCTCCAGATTTCGGGCTGACGCTAAACCAGTAACTAGCGGGACATATTTGAGGGAGTTGGTTGGTCCTGCACAGTTTCGCATGACAAAAGTTCTTAAGCTCACACACAAAAAGTCCTTAAATGGTTGTGGTTTGGTGAGACGGACCCACTTCAGGTAAAGGTGGCGAAGCATGGATACACAAGGAATTTCTGGGACATTCACACCTACAAAAAAGAAGCGCATGTGAAGTATGTCAGTGCCACTCATCAAGAAATATCAGATGATTGTCTCAGTTTCTTATATATACAATTATATTCTGTCACAACGATCAGGAGTAATGTGAAGAACTAGCATCTTAGATTTATAGTTCATCATAACATCATCGTCATCATTATAAACAATATAAAAGTATATAAAGGTGTCACTTCACCTGAATTTTAGGGGTACAGCAAGGAGTTTGTCATTGTACATATCTGCCATTAATTAAAAATGTCTATGTCGAAGTAACATTCTAAGATATAATAAGCCTTGCCAATCAATTGGCAAATCAGTGTTTAAATAAAAAAAACTAGGAGTTTGATGGCTCACAAAAGCTAACCGATTCAAACTTATCTAGCTCATAAGCAAATATTTGCCTCAAATGGATAAAGAAATACAAGCCTGGGGACCAAGAAAGAAAAAGTGGGGTTTCTTGGAGGAGGACAAACAGAGCATTTCAGACAGAATATGAACAAATATGCTGCAATGAATGGTATGAAACAGTGTATTTTGTGCATTTCAGTGTGTCCCAAGTACAAACCAATTGTAGAGTCCAAATTAATTATAAAACAGTAAGTTTGTAAATTAACATGACACCCTTATGGAGACACATAATGTTCCCCAAAGGAGTATGAGCTAAAATAAGTGGTACATGTTCTTCTGCAACTGAGGATGTTTAACATAAATATACATTGCATGAAATATTTATAATATATTTGTTTAGAATAATATAATAATTAAACAGTCCTGCAATTAGTAAAATAATATTTTATTCCCAAAAGCAACTTATATGCTTTAGATGCACAACACAGCATTTAATCGGATAAACCTTTGGATGAATTTGGCGCCTCATTCTCTTCAATAACAGTATTATCTACACATAATGGATGGGGCATCCCAGGTGTGCCTACTGTCACTGAGCATTATGTCACAAGTTAGGGAAATGAAAATAGATTAAAATACGATACTTTAATGCCAATGCACATTGAGTGTATACCTTTGTAATAGTAGCAAAGTTAAAAAACAATGAAATGCCATAAAAAGAGAAAATAAATATTTCCACAACAAGAAATAGATAGTCAATAATAAATAACCTAATTTTCCTTGATAATGAACAGCACGACACAGTTGTGTGGTGATTAACACTCGGGCTAACCTATGATTGGACATGGTCATTTTGGAAGAGATTTTGGATCCTAATTTAACCATTGTTCAGAATCAACACTGATGAAACTTTCATCAGGCTTGTTTACCCACACCAAAGCGAAACAAGTGTACTGACTTAAAACATGTATGTCTCACCAGTCTTTTGTATCCCAACTGTAAAATGGAGGAAGTGTTTACTGTGATATCTTACTTACCCACGAGATGTAAGGTCTGGATCTTTGCAGTTAGGGGGATGGTCAGTTTGTTCTCAGCAGGTATGGGAAAAGCCCCATTGCGGTTGCGAAACTTTCCCAGTATGTGAACTTGGGGCATGTAATTCCATATGGCTTCCACCAGCTCCAAATGGGATGTCTCCACACCCTAAGATGACAATTTGAGACATGACAATATGAATTTTAAAATTAACATTCAAGAAAAGCCAAAACATACTGTTAGGAGGTCAATAATTAGGGGTAAATAATACAATTCTAATACATTTTGCATAGACATCGAACCATCAATCACGGTCAGAAAGACTAGAGGCAACAAAAAACTACAACATTCTGTGTTAAGACATACAGTTAATTCTGTTTAATACCACACATTATGTAAAGAAGTTACTCAACACTATTTGCTTTAATCAAACTGAAATTAATATACCTGGTGTAGATTTAAATATTTTAGACAGCTCACATCACCAGATCATTAGCTTTCTGGAGCCAATGGGGAGTAAAGGTGTGTGTGCCTGCTTGCTTGTTTAATTTTTTTTCCAGAATTGGGCAGTCCTACTCATATTCCATAACATCTTGTTCCCCCAAGTACCCATAAATGTATATTGGTACATACTTAAGTAGGAAGTAGGAAGCCAAAGTAAAGATGAATTGGAATACCACTTATACAATTTTAAGCAACATCAACATCTTAATTTAAAACAGCTTGAATCAGAAATAATGAAAAAGTACCTGTCCTCATAATAACATCTTTTATACGAGTCCTGTTTTTTGTGTTAGTGCTGCTTGGGAAAAAACACAAGCATTAAGTCCTGTTTACTATATTGTTATTTATTGTCATTACCCTGTGCAGAATTTAACAGCACAGGAAAGGTGGCGGTTAAAATGGCTTTTACAGACCTCCCACAAGTGATCAAGTTCAGGTAACTTGATCTCAAGCCTATTGTTTTTCAAAGAATATGTGGTATATTCAGGATAGCAATACAACTGAAGACTATAGAAGGCCAATTCACTTACTGAATTGCCCACAACCAAGCAGGAGGAAGCAATCAGCAGAATAACTTTGATGTTAAGATTGAAGACTTTCATGCACGCTCAATGTGATATATAAAAACCCCAAACGTTCAGTATGATATTACTCACACGCTAAATACTGACCAGCAGATTAGGGCAGGCCTGTAGTGCCTCCAGGACTCCAGGTATACTGAAAGCCTCAAAGCCTCGGACTCTTCTCCTCTCCAGATATCGAGGGTGGAGGCCATATAGCTGCTCCAAATCTGGCATCTTCCTCAAGAGGAGAAGAAAGCTGCTGTCTATAAAGCCTAAACCAAAAAGCCCAATGAATAGGATTAGACATTTTCAATATGTGAACATGCAAGATGTGCAAAGTTCCATTTACAGTGCTATTGATCAAAATAGATATTGTATTTGTATAGCTCATTCTCACAAGTCACAATTTGCCTCACAGAGCTTGACAATCTGTGCAAGGAGCACCATATTCTGCCCTTAACCCTCAAAACGGGTGAGGAAAAACTGACTGGAAAAACATTTTTAGATGGCAGATGGAGGCTGTGTATAACAGAGCAGATCAACTAAATAACAATGTACTAATACATTTTTTATGTTGTACATTTGGGATGTATTATTTGATTTGTAATTTCTATAAAACATCTTAATATATAAAAATAACAAATCATAAAATATTATTACTATTAACATGGTCTACCTCTTTATATATAAATAAAGTTATATTTAAACAAATGTACCCAATTTACATTGTGAACTCTGTGTGAGTTTTCAATAAAGACACTGACTAGTATAATTGTGTGTTGTCAGCTGAGGTGTTTGTCTACACTTGTGAGCTAGATGAATATGAGATCACATATGTAATAGAACTTTCTAAAAACACATTTCCAAAAAGAAAACCATCATATACCTGTACACTGCAGCATGAAGCATGTATCAATTCGTTTGACATGATTCAGTTTTTTTGTCCCTGGGGGCTTACCTGAGGGCATGTACTCCCACCAGCGACCAGCACATAGATCCACTACTTTGACCACTCGCAGGTACAATGTTACAGCTTCTCGAAGCTTTCTTGACAGACTCTCCATACACATGATATTCTTCATGGGAAGATACCTACAAAACAAAACCATGCTCAAACTGTGAAAACCTTTTGCATCATAATCTTCAGTATAGGGGTCACCTACAGAGGGTTTACTCACATGCACAGTATATAATGAGGTGATATACTCACTTGTTTAATAATAATAACCTCTCAAAGTGCTTTAAACACATTTCTACAGAGGTATTAAAACAAGTGTTTTTTATTATTATAACACTCAGGGTCCGTTTCTGAAAGAGATTCAACAAGCTCAGAGTTTATCTACCCTTTGATAGAAAACTCAGATTTTTCAGTTACATTAAACTAGATTTCAATTAAGTTCAATAAACTCTGAATAGGTTCATTCAGGAGTTAAGCATGTGCGCCATGACTTTGAAAAGCCAACATCAATGGAGCCCCCATACGTCAATTCACCATTGTAATGAATGATGAAATCCAACTATTTCCCAACCTTAAACTAGAAATCATCATTCTAACATATGGCAGGTATGAACTCAATATAAACAAAAACACAGCTGCAGAGTTGAGAGAATCAATGTGGGAGAAATGTGCTACTCAAGTCAATGCATAAGTTTGAATGTAGTATATTCATTTAATATGTAATCACGCTTATATCATTACAGGTGAAAACATGGGGAATGGTATTGAACCAAACATTATTTTTTATCAAGATGCAATACTGTAAAATTCATCTTTGATGGCCCTTGGGTCGTGGGCTTCTTGAGCCAATCGCAGCTGTCTAGGTGCGATGGCTGGGTATCCCAGGGCTGACACATGGCAACAGACGACCATTCACTCTCACACTCACAACTATGGACAATTTTGAGCTTGCAATTAACCTGAATGTCTATGGACTTTGGGAAGAAGCCAAAGTACTAGGAGAGAACCTACGCACACGCAAACTCCACAAAGAAAGGCCTGAAGCCTAGACCACAGCCATAGCTCAAGCCAGAACCTTCTTGCTGTGAAAATCTTAATATAATATAGTGTATATCAGGAATATTATTAGAAATAAATATAACTATTAAAGAATCTCCCTACGTATATTTATCTGCATATTAAAGCAGTGTCCCCATCCACAGCATCTTGGATAAAAGGACATGTAATGCTCAAAATAAAAAGCGTGAGAAAGAGTGAGGAGATTTAGAGTAACTCACTTTTTTAAAGAACCAGACAAGCTATAAGTTCACAGCCTCAGTTACTATAGTTATTGATGGAATTTAAGTTGATTCACTTCTTAAATCAGGCTGGAGTTACCCCTCTATCTTGGGCTGGACTTACCCATCTTTTTGAAATGTTCCCCTGATTTTTGAGAGTTTTCACTAAACCCGCTTCTG
Source organism: Colistium nudipinnis (assembly GCA_016785305.1). NCBI lineage: Eukaryota > Metazoa > Chordata > Actinopteri > Pleuronectiformes > Rhombosoleidae > Colistium > Colistium nudipinnis. The sequence continues at coordinate 900,829 of JAFBJU010000069.1, forward strand.
AAACAGCCCCAGTATTGTTACTTGTATGGTTATGATAATGTGTAAAGTTTCATGGCAAAACAAGAATGTAGAATCCACTGGCAGTGTACCTGAATATGTGGCAGAGGACTTCATGGGACAGCTCATTGATGTAATCTTTGGGCTCAGTGGGACTTACGAACAGTGCCCCTGCACCGCTGCCCCCAAACGGCTGGAGTTTAGAGGTCTTCCTCCTTGGACCCATCAGTTCTATGTCACTGTACCGGGTTTTGGAAACACACCCCTCGAGGATCTATTACTCAAGCATGAACTCAGTTCTAGACATGGAATAACAGAGGAAGACACATTAATGCAATACAGACACGGGGGAGATTCTCTTTTCCGATGAGTCCTTGACTTCGGAGGTGAACATCTAGAAAAATCACTTTACTATCTTGGAGGGCTTCCCAGGTAATACACAAGTAAGAAAAAACAAGGCCAACCATCCCTAAAGGAATTTGTCAGACACACACAGAACCTGTTTACTGTGCCAGTTATTGGCTGCATGCTGTCAACATCAGAACACCAGAGTGTTTTTTAAACCAGGACAAGTGTAACACCAAACCACTCTGAACTTTTAAATATTACTATTTTGTCACTTTAATAGTAACTGATCTGTGTTAATAATGGTTATGATCAACAAAGGGAATCATAGCTAAAACATATTCAGTTTAACATATATGTACCACCTATCCCGGATATGTATCCCAGATAGGTTTTTCGGGTCAACCTAATTATTCATCTTCATTTTAACATGAATGTAAGTTATATCTGCTGGCTGTGCATGCTTAACAACTCTGCAACAACTGCATTACTATAGCACTCCTATCAGCTGAATATGTCTCCTCTGATGATACGCCACATACCCAATTTCAGCATTGTTCATTTATCCACCAGCTACAAAGAGAACCGTTTACTTTTTCAGATAGACACTTGCATCAGCCTCCGTAACTGTGTCTGTCTGCGATTTTAAGCAGCTAAATACAATTTGTGAGATAATGTGCAGTGAATGAATGTCCATTCAAGAGGGTCTTACAGTTCAGTGAGAATTAACTGATGATGAATTGACTTTTTAGATCATCATTAATGCTTAAAATATTGGAATATTACAAAACAATGCATAAATAAATCACATGAATACACAGCTTCGATCACAATGGTGTAAAATAGCATTAATTATGTTTAGAGACACTTATTTTTATAACAAGGTATTATTAAATAAGTGTGATAAACGGCTGATTTTAGGGTATAACAATGTTAACAATGATTTTTAGCAGGGATAAAATGAAAATCTGAGGAGGTCTTATCTATTCTGCTTTTGACAGCTCGTTCTATTCCGTTAATAACCAATCACAGTCCTGATTCTTACCAGGTGTATCCTTACCATAAACACAGTTGCACATGGTAAAGCACATGATAGCATGTTTAAGCCTGCAATTAGTACCAGGCATACATATTACTTTGCCCACATCATTTGCTTTATGTCCATAATGTGCAGAGGAAGTCTACATTTGAAAACAGCGCATTAATGGTCGCTATAAGAAAACATTCCTTTCAGCTAAATGGCCAACAGCGTCGCTATGTGAAGGAGACAGGTCCACTACCGACCGAGGACATGTGTATTCATTTACAGTATAACTAATAAGCTCACTTGTCACAATAGTTTTACGTTTTAATGCCATGAACTTCAACCTCTGTTCCAAAGCTAGCATAGTTAGCATGGCCTCCACTAACATTGTACAAAAAGACAAAACCGTAAACAAATCACACCATATGCAGCTTTTAGCAGTACTGCTAATGTACCTGTATTTGTCTGTCACGGCCACTGGGATGTTGCGTTCATCTCGTGTGAACTGTATCATGAATGTTGAGTTGTGATCATCTGTTCATCCCGTCTTGTGCTTCTTCGTCTTCGTCGTTTTCTTTTTCTTCCCCTATTGTTAAATGGTGGTTGGCAACTTTTAGATGCATTACCGCCACCTTCTGGAAAGGAGTGTAGATGAGAGCGGCTATTTACGATGACGATTCAGGTGTCAAAGCAGCAACAGTTACAGGGTGAAAAAGAAAAATGCAAAATGTACAAGTGGAAACACAAACAAAAGAGCAAAACGAAACAGTAGCGGCACTGGCTGTTTGAGTCTGGTATAAACATAAATAAATCTATATGTAAGCAACTATAGATGTGTGAGAAAATAAGAGAAGTATAGATTAATTCTGTCCAATCCAAAGTGCAAATGCAAAACAGTCTGAAGTGAGGGTGGTTTTCAAGTGTTTTATACTTTCGACACTGTTTACACTTTTTTATACTCTACCCACTGTATTGTTACATCTGCATTTTTTAACTATACTGTTGCACTGTTTATATTTTATCCATATCATTTATGACAATTTACTTCCTCCACATTACTTGATAATTGTTCTTATTTATACATAGTATATTATGTTAAATGTTATTTGTAGTGTTATCTGTCATTTTGGTTAATGTTATTTGTCGTGTTACACTGTGGGCCAAGAGAAAACATTATCTCGTTCCCTGTATGTATGTCCTACACATGCGCAATGACAAATAAAGATGACTTGACTTGACTTGACTTGATATGTGGGGGTGTAAGTGTTTGTTATGTAGCCTGGCTACTGGAACAAATGACTGTCCGAGCTGTTTTGTGGTGTGTCAAGAAGAGATGAGTCTCTGGCTGAACGTGCTCCTCAGCCGGACTAGCTCCTCATAGAGGGGGTGAGGGGGCCCCTCAGGATAGCTTCCAGCTTCCTCCACGTCCTCCCCTCCGCCACCACCTCTAGACTATCACATTTAAATTCAACTAAGGACTTCGCCTTCCACTCAAGCTTGTTCAGCCTGTTAGCGTCGCCTACGCTGATCTTGCCCCCCACACACCACACCAAAGAAAAGCACACTGGCTACCACAGACTGGTAGAACATCCGTAGCAGCCTGTTGCCCACAATAAACGATCTGAGCCTCCTCAGGCAGAACAGCTTGCTCTGTCCCCTCCTGTAGAGAGCATCAGGGCTGTGCTTCCTGATGTTGAGCTGGAGTTGGTTGTTGTTGCACCACGCCACAAAGTTCTCCACAAGGGTTCTGTATTATTCCTTGGGGGGCACCGGTGTTGCCCTCCAGCACATCCGACACGCTGCCCTTCAGTCTGACGTACTATGGATTGCTGTTGAGGTAGTCCGTGATCCAGGCCATTAGGCAGCGGTCCACCTCCATCACCGAGAGCTTGTCAGCTAAGAGGAGTGGCTGGATAGTGTCAAAGACACTATCCAGAAGTTGAAAAAGTTGATCCTTACGGAGCTCTGTGTTTTTTTATTTGGAAACTGTTGTTTCTCAGTCTTTGTTGATGTGTAGATGATGAAGGAAACCACAGTTGATAATGACTTGGTTAAGAATACATTCATTATAACAAAGTATCAGCATAAAACAGGCTATCCATGGTCAAGCCTGGTCAGAACAGCGGTCGAATCGTTTTTGCCCCAAAGTTCGACATAAGGTTTTATAGCATGCACAGAACATCCTTAGGACTGACCAACACTTTTCCATATATGGTAAACATATTGCCTATACCAGGGTCTTATGCTTATTTTCACTGCCATTTCCTTGATACAATCATGTTATCTTTAGGGGAGAAGAAGGGAGGTGCGAATAGTGCATTCCACTGTGGTCCCCTCTCCAGCATAAACATTTTTTATTGTTATTTAGAGTAGACACTCCTGTTACTGGTGAAGGCACCGTACCAGGGCCATCCAAAGTTCATGTCATCTATACCGTGCAGATGATTCAGACACTACAAAGCCCAAGAACAAACTGGAGATATCTTCAGTCAGAGACAGAGTTTACACGCGACCGAATTGTAATTGGCCAGTTACCAGTGACGTGGACCGACCGGAATCTTGGAATGTATTAATCAGTACGTGTGTGTGTGTGTTGTTTTGGATGTGTATGATTTCCTCCCCCCAATGCTCTTGAAATGTATACATTATTGAATTACTATTACATTACTAATCTTGCCCTCTTTATTCTGATAAATGTTTGTTATATATCCAGGACTATGGCCTGCATTGTGCTTTATATGCTGGTATATGTGACAGCACAAAGTCTGTCTGTCTTTCTCCTGAGCAAACTACGCTCCGGCCTAAATGGTTTGGTTTTACTTGGTTTTAATAATAACATTGTTTTATCAGCATATGCTAACAACATTATTGTTTTTATTAGAGACCAGAGAGATGTGGAGCTTTTAAATAATATTGTTCATGATTTTAGCACAGAATCGGCAGCGAGGGTGAATTAGAACAAGAGTGAAGCCCTTGCTGTTGTTGAGAATATACAAGAATATACACAGTACAAGTAGAGAATGAGAAAGTACAGCAAAAATAAAGTATATATAGTCAGCACATTGAAGACAAAAGATTTGAAGAAGTGCAATAAGCGTATTTTTTTCTGGCCTGTTTTTTAAATAATACAGATGTACAAAATATTGCAAAGGAATATTTAAAATATTCAAATATTATCAGGGTTGGATAAGATTTGAAGGAAAATTAAAAATCAACTATTTGGGTAATTGTTACATAACAAGTCAAAATTAAGCACAGGGATACAGTCATGTGGCATAGACACCAGCTGCCAGCCTGTTTCTGAGGGCTATCCTAGACAACTGGAGCGGCATGGTAACATCATCACGTTCATTCAAGTCATCTCTGCTATCACGTTTGTTCGGCTCCATGATCTCCCTGTTTGTGATACAGCAGTTGTGGAGGAAATGATGAGGAAAAGATAGGGCTCCACCTGGTCTTACTGGTCTAGTCCAAGCTGACAATTAATGTATTATGGTATCGGTTATTATTTGTCCATTAAAAATATAAATATGGAATAATCTTATTGTACTTTTTGGTGACTTGTTTGTGTTGTTATTTATCCAAATTCACCATATCAATCTTTTTCAATCAGTCAATTGTATAGCGTATTCAAGGATTTATGATCAACCAGTCTCCCCCTAAAGCCAACCAAACCTCCAGAAAGAGTCTGAGGCTTCAAGAATTTTGCCACGACTTAGACACTTGGAGGGTTACCAACCCCCCAGAGTGAAAGATTACACTTTCTTCTCCCAACCCCACTGAGAGTGGTTAGAGAGTGTACATTCACACATACACACATTGAACATTTTTTTCTGTCGTCAAGAATGGTGTTGGATTGGGTAAGGGAATGTTCAATTGGCACATGTACACTCTCTGACCACTCTCAGGTTAGTTTAACTATCAGCTGCCTTTATGTTGACCCAGCATCTTGCCACTGGAGAATGAACCCCTCTCTAATGAGTGACCCAGCTTGTATTGAGTATATTACTGATCAGTGGACTTTCATTGCTACAAACAAAATATATCAACCCCTCCTTGCTCTGGGAAAACGGCTAAAGCCTATCTTAGGGGAAGTATCATATCATACATCACGGCCAAGAAAAGGGCTTCAATTAAAGAACAACATCATTTAGAAAGAATAGTACAAGGGACGGAGCTGCAATTTAAAAATACTCCTAATAAAACTATTTATAAAAAACTAGAAGCAGCTCCATCAGCCCTAAAACAGTTTCTATGATCTGGAAAAAAAAACTAGCAGACTTCTGGCAAGATTGGCAAAAGGCAGAATGGAATAAAACACTATAACATCTTTATTAGACAATAATTGGGACAGACATAAAGATATTAATGGCATAATGACGCAATTTTTTTTGCATTACATAGGGGGGACTCGACAAGGCTGCCCTCTGTCCCCACAACTATTTGCCTTGGCCCTCGAACCTCCGGCTGAGGCCATTAGATCACAACAGGACATGAGGGGTGTGACTATTGGAGACCAAGTCCACAAAATAGCTCTCTACGCAGATAACATTCTTCTGTTCTTAACAAAGCCTGACATATAAATACCAGCTATCCTGTCCACTATCCAGGAATTTGGCTCCTTTTCAGGTTATAAAATATATTTCGATAAATCAGAAGCTAATATGTACCTCTACTGATCTAAAGTCTCCCCGAACCTGGCAAATTTATATAAACTTAACTTCTCTTCAACTGTTATCAAAATAAAGAGGGATTTATACAGATGGCATGATCTTCCCTTATCATTTATGGGACGTATACATTTAATCAAAATGAACATCCTCCCACGGCTTTTATATCCCTTACAAATGTGGCCTCTATACATATCCAAAAAAGTTACAGCCGACATAGAAAGGGCCTTCTCTAGATTTATTTGGCATGGCAAGAGACCCCGACAGAAGACCCTTCAGCTTCCTGCTGATAGAGGTAGCCTTGCACTAACAAGTAGAGAGAGTTCTTGTTAACCGTAAAACTATAAAACATTATATCTCTGCCTTCTATGCACTGATTTGCTCTCTTAACCCTGATGAGGTAAGGGATATTGCACAACAATGGGAGGGGGATCCTTGGCACATTAACCCGATCGCACTTTAAACTGTGTGACAAATTATTATTATTAGCCAATAAGTGCATTTTTATAAACTGGATAAGGTCAAACCACCAACTGTAACACTTTGGTATCAGGAGCTATTCAGGGTCCTCTCTCATGAAAGGATCAGTGCAGTTTTGAGGGGTAACAAGAGGTGCTTTACTGACATGTGATTCACCTTTGGTTATAAGGTCATTGGCCATTATTATTTTTTCCCTGTTTTGAATGCACAATGTGGTGCGGTGGCCGTGTTTTATTTATTTTATTTTAGTTTTATTTAAACTGCCTTATTTCTTTACTTTTTATTATTACTCTCTCAAATGTTATTTTATAAGCCAACTTTGATGTACTTATTCTTTCTGAATCTGTAATGTGAAAAAAAGGCAATATGTATGACTTTGTTTCGTTATTCTGTTTGTTGAAAAACTAAAAATCATTAAAATTCTGAAAAAAAAGAAAGGTTTGTCTTAAGTAAAGAGACATACTGATGGTATACGATATACACTTAAATGATATGGTAATAGTACACATATAGTACAGTGGAAATAGTATGTGTATTATATTATTATTATTATTATTATTATTATTATTATTATTATTATTATTATTATTATTATTATTATTATTATTATTATTATTATTATTATTATTATAAACAGTGGCTTAGCATAGAGAGAGACAGAGTTCTGAGTTCAGTTCGTCCTACGTTGTAACTATTTGCCCGGACCAATATGGCGGCGACATACACGTTCAATCCAAAGGCCAATGCAATGAAAGAAGCAGAGAGGAAACAAAAATGCAAATCATAAAGAAGCTTTGAGGTTATATATATCTAATTATATAAGGTTTTCAATGGCAGAATTAGAAAATGTATTAAGGAAGTCGGGAAAAACAACTCCAGGAAAAGTCCAGATAAGTTACTGCATGATAAAAAAAATCTCAGTGAAAGGGGTAAGAACATTTTGTTAAGATTATACAATAAAGTACGTGGGAAAGAGACAGGGCCAAAACAATGGAAATAATCTATCATAGTTCCAATCTGCAAACCAGGGAAAGATCCAAGCTTGGCAGAGAGCTACAGACATTAACATCACATGTGGGGAAAGTTATGGAAAAAATGTTGTCTTGCACATTAAATCATGTACATTATTTAGTATCCAGAGAAGAACTTAAGAATTACCAAAGTGGATTTAGAAAGGGGAGAAGCATTTTAGATCATGCTTTGTGTGTAGAACATGAGGAAGATAGAAAGGCTTTTGTCAACAAAGAGAGTGTAGTGTCTGTATTTTTCAATGTCGAAAATGCCTATGATATGATGTGGAATCAAGTTGCACAATTATGGTGTAAAAGCTTTTTGAGAGAAAGAACCATAGCAGTAAGAATTAGAAAGGATCTAAGCAATAATTATTTAGTAGAAAAAGGAACCCCACAAGGAAGTACAATAAGTCCGGATTTGTTTTCTATCATGATAAATGACATATTTAAGAATATGGATGGGTCAGTAGGTGTATCGCTATTTACTGATGATGGGGTCATGTGGAAAGTTCTAAAAACAATTTACATCGGATTAATCAGATTTGTTTTTTACTTTGGTTGTGAAGTCTTTAGATCAGCTTTAAATACATAGTTAAAACACAATACAACACCAGGTGTTAAGGTTGTGTTGTGGGGCCATGAGATCCACCCCAGTAGTTCCATTACAAGCAGAGGCATCTCAACGGGGCAGGCAAATTAGGCATTTGACCAAGAGCTAGAAGGGGTACCCCAAAGATGGCTGTTTACATTGGTCCAAAGCAAGGACAACCTGAAAGCACTGCAATGACACGTTCAGGTACCCCCATGGTACTTGCGTGCTGTCAAAAGCTTAGTTTATTTATTTATTTCTTTTCCTGGAGTCCCCAGTGCGTCTTGAAATGTCCCTGACTACAAGTAGAAATGGGTGAGATGCCTTTAAAATACAGAAGAAGTCAGGTAGAGTTACCTTATTGGGCAATCTTAAATGGGCACAAAGAGAACCACCAACACAAGGTGTATAAAAGCCATGCCAAAAGAAAATAAAGGGACAGTCAAGAAGTTTTGGATGGACCATTGGGGAAAAGGTAAAAGAAATAAGAATAAATAAAAAGAAGTTAAGCACTACAGTGCCTCTTTCTACTGTTCCACCATGGAGCCAGAGCCGATTTAAACCTACTATTTTCTTCTAATATATACAGATGCATCAAAAACTCTAGATAAAGAATGCATAGCATTTGTTTTTCCAAAGTTAGATTTTGTCAAACAAGAAAGGATAAGTTTGCCGTTTACACAGGAGAGTTAAGGCCATACTTATTGCCTTAAGTTGGATAGAAGATGTAAAACCATCTAAAGTTTGCTCAGACTCAACTGGCTCACTCATTCGTATTCAAAACAGGCAGTCAGAATCAAGACAGGACATCCTTATAGATATCTTAGATTCAATAACAGTACAAGGGCTGGTGTAGAAACTATTCACATGGATTCCTGCACATGTTGGGGTATATGGCAATGAAATAGCAGATGCGTTTGCAAAGGGGGCCATACAAAAGAGGGACATCATTATGTAAATAAGTTACAGAAAGGTGGAGACAAAAAGTACAATTAAATCAGAAATTAAAGAGAAATGGCAAACAGAGTGGGATAGAGGAACTAATGGTCGATACTATCACAGCATACAAAAGAAAGACAGAATTAGTAAGGAAGAAGACATTCTCTTCAGGATGAGGTTCGGACACACTGGCCTCAACAGCTTAAAAAAAAAATAATAATAAGCATAAATCTGGGAAATGTCACAGTTGTGATCAGCAGGAAACAGTACAACACATAGTAACGGATTGTCCTTTATATAATAACCATAGAAAGACACTTAAAGCGGCACGACAAAGAAGTAACATTTGAATTTGAATTAGAATTGCTTTGAATAGTCCCACACAAACATGCGCATGCTCAAACACTCTGCATTTAACCCATCTGTGGCGAATGCAAGGCCACAGAGCAGTGGACAGCTGAGAGCGGGGATGAGAGATGGGGTAAGTGCCTTGCTCAAGAGCATTAGAAGTGGAGTCTCTTTTGCTGGTGGGGAGGTTCGTCCATCCTTCCAGGGGGAATCCGCTTCAACTGGGCCTCGAACCGGCAGCCCTCTGGTCCGATGCATGTCTCCCTTGCCACTGGTCCACCTCTCCCCATCACTAAACACTAAACATCAGAGAAATATTACAGAAGAGTTCTGGTGATCGAAGCTACAGGGCGATATCTCGGTTATTTAAAAGTAGGGGTATAGATAAGAGAATATAGTAGTATTGTAGTAAGTAGTATTGGCATTTTGATCCAAACTCCAGTCCAAAAGGTGGCGGTAATGCACCAAAAAGCTGTTTACCAACCGCCAATAAACACGAGGAAGAAGCAGAAGAGTGAGAGCTCGATCTGATTGGCTGACAGGTGACCAATAGTGAGCTGACAGGAGGCGGCGTAGTGTGAGTTTGGACCACTGTTGTAGAATGTTTGTGAAACTTATTTTTTCGCTGTCTCTCATCTTCGTTTTTCGCCATGTGCCGGCTGACGCTCAGAAGAAGAAAGAGGTGACGTGTCTTCAATAACACGCAGACATATGTGCTGAAATACTATAGACACGTTTCCAAAGTTAACTTACCGTGCCAGTCAGAGTGCTAAGCTAACAGTTAGTAACAAGAAACCAGTTAGCTTGTGGCTATATATGGCAGATTATGAATAATGGGGCCGAAGCATATTTTCTCTCACCGACTGATTGCGGTTCGAAACAACAGTACTACCTGGAATCCATCTCAAATGTTATCGTTGGTCGTAGATTCGACTATTTGATCCACTTTAACTTATTCGACGCTCAGGTCACGTTAGCTTACATTATGTAAAGACCACAGGAAGCTACAATGAGGTCAGTACCTATAATATAATTTGTTTTCTAATCGCTGTTTGCCCTGTACTTCAGCTCAATAGGCTACTTGGCTCACATTGATACCTGCTCTTAAGGATTGAGATGAACAATTCTGAAAGTACGCAAAGATACGTTTTACTTTACCATATACTTCCTGACCATATCGTAGTAGTTACTATTTCTAAGCCAGCGTAGATAAGCCAGTCTTGAATGTAGTTAGGGCTGGAGAATCGAGTAGTGGAGGGACCATATTTTCCGTCTATTTTGAGTAACCAAACCTGTCCAAAACCTCATAAAATGATGTGTTCACATCTTGTCGGGCATAGTATATATGCTGTGGGAATTTTCAGAATAAAAGTCCCGCAAAAACAACAACCGAAAATGCGACACTTTAAAAATATAAAATATTANAAATTCTTTTTGTAAGCTACTTTCGTCATTTCGCTCACGCTTTTCTGGTTTGTTTTGATGTGTTAATATAGTCCTATGTCAGAGGCCTGTTAACTTCTATGTCCGTTACATGCCTATATTAAGTATTTTTTCTGAATATTTTATTCTGGAGTCTTTTATTTATTATAAATACAAATTAATATTTGTGCAAAGAAAATGTATTAGTCAGCACTACTATACTAGTACCAGTGATTTCTGATGTTCTTACTTAACTGTTGCTCAGTCTATGTTTTGATCTTCCTTTTCAGTTGTCACTGTAGTAAATGGTTCACTGCAGCTTGCTCCTCATTTTCAAATCATTTCTATTTTAGGAAGTAGAATCCATTTAAACCACTTACATGCGCATGATGCATTTACACAAAACCCTGCTACAATGTGCAGAAAACATAATCATAAAGGTTCGAAATCATGTCTCTCCATCACAACAGCCTTGCATCTGCACTTCTCCCCTACATGCTCTAAGGTGTGAGTGCCTTTCAGTGTGCCTCATGCCTATGAGTGAATGTCGTGAGTTCATTTTTTACTTCCTGAGGCAAGAGTCATTTATCTTACAAAACATGTATTATGCTCCTGATTTATTGTGTCTAAGTTGCTTTGTCCAAAATACTATGCGACGCCAGTCATTACGTGGGTTGCTTGTAACCTTTCTCATGTCTGGTTTTAGTGCCTGTACTCTAGCACCTGTTTTTGTGTTCCTGTGTAGACACTGCTGTCAGAAAAGGTGACCCAGATGATGGAGTGGGCCTCCAAGCGTTCAGTGATCAGGATGAATGGAGATAAGTTCCGTCGCTTTGTCAAGGCTCCTCCTAGAAACTACTCTGTGGTCATCATGTTTACAGCTTTGCAGCCACAGAGACAATGTGGAGTGTGCAGGTAAGAAGCAGCAGCAATATTACAGGCTATACTGATGATGTTTTAATTATAATAAATAATTTAAAAGTATATTTTCTTTCAGACAAGCTGATGATGAGTTCCAGGTGCTGGCTAACTCCTGGCGTTATTCCTCTGCCTTTACCAATAAAGTCTTCTTTGCAACTGTTGATTTTGATGAAGGATCAGATGTCTTTCAGATGGTGAGACAGCTTTTTGTTTTCAGTTAAGTCTTCTTAAAGCCTGCCATCAATACATTTTCTCACTTTGTCTCAGGGTCAAGAGTCCAATCCCAACAGCTAATCTCACCAGTCAGCATTTCCACTGCCTTAGAGCAGAAACTCTGTGTATTCAAATAGGAAAAGTGTATACTTGTTCCCACCAGGTAATACATCTGTAACATAATGTTGTGTCCTTGGGATGCATTTTTTAAACACACACGTAAAAGAAGTTGGCCACATGCATCCACCCTTAATGTTGTTAAATTGATCGGATCTAAGGACACATTCAATACACATTTTATATGTCCAAGTGGGCAAGGGTAGGAATGGGAGGCATTACCAAACATATTTTCCTAGATGCCTAACTGGCCATTTAATTTGGAGTTTAGTAGGACACTAAGAAGGGAAACAGACTTTGTTGGGCAAATGCAAAACTATATGTGCTGGAAAAAAGTTTTTTTTTTCAAATTATGTGAAATGAAATGTGAAATATACTTAAAAATAAAAATAAGTAAAAAAAATAAATAAAGATAACTTGCTAGTCTCTGGACGCACACAGGGACATACATTCTAACTACAGAACATATCAGCGTCTTTGACTTGAACAAAACAAGCGCAACCCTTTTTTGTCTTGCTAAAACAGGATTTAATACTAAATTGCTTTAATGAACTGGTGAACAGTTCTTCCCTGTGGCAAAGCTTAGGAACAATGAGTCCTGCCCCCTCATCCATAGCAATCTTCTTTGCTGGTAATTGGTAATTCATATTGGAAACCAGAGTATAAAGCATAGTTTTTTTTTTGCAGAATGGGCAATATTGTCCTACTGATTTGTAGTGAGTGAAATGGTAGGGGTTTAATTGTGCAATGCTGAACAATACATACACAGTTGTATAATGTTTATCAATGTCTACAATGTAAGTTAATAAGTTAAGATTTGTCATAATGAGCCAGTTAGACATTAAAGCATGTGTGTTTGAACCAAGATAACATTTGAGACTAATGCAAGTAGTGTGCAATGCAATAATAGTGAATAAATAATCACCACAGCAAACCATATTCATCCGATTAGTAAGTTTATGATATGAGAATTAGAAGATATGAAAGATTATTTGAAGAAACCCAACTTTTATAAAGAAACATCCATGGATGTTGTAGTCAAAAGCTGGCAAACTTGCATATTGAATTGTTTTGCTGTGTATGTTTTGCAGCTGAATATGAATTCTGCTCCAACCTTCCTCCACTTCCCATCCAAAGGGAAACCTCGGAAATCTGATACCTATGAGCTGCAGGTTAGGGGCTTTGCAGCGGAGCAGTTGGCTAGATGGGTGGCTGACAGAACAGATGTTCAGGTAAGTGTAGAACATCTTTAAATCTGTGTCAGAGTAACTCAGGGCCCCTAAAATAGATCATTTTGTTAGCTATGATGAAATAAAAAACAGTCACACGCCCTTTATGTGTGTTTCAGATCCGTGTCATACGTCCTCCCAATTATGCTGGCCCTCTCCTCCTGGGATTCCTCTTGGCCGTGATCGGAGGGCTGGCATATCTACGAAGACACAATTTGGAGTTCCTGTTTAACAAGAATGTCTGGGCATTCTCTGCACTGGTAATTAGAAAGCCAACACACTTCCACCCACATATGTATGCTTAATATGATTCATCTCCCAGACTTTGCAGAGGGCAAATGATGTTGTAAAACATTGCACAATCGAACAAGACAGACAGAACCTCCAGAGTGTAGCTGTAAATCTAAAACACAACTATAATGGTCAGCATGTGCGTTAAGTTATTTATTATTATTTTTGATTTATTGATGACAAATGTGACACGCAAAGAAAAATCTATTTAGACTGCTTATTCCTTTGCTGCAATGTCTTGTCCTGTGACTTGCAGTGTTTTGTCCTGATCATGACTTCAGGCCAGATGTGGAATCACATCAGAGGACCACCTTATGCACACAAGAACCCTAGTACTGGACAAGTTGTAAGTTAGAAATACATTACTTTAAAAACATCCTCATTCACAATCAATTAGTAGTTACTGCAAACCATTTACTGTTTTCAGAGTTACATCCACGGCAGCAGTCAGGCCCAGTTTGTGGCTGAGACGCACATCGTCCTACTCTTCAGTATCCTTCAGCTGAATGCATTATCACAATTCAAGCATGCACTTAATATGTAGGACTAAACCTAAAACCTTTGTTTATTATTTCACTAAATATACTGATTAAAAAGCGGAACAAAATGTTTTTATTTCCTAGTAGGTTGGATCAGAGGCAGTGTCAGGTCAAACAAGACAAGGAAACTGTCAGATTGATCTCAAATTACATCAACATGTTATATATTTAATATTTCCTTTTATAAGTGTTTATACGCTAAATGCAATAAACTAGCACATGCTAGCCCATGATATGTAAATATTGCTAATATAAGAAAAACATATTAAATGAAATGTCATACATCAGGAGAAAATCTTTGCCTAAACCTTGACCTCATTGTTAGATGCTGGTGTTACCATGGGAATTGTGCTTCTATGTGAGGCTGCCACCTCTGACATAGACATTGGAAAGAGGAAAAGTATGTGCGCACACACAAACACTGAAAAACTATGGATGTAGTTGTGTTAGCTCACAGAAAATCATATGAGGCCATTATAATTATTATTTTAATCAAAGCTAGTATGTGGAAATGTTATCATGATGAATGGATGATTTTTTTTTAGTCAAGACAATATAACAGATATGAATATTATCAACAATTTCTCTAAATTATCGAAAGAATAATATTATAATTGTATATGTCTGTGGAGGTTCTCAGTCATCCAGGTCATGGTAATATCAAGTGCGATTCAAGTAGGCAACTGGACTGGTTGAAGATTTTCATCTCGCAGAGGATAAATACCTGAACTTTTCCAGCAGCTAGTTAGAAGTGAAGAAGCCTCTCGGATGAGAGGTGAAACGTCTTCAAGAAATCTTCAACCAGTCCAGTTGCCTACTTGAATCGCACTTGAAATTGTATATATATGTATATATATATATACACATACATTCACTATTAAACTGTATAATAGCTGACCTCTTGGTGAAACTGCACTGCAAGTTGCATATGCTCTTGATAAACAATTACAATGTCCATATGGTACATAACTCCTTATTTTTATGTTGTATATACATAATGTAATATAATTTTATCCTGTACGTACGCGTGTGTGTGTGTGTATATATATATAGTTTTCTCATTGTTAGTGTGTCTCTCAGTTATGTGTGTTGCAGGTATTGTTTTGGTGATGTTCTTCTTCAGTTGGCTGTTGTCCATTTTTAGAGCAAAGTACCATGGGTATCCATACAGGTAAAGACAGTTAATCTCATCTTACCTGCTGCAGATAACACAATACTCTGTTTCATGTTAGCTAAAAGTCTTGTCTGTGTTGCAGCTTCCTGATGAGTTAGAGCCGACTACATGAGAACAGGAAATACCTGTCAAAAAGAATGGTGCTGTTCATGGCAACAATGCTGCATTACTACTCGCCATCCATGATTTACCTTCTGATTTGTTGAGTAAACTGTTTCAAAACAAATGTGGTCACTAAGCCTTAACAGAAGGAACCCTCAATACCAGTGTGTATCAAAAACCATCCTCAATTTCTCAAATTGATTAATTTGTAAAAATGTAGTACACAAATGATCATTATCGTTGTTGGGACCATAGTAAAGTATTGGGCTTAGGTTTAAGTTGCATTCTTCCTCTCACTTGGCACTGAACTTATAACATTTGGTAGGGTATACGGTTGTTCTTCCAATCATAAGCTCTACAGTGAGCATGTGTCAGTCAAAATGTGTTGTTGCTTAAGAGTTATTTTTGATCGAATACTTCATGAGAAGTTTACACTTTCTGTTGTCTAAAACATGGAAGTGCTTTGTTTTTGGTTGTCTCTTCGGATGTACCAATAGAAAATACTTCTGATATTAAAGTGCCTTAACTGCTGCCTTGTGTTTGTCTCTTCTCTCAAAAGATGGTTCATATATGAACATTTTCAGAATGTACTTACCCTTTTTACTAAACCAAAGGGAACATTTTCTAGAGTTGTCATTTGTCAAAGTGAGTTTAGGTAGATGGAAGTAAGCGGACCTGGTAACATAATTGATTTGAGCATGAAAAGATAAGAGTGGAGTCCGGCATAACACCCAGGCTCTTGACCTGGGGGGGGACTTCATTATGGTCAATAATGAGGGAAGAAGAATGCTGTTGAGTTTGAGAAAGTTGTCAGAAAACCAAGACTTAATTTCCTGTAGACAATCACAGGGCGAGTGGGTGGAGTTAAATTTTGTGGAAATGGACATCTAGATATCATCCGCAGCACATCACACCAGCAGTGTGATTGGAGAATGGTGAGATTTGAAATGGTAAAAGTAAATTATTTTGGTCAACATTAATGTACTTTTAATTCTATACATTTAACCACTGGGACCTGAAACACAGGTCAAATAGCAATGTTTGAGTTCTGCAAATGGGGGTCTTTGGCATAGCAGATAAAATCAGGTGGCCACAGCATGTTGAGATGGATCCAAGGATCATGCCACGTGGCAGTTTTCCATTTGAACCTATGCTTTTGACTTGTGTATAAATACAAGCCAGCAACACTGTTCTTGGTCAGATACTCTCGATCCTGCCTGGGTCAAGATTTGACGGGTGTTTACATTGGTCCACAGCAACGACAACCTGAAAACCCCTCCAATTACTTGAGGGGGCATTGCAATGACACGTTCAGGAAACCCCTTATAGGGGGCCCCATGCTACTTGCACGCTGTCAAGTTTAAACTTTTTTTGCCTGGGTCCCCCAGAGTGTCTTGAGAAGTCCCTAGGTGTAGGTGTCCCACTCTTGTGAGTTGTAGTTCCGATTGAAAGTTTATTGGTTCTTGACATTACAATTCATTGCATGCAAGTTTGCCCAATATCCAGGTGCTTCAATACATTTCAGTCACGATTCTAGTTCTACAAAAGGTGAGAACAGAAATATAAACATAAATGTCCCAATAGATTAAAGGCGTTTTAAGATCAAGATCAAAGTCCCTTAAGATCATAGCAATGATCAAGGCATGTACATCTTAAGTTGTCTATGTATAATGGAACTGTCATTCCAAGAGCTCATAATAAATTTAATTATTATCATGTTATCTGATCAAACCCAAATACAAAAACAAAATTCAATTCAGTAGCCAAAATGTACAGTTTACGAATCAAAGCACATATTTGCTGAGTCCCGTTTGAACCTTGTCATGCAGGGTCTTACAGATCCAACACAAAAATATGAACAACTTTATTTACAATGTGTAATTTTTAATCAACTTCGACACAGACTGGATTCAAAACATTTTTTAAAGACCCCAAGCAGCAACTTTTCATCATTTACCATAATTAACATTCAAGCTGTTTCACATGGAATCAAACAGTGGTTTTGATTTTTGTGAAGGAAAAGCTAGCAGTTTTATGATAACTGTTGAATAAATTACTTCATGTGTTAATGCTTAATACTATAAATTGCAAATGAACCCTTTTAAGCATTTTACATTTATTTAGCCATAGCATAAGAAGTTTAAAACCTGTGTATAATTTAATGTATCCATCTACAGGATCATTGGTCACTAGTGTGTATGTTATACATCTGGTACTATTTTAGTTTTTTGTTTCACAGTGCCAGCAATATTCCTAACAAACCCACACAGTAGATCCAGAAGGTTGTGGGCTGGGGTGGACCATCAGAAATATTCAGAAAATACTCCACCCGAGACCAGGACCCATTATTTGGCAAAGGTTCCACTCCTAGCGTCCAGCACATTACATTATAGACATCCACTGCTCGAATTGGAGCTGCCTGAACATTCCTCTTGAAGGCTGGAAGAATTTAATAAATCAGAACTACATCTCAAAGTTATGTTCTGACATGTCATTTATAGTCTTTACAATATGTTATTTATTCAAAATGTATGTATTGGTTACCAGGTCCTGTTGCCAAGAAAAAGCCTCTCATGTCCAGGAACTCATTGTCATAACCATGCCAGCCATTTTGCCAAGCAGAAGGCTCTCCTGAATTATTTTTCCAGTATGGGAGTCTTGCCTTGTTCTAGAGGGACGGAAAACACACACACAAACACACCACTTTAACAAACTGTTAAAGTGTATAGCTACAGATGAACACTCAATGGGCCAATATTTCAAACAAGAATTATATTTTTATGCTAAGTGTTTCAAATCCAAACCACAGTGTGAATAGTTGAGTTCTGAGAAATGTGTTCAATGCATTTATGTCCTCATAAAATGAATGTTTTTCTTTCTTTCTTTTTTGTATTTTTAAGTTGTGATGTCGATTCACAGCCATGCGCAATAATAATTTGTCTGCTCTATTTTAATTCGGGACATCAGCTCCACAGCAAGAAAAACTGCATCTTTCTCCCCTCAATGAGAACGGCATCACCCCTTGTGATGTGGAGTCGCAAAAAATTGTCGGGGAAGTAGAGTGATTAACAGGTGTTAACAAGTCTCACAGTAGAAAAGCAGTCTACTGAGGACTGAGGTGGACCAAGCCTGTTTCAATGGGTTAAATATTGTATTTTCTGCTTAACATTTTCCAATGGAACAGTCTTGGATGAGCACTTTTCCCATCAGTTAAGGTTTTAAGAGCAATCTTTTAGTTGTTACTTCAAATGCAGTTATACATAGGAAAACCAGTAGATGAAAAAAGAAGACTTTGTTCTCATCAGTGTGGTTATAAAAGAAATAAGTTACCTCAGTAATAAACCAGCCTGGCTCAGCCACCAGTGTCAAGGGTGAAACAAACTTCCCTCCTTGGTAATGGAAACGTTCAGGGATCTCCTGTCTTGCATAAACACGCATGTTTGGGACCCGAGTCAAGGCAGCATACACCTGGCATGACAAACACACATACGAACAGCGTTAGTATTCAAGCTGTACAATCTATACAGTTATGCACATTAACAAGTACCCGGTACTGGTGACTCCTGCAAAGACAAATATTGTTATCGACCACTTCATATCTCAAAATTCTGGTATAGCAGAAGGCACTTGTGCTTTCCTTGCTTTTGGATTTGTATCATTATTAATTAAATGTAATTATTAGGTGTAACTACCGTAATGAACCGAATTTAACACGACCCCTATTTTTCCAGACTTTTGGAAAAAATCCTTTTTGGAGACCAAATCTTGTTTTTAGAAAGAAAATAATTGTAAATCTGTAAATAATACCACAAGGCAGTGTTTGGTACACACTGCACATTTCTGTAAATGAAAACCCTGTTTGTCATGTTTATGGTTTTAACTTGCTGTTTTGTTTTATTTTTTTGTCAAGCCACCACCACCCATGTCTAGCCTCAACTTGCATTATCATGTTATGTCGCTTCATATTTTATTATGGTGTTGACTGATGTCAGATCCTTTCACTCCTGCCTTTGAGTACTTGCCTGCCATTGTCTACCCCGTCCCTGATTGTCTACCCCTGTGCCTCTTGTGTGTTCTTTCCGCCCTTTGTCCCTTGACAACAGTTTTTCATTTAATCTGCAATTTACCTACCTTTAAACTCACCCTAACACTGTTAACTTTTTCATGAACAGTGGTGCTTTTATGTTAGCAACCAACCCTTTAAGAGCCTATTAATATGTCCTCTGAAGTTGTGTTGGAAAAATAATGTAATCATGATTGGTGACTTCTTATATGTTTATATAACCCTGATTTATTCAAGTCTGCATAGCAGCCAGTAGCGGGCCGTCAGGGCCAGCAACGCCTTCTCTGCTGGCCTAAGCATTATCAGAATTGCTGACTTACAATTTAATATATATTTTTTCCATTAATATGTATTAAATGATTCCCAAAAGTCTCTCTTCTCTCTTCATGCCATAGTGTATCTCGTGGCTGTGCTGCTTGCAGCAGAGTGTGTGTATTTTAGAGCTTTTGTTCAATCACATTTCAGCCGTCATCTGTTGCCAAGGTCAAACTAATCTGCCTTAGGCCTTCAGAATCAACATTGAAGGCGCTGGTAGCTTAAAGTGAATGGCATTGAAACTGTTCTTTAACTGCTTTAACCAATCAGATGTCGAGGAGGCAACCTCTAGCAGGCCTAGAGTAGCGTCATCATTTCCACAGACTTTGATTGGATGGTCAGAGCTATCGCACCACATCTTTGGCGACTGGTAGTTACTGTAGCTATGGACAAGCTATCCATTTTATTAGTTTGTTAGTTGTTTTTTGACTCAAAATGACTGAGGGAAGAGAAGAAACTGATTTTGTCGCAGATTTAATTACCGTACCTCGGCATCTTCCGGCCTAAAGCAGAGTCACGGAACTCTATTCGCCCTGACTATCTGTCAGGGCTGAAAACAGAAATGATTGTTATGAATGCCATGAGTGTTTTTGAAGGGAAAAGTCCCACTGATGTCTTTCAGCAAAAAACCTTTGAGAGCATAGGGCAGCTGTACACATTGGCATGTCTGGCGGTGACTTTACCAGTGTGTACAAATAAAATAAGTGTTGGTGAGTAGCATACATAGTTAAGTGTTATTTATTTATTAAAAAAAAAAAGTTTATTAGGTTCATACTGATGTTTGCAAGAGACAATGTTTGATGTTACACGGGATGCGCTGTTCCCGCGCGTGTGTGTGTGTGTGTGTGTGGGGGGTGGGGGGGGGCGGGGCTACTGAAGGCCTTCGTGTGAAATGCACGGCCCTCATGAACTTTTACTGTGCTCCTTCTTGCGAGAATAAATAACCTGTTTGTTTGAATTCAACTTCTGCTCTTGAGAAAGATTGTTCTTACAAGTTGTAAATATTGTTAGTGTCTGGCATCTCTATAAAAAAATCCTCTAAGTACTGTTATGATAGGGAAACGAATATCCCTTTACATTTAATTGGGCAAGATCTATTATGTCAGTTCGGGTGTACCATCAAATACACATCCAAAGTAGTATACCTTCATGTACCTGAAACGAAAGGTAATTCGGAACAGGCTTTGTGTCCAATGAAGTATGCTTGGAAGCTGTCCTCCACTCAACTTTGTCAACAAACAATTCAGCAATTTCCGGTCAATTATCAAAACAATCCACTCCTCCTTTCCTTTCAAGGCTGATCTGAATATCTATTATGATTATTTTTCTCTGTGTCTGCCTTTTATGACAGCTGGTGTTCTTTGTATGTAACAGTGTAAACAAAAATACACAAAATAAGAGATTGTAAATGTCATGATGAGTGTTTAAAAAAAAGAGGTGGAGGTGCCTTGGTAACTTTGTCCTATCCCTTATTTTGAAGGGTGGTGCCCTAAGGTATTTTAATATTAATTAAAGTTTTATATAATATGGTATGGTTATATCAATTTGGGATAGCCAAAAATGCCAACAATGATCCTGATATTAATCCCTTATAAGCATAAATTATTTTCTCTCCAGTCACTATAGCGTTATTAAGAAAATTATCCTTTACTGGCTTCTCGGTCATTAACAATTGCAATATATTGTTGCTGCATGCTCTACGTCTTACACAGATAATAAAAACACATTTTATATTATTAAATTCAATATCAGTGGCACTAAATCAAATTATTTTAAATGAAAAATATATAGGATAATAAAGTTTTTTTTTATTTGATCTTAGCTTTATTCACTACAGGGTGCGAAATACCCCAGTATTACCTGCAATTTGCAGACAAATTCTGATGTTGCAGGTGAAAATATGTTCAACTTGCAATTTTGCATCGTAAGTATCATAATTGACGATTGTAAGCGGCAATGTGGCCACCCGAGAAACAGGAAAACAACGTTTCTGTAAAATGTCACATCACAATCTTGTTAATGTAACGTCTTCGTTGGTACGTTTCTACTATTTTGGCCAATCAGAGTCATGATCACGGAATCAACTATCCGGGGGAAGACCGGTCGCGATGGGGTGAGGGGCATTGAATCTCCCTCCTTCCTCCAGGGGACGGCGTAGAGTTGGGTGCCCGGTGCAGTCTTGGCAACTTACCGAAGCAACCAGAGATTTCTTATGGTTTTATTTGAGACTTTTTAGTGTTCTGACGTTAAAGCTGTATCGTTGTGCACCGACTCTCCTGAACTATGCCGTGAGCCCCTCCGTCGTCCCGAAGCTCTCTCAGGCGGTCAGTCTCACAGTAGCCTCCCGCAGCAGCCCCAGCAGCAGGCAGAGCAGAGGAAGACCGTTTCTCAGACGGCATGAATTGCCCATGCACAGATCCACCGCTGATCCCTCCCTGGCTTACAGAGCACGATGTAATACTCAGTCACTTAGCGCAGGGGGTGTCAAAACTCGCCCGCTGTGCAGTTTGATCTGGCCCGCCCCCAAACACATCACCTTTTTCACCTCCTGTGAGTTTGCAGGTATGTTACAAAGTGGGGCTCACATGGAATACTTAAGTTAGTAGTTAGTAGTAGCTAGATCTGGTTTGGCAGCATTTAAGACTTCAGTTGCAGTTTGCATTTGTGGCTGAGCAATAAACCCCTGTCCTGAATTCAGACTTGTTTCACATGTTATTAATTTAGGCAGTATAAGACCAATATCCCTATCAAAAGAACGGTGTTTACTCATGTCCATTGAGAATACAGTTGGATGAGAAGATGCTTCTGAGCATCTAAAATATCATATCAATAATTTGCACCTTTGAAAGTGCATTCTAAAGATTTACAAATCTGTGTATGTCTGCATGATTATTTGATAAAGGCTTCACCAAAGTAAGAAGGTTGTAATAGGCCAGGAACATTAACATGGGTACCTGCAGACAGTTTTTCAAAATTGCAACTTGCAATATTGCAGGCAACGTAAAAAAAGTATTTCACACTCTGTCACTTAGATAACAATTTTACAATTACTAAATTTATTTTTTGATATTAACAAGCATATTGACAGTTTAAATGATAAAGATTCCAGTCTTACCTCTTGGTATTTGTTATCTTTGGGCCACAAACTGACCACGGGTCCTCTGTCCATCATCTGGACAATGTCTGACATGTTGATACACTTGTCCAGCTCTATGACCTTCTCCATCCATTGTAGCCTTGTCATACCGTGATCAGAAAATAGTACAATGTTCAGCTGATTCGCCATGTTGTTCTCCTGCAAAAATATCAAAAGCAGCAGAACCAGATGAAAACCTCTACAAACTATACAATACTTATACATGTTTGTATCCATAATTGTAATAATAACAGTAATAACAGTCCATTACTTACTTTGATTTTGCTGTTGAGTGTTTGCATGGCAAGATCCAATTGTTTTACAGCGGTTCTGACCTGATGAGAGTCTGGACCAAAGTGATGGCCCTCCACATCTATTTTCTCATAATATATAGCTGCCATGTCTGCTTGGCCTGACCTGCAAACAAGAAGGTCAAACTCTGTTTCGTCTCCAGTGTACTTTCATCGACACTAAGCAAAGTGTTGAAAGAGAATGTCAGAATCATAATCTGGCCCAAACCCGGACATCTCACTCCCAACACTATAAGTCTGTATCCCTGATGTAAAATGTTATCAGAGCCATACTCTGTTTTAACAAGAGACACAAGCATGACACCATTTTCAGGCCAGCCTCCATGTAACAAGCAACTGTAACTTAATACAATCTCACGAACACAATTTATTTTAGTCTTTCTGATAAGGTGACATGTTTATGTGATTTACTTTCCATACTCAAAGACAAATCCTATTTCCTTGTATTTTTGCCAATGTAACGTTTCAAGAGTGCATTCTACACTTGCCAATATTCAGTGGAGTGTAAACATTGGAATAAGAATTGAAGGAGCCATAAATGAAATGTATTGAAATGACCTTGTTATATACATTAGTTATAAGGTATTGTCAGTATTATTTGTCACTATTGGGGATATTGCTTGTTGTTGATTTTGATTGCTGATTCCTTTTTTGAAACTGGGTCATGTGCATATGGGCAGTGATATTCCCAGTTGATTTAGGCAGCTGCTTACAGGTAGGACATAGATTTTGGAAGCTGTTTTAAGTGAACCCTTTTTGGATAAATAAAAATGTTTTATTTTCCATACCTTTGTTTCAAACGCTTTATTGTGCAAGCGAGGCAGACTCTAACCTAAACTCAGTCTGTCAGCCACTAAAACAACATTTCTGTCTTCAAGTCATGGTCTTGAAGACATTATCCCCATCACTCATCCATAATATTTTCAGGTAAGAGGAAAATGTGAAATGTAACCTGCTGTTTTGTTATGTTTTAAAATATCAACTGTCTATTCAGGTAGTTATCCCTCAGCCAATATATACCTGAAACTTCCCACCACTCAGTTCGAACTGAAAACGCCTCTTGGATGAGAAGTGAAAGATCTTCCAGAAACTTAAACCAATTTGATTGCCTACTTCACTACTAATGATACAATTGCCAGGATCATTAAGACTTATTAAAAAAACACTTCTTTAATTGCCGTTTTGGCATGCTCTCAAATTTTCCAACATCAAACACCCTACATTGAACAGTGCCCTGTTCCTGCATTTTACTTAAATTATTCAAACCATTGCTAACTGCATTAATTCTGTTCTGCAATACTGCATTTTTGTTCATTTAATTTAAATCTTTCAAATGCACTATTTCTGTACTGCACTGACTTTTCTTACATTCATATGTTTATATTGCTCACCGATTCATATTGTTTATTAGTAACTGCTTATACATACATTCATTCATTTGCTTATTGTACATTAATCACTCTTGCACACTTCATGTGTACTTACTGTTTACTGTCATTTTTATTAACACTATTGCACTTCTAGTTGGATGCCTCTGCTTTTAATTGGCTTTGTAGTTGTACTCTGCACTTTGACAATAAAGTTGAATCTAATCTAATTTTCATCCTCCTTGACCTCACCGCTACCTTTGATACCATCAACCACACCATCTTTCTTTCCTCTAAAATACAACTCTCAACACAACTTTAAAAAGCAAACATCAATAGACAATTTAAATATATCCATCGGGACCTTAAAAAAGTATCTCTACGTATATTGAATAACCTGCAAATTATTGCAGGCCCCTAATTCACAGGATCCTCAAGAAAAGGACATATCACGTTTAAAATAAATAGCTTTTGCAGCTGGAAGGTGGAAGAGACTGAGATACACTTGAGTTTTATCAAAGAAACCTGCTCCAGACACGGACCGAAAGGCATCTGATTAACATGTTACAACAAGCTATTCAACGCACCTCATCCTTTTTCAAGCGCTGGTAACAAACTGGGTACACAACAGGCCCCACCCTCAAAAACCCCAACAACCCATGCAACTTCCATGTAATCTCCAACCTCCCTTTTTTGTAAAAAATCATCGAACATGTCAACGCCTCCCAGCTCAAAACCCACCTCAGGTCAAACAAAATTTTTGAATCGTTTCAGTCTGGCTTCAGATCCAAACACAGCACAGAAACAGCCCTGGTTAAAATCACTTAGCACCTCCTCCTCTCCTCAGACATCGGACACCTAAACATTATGAGGCCGTGAACCTGCTGAACTCCATAGCACAGTGATAATTCTAATCTTACTCTATATTATTAGACTCACCTCTCAGTTATTTGTACCATTGCTATATTTTGCACAACTCCATTACAAACATTACTGCTATATTTTGCACTATTCTGTAATGCACTAACTGCTGCATTTTACTTAAATTATTCAAACCATTGCTAACTGCATTAATTCTGTACTGCAATACTTCTGCATTTTTGTTCATTTAATTTAAATCATTCAAATGCACTATTTCTGTACTGCACTCATTTCTGCATTTACTTAAATCATTCAAACCATTCAATTGCACTTATTCTGTACTGCACTGACTTTTCTTACATTCATATTAATCACTCTTGCACACTTAATGTGTATTTACTGTAATTTGTATTAACACTATTGCACTTTTGGTTGGATGCCTCTGCTTTTAATTGGCTTTGTAGTTGTACTCTGCACTTTGACAATAAAGTTGAATTTAATCTAAGCTAATCTAATCTAATTTTCATCCTCCTTGACCTCACCGCTACCTTTGATACCATCAACCACACCATCTTTCTTTCCTGTCTAGAATCCAGCTCCTCCACCGATCATCTGTCCCAAGGCGTCCCCGAGGATTCAGTGTTTGATCAACATACTCCCTCTCGGCAACATTATCCGTCAATTTGGTCTACGTTTTCACTGCTAAGCTTTAGACGTTTAATTCTGCATCTCAACCAAATCCATCACCACCACAACCCACTCCTACCTCACCAACTGCCTCACTAAATTAAAATCCTGGATGCAAACAAACTATCTACAACTCAATAGCAACAAATCTGACCTCATCTTATAAAATCCTATTCAATATTTTGAAATGCTTCTCCCAGCAAATATTGATATATGCGATATAAATCACAATGCATGTAATTAATTATTATTATTATTATTTTTTTAATCGATTGACAGCCCTAATAGAAATAACGTATTCCACTTATTTTTCAAAATTTCAGATTGATCATCATGTTTTGTCAAAATAAAGTTCATTAAATATGAACATTTTCAGAATGTTCCAACCCTTTTTACTGAACAAAATGGAAATATTTTGAGTTGTCGTTATCTATAGGTTATTATGCTGTATGAGGCTCATGACAAATAGGAGTTTGACACCCCTGTTTTGAAGTAAGTGTTGAAGGACATCATAGGATACATGACATGTGCAGGTGATGGTGCTGTTACCTTAGGACACTGAGAGCATTCACGATTGAGTCTTGTAGGTTTTCCTCTGATGGATTGTAGATGTATTCTTCACAGAATGATGGCATAACACCGAGAATCTCTACCTCGCAGCCTGAAAGTGTGCATACACACACACACGTTCACACACACACACACAGACAGACACACACACACACACACACACACACATTAATGTATTTGTTTTTGATCAGGTACATTCTATAATGAACTTAACACAAACTATTTTGACTAGAACAAGGTTTCCAAAGACCAACAAGTGGAAAAATTGAAGTGGAAAAAATGTTGATGCTACCGCAGGCAGAGAAATGATTTGATGATTTCTTTAAAAGGTATGTATAAATGGATACAATTATAAAAAGTAATACATTTCTTGTAGAGCATTGGATCTTCAAGAATCTAAGTCAGTAAAATAAAATGAATATGAATGTATTAAAATATTATAGCAGGATAATTTTTGTTTACAATTCAATTTCCCAGGTCTAATAAGAAATATTAGGACTGGAGTCGGTTTCAATACTGCTGAAATTTTCTTTCATACCATTCCTGCGCCATGAACTACTTATAAAGGGAGAAATCGCTGAGGTAATGTGCAACTTAGAGTAACAAAACTCTTTCCCCTCCAGTTGGTGAAAGCAGTCTGTCAACTGTGTGAGATGTAGAAGGTGAACCCCCCATGGAAATATGCCCAGAGACTAGAAGGGGAAGTCAGAAAGTGTTGGAAACAGTCCACAACATGAAAGAAGAAACTCAGAATCAGCAAGTCAGCAGAGTTCCGAGCTTAAGGAGAGAGTTATCATCTGATAGGAGCGCTGACTTGGAGAAAGGCCAACTGCTATATACAACAAACTTGTACCACAAAAATATGGACAGCTGCACAGGCAGCTCAGAGCCTCCCAGGGACCAGAGCTAGGAGCGAGGCCACCCTTGGTATGGACAACTCGCCAGAACTGCCAACAGCACATCTGGTGGAGAGAGATCGCTACTTAGCACTCTGCCAGGCCCAGGAGGCCCAGGAGGAGTATTCATTATACAGGTATATGACCAAGCCTAAGCCACCCTGAAAGCCTTCGCCATCATGCAGAAGACACACAAACCACAGAGGAAGTATTATAGCTACCTGATCGCATGTCACTAACTACCCCCAAGACAGGGGTATTTAACAAAAATGTAAAGTGGTCCAGTTAGAGAATATTTCTTGAGGCGAAGGCCCAGAAGATACTCTCTCTAGTACTCTCAGTACTACTAGTGTGATATATATTTAAGTAGCCTAGTAGTTGTATCAACATCAGCATGTAATCAATACTGGACTGTCAAATCAAATGAATCTTGTGCGATTCAAACACTTTCTGACAATATTTATTATCATGTAACCTGGAAATTAACATATATGCATGACTGCGGATATGTATGTTCTTCCATTAACTAAATAAAAGTAGGGCTGCATTTCAAAATAATAGAAAATAAATCAAATGTGGAAATTGTTCATGTTCAAATAAAGTGCCTAACTTCAGAAAAAATAATATAAAGGGAGCAAAGCTTGAATTTCCTTTTTACTGTTTTATATCTGGACTTAACAGACTCAACCAATTTTACAGATAATAAACACATCTTAACAATTGAACAATTTAAGAGTAACACTTTCTTCTCCTCGTATCACTTTTTTTTCCCAGTGAGATAATTGAGCACTTGCTTGTCCAGTCAGGATTTTAAATCTAGGCTTGAATGTGGAATCATTAGTGGAATCATTATCCACCTGTATCCCTGCCTTTATTTTTATTTCTACTGTCTTTTCATGTGTAACTTGCCTCTAACCCCCTCATCTGTCTACACTATATAGTTGCAATGTTTACCATCAGGAATGCACAGACTTAATTGGTAGTAGTATCACGTATAATGGCTTAACTGGCATGCAATTGGTCTGTGCTACAAAAGCTGTGCCACCTAAAACAGAAGTGTCATTTTAGTCAAGGGCCACATACAGCCCAATTTGATCTTAAGGGGGGCGAAAAAAATATAGCATAATAACCTATCGATAACGACAACTCTAAATGTTTCCATTTGGTTGAGTTAAAAGGTTAATTACATTCCGAAAATGTTCATATTTAATGAACTACCTTTTGACAAAACATGAACAACCTGAAATTTTGAAAAACAAGTTCAATATGTAATGTAAAACGTAAATAAAAACAGAATACAATGATCTGCAAATTATTTTCGACCAATATTCAATTGAATACACTACAAAGACAATGTATTTCATGGTCAAACTGATAAACTTTATGTTTTTAGCAAAATATTCACTAATTTTGAACATGTTGCATGCCTACATGTGTTAGTGACCATGGCACGGGCACCATTAATGCTGAAAGGTACTGACGGGTTTTGGAGAAACATATGCTACCATTTTAGCCACGCATTTTTCAGGGAGCTCCCTGCTTATTTCAGCAAGACAATGCCAAGCCACATTCTGCACATATTACATCGTGGCTTCATTGTGAAAGAGTGCAGGTACGAGACTGGCCTGCCTGCCGTCCAGTGTGGCACATCATGAAGCACAAAATACGAAAACGGAGACCCCGGACTGTTAAGCAACTTAAGTCTAACAAGCAAGAATGAGAAGGAATTCCACCCACAGTTTCAACAATTTTTGTTCTCAGTTCCCAAACGTTGACTGAGTGTTGTTAAAACGAAAGGTGACGTAACACAGTGGTAAACATGCCCCTTTGCCAGCTTTTTTTTGGAGCGTGCTGCAGGCATCAAATTCTAAATAAATACATATTTGCAAAAATAAACATAAAGTGTATCAGTTTGTAATGTATTCAATTGAATATAGGTCAAAAATAATTTGCAGATCATTGTATTCAGTTTTATTTACATTTTACACAATGTCCAAACTTCATTGGAATTGGGGTTTGTAAATGCTTTGTGATTTATTAATTGCATATATCAATATTTGATGTTAGATGTTGATGCAGGGAACTCTACGAGAGAGCTCTGGGTTCATATGTGTGTACTGGAGCGGCAATTAATCGACAGCTTTAATCTTTACACTTTGCAAAGTCATCCCGCCAGGGCCAGATTGAACCCTCTGGCGGGCCGGTTCTGGCCCACGGGCCTTGAGTTTGACACCTCTGCACTAGAAGGCAAGATGATGTTGCGATGGCTGACATGCTGCTTATGAGGCCAATTTATGCCCTCAACCTTGCATACCCCATCACCTCAATTTTGAAGTTTCAGAAATGTAGCCCCTAATGTTAAGTTATGTCTCCTTAAAAAACTTGCATTTGTGTACTGTCTTAATTACTATTTAAATACTGTATTACCATTTATCGCTTAACATATTTATGATAGAGGCTGCTCTATCTACACTCTTTTTAAATCATTTTAGATAATAGAAATCAATAATTCAACGCCTTCATTTTTGATTCATTAATAACATGAACATAAACGCAAAATATTATTGAGGTCAAAGGAATGGTACATGTTTTGGAATTTTATTTTGGTCATAATTTAATGAGAACAGTGAAAAGAAAGATTCTGATTGCAAGGAAAATAAAATACCTAGAGTTTATAAGGCCTACTCATAAATTCACTCATCTACAAAAAATGTTTTTTTAATATTTAAAATTATTTTCAAAGCACATGGATTAATCATGATTAATTAATCACAAAGCATGTAATTAACTGACAGCCCTAGTAACAATATAATTTTTAATATAACTTGAAACAGTTAACAGCTATTCTAAAGGCGTTTGTCGCTTGCATATAGATAAGTGATGATGGTATAATTGGACATCAGCCACTATAGTGGTTATGTCTCACACCACCACCAGTGCACAAGTATTGTAAATGGCACTATCTCAAAGCCAAGCTGACTTACGGACAGTCAGAAATGCTGACCAGCTCAGGTTTATCTCGTCAACCCTTCTAAAGTAGAGACCCTTGAGGGTGAGTAAAATTTGGTAAGATAGAGTGACTAACTCTTTGAATAATCCATGTTTAAGTTCATAATTATTATTTTATTTTCTGTCTAGAATAATGATCAAATTCCTGACTAGGTTTATCATAATTCATGCATACATTCCAAATGTATTAGATAAAGTACATTTTACTTGATATTGGTAAGTGAATTGTACTTGATATTAGGACAGTAACATATACTTGAAAAGTAGGACTGCAAATTGGAATATATAGTATAGCAATCAATCTGACCATTGAAAAAGGCAGGATACATATCAGGATGGTTCATGGCCAACGATAATGTGAAATGATGCAATGGGCTTGAACCAACATAATATCCCATATCCCATTCTGAGCTGCAATCACTTCATGAAGATAGTGCTGTGAGGGAAGTAATCACAATAACAAATAAGCCCCATCAGACTTCTGGCATCTGGTGACCCAGACACATACAACCAAGGAGAGAATAATGTGGGAACACCCAGGGGATTGGAGTGAGGGGTGGCCTATTGGAATTTAAAGGAGCAAGCAATCATATAGAATGCCTGACACAACGTTGAGAGGGGTGCTTTTTATAGGGCTGGGCTAGTTAAGCGTTTTGATTGCATGCCCAGCACAATTTTTTTACATTTGGTATTTTGACCAATGCATGTCACAATAGTTTTTCTGATGTGCAAAATCAGCAAAATAGTCTGTGAAATGCCACGACTGACAATGCTGTGTATCGCTGAAGAGGTAAATAATGTTTGGTCCACAGTCTGCTTCAATGCAATTGAAAAATAAGTTGAAAATAATGCAATACATAGTAATATATGATATTGCAGCTGATACTCAGCATATGGCAAAATCGCCATAATATTGCACTGTCAATTAGGATTTGCAATAGTATTGTATAATGGGGCCTTCCATTCATGGGGATTCCCACCCCCTACTGCCACCCTCCATGTTTACAATGTAAGGTATGTCATGTTTACCGAAGTGTGAGTTAAACAAACTATGAAACTGTTCATCAGCATATCATTAGGCAGGCAAACATGAACGGTCAGGTTAGCAATGTGTGTACTCACCAGGCCAGTAATACATGAAAACTTTCTTTCCAAGCTTCTGCAAGGTGACCCACAATGGCTCTGATCCATCCCACCATAGAGGCAACCGGCTGTCAGGATTGGTCCCAATCAAAAAGTCTTTCTTGGAGCTTTCATCCCACATGTAGTTTCCAGTCATATGATGAGCATCACAGTGACGCCCTGACAAAAGTTAACACAAACAAAAACACTGTATGATTCTCCAAAGACTGATAAAGCTCCACTTTTGTCAAAAAATATTAAAACATAACAGCAGGCCACCCTCATAACCATGCACCCTCATACTGTCTTAATATCACAATCTAAAGCATTTGTACCAATGAAACTATTTATGAGGTATAAAGAAATTCTTCCTCCTTATTCCACCTTTTCAAAGCATGATCCTTAGAAACGGTTCAATTTCACATAACTAGTTATGAACAATATGCTATGCTAAGGACCTTCACATTTGTTAAACACATTTCAGGAATGTATCTATTTGACTCTGACTATCTCTTTCTCACATAGACATAGACATCATTAAGTATCAAATAGCCCAACTCTGAGCGAATGGCATGGTTGGGGGGGGGCTGAGATTTTGGATTGTTTGTTCAATTTAAACTTTATTTCTACATATATTGCTTTGGTTAATGAGCTGATATATATTGTGTTAGTTAATAGAGTGTCAGTTGTGTGTTTTTTGTGTAGTGGTGTGGGTGTGTGGGCATCGTGATTTTTTTGACACAATGCCGGTGGTGAAGGCTGCTGCTGTCGAAGAGTTTGAGAAGCTATCCCAGCGTCATGTGATCAAACTTTGTCTGGTGGGGCAGTGCTTGGTGGAGGAGGCTGGGATGGTGGTGGGAGAGGTGGTGGGGTACGGCGCAGGTAAATCTGCCTCCCAGATGAAAGGAGCCATCGTCATGTTTTCAGAGAGCAAGGCTAAAGTTAGCTCGGTGGGGGAGAAGGGAGTGGTTATTCAGAACACCTTCACTCCCGTTCTCCCCCTCAAAAGCCCGGACAAAAAAATCATTATATCCAACGCACCCACGTACATTAAAAATTGGGTTTTGGTGAAAGACCTACGGACAGCTTGTGTCCCAGATGAAAATGATTTCTGGAGGCTGCAAGTCGCCGGAACTAAAAGATGTGGTGTGCCACAGAAGACAGGTGTACCTGGTCCTGAAAGATTCTTCCAGCGATCTAAACGTGTCTTTTTCATTCATTCAAGGTCGAAGGTTTTAATAATAGGGTATTTGCTTCATCTGAAAACATGAAATGTTTCGGTTATGGGGCAGAGGGACACTTGGTCTGTTCCTGCCCGGTAAAGAGCACAGTGCTGGCCCACCACGGCCCCAGAGGCTCCACCGGCCCAGGCAACCTCAGCTCTGATGGCTGCGGAGCCTCTGGTTGCGGAGACCCAGCGTCCACTCCAGCCGTGGCCCCAGAGTCTTTGGTGTTTGCTGCCCCCTGGGCAAAATGGGTGAGTCAAATCCATCCACTCAGTGGGTCTGATGTGGAGAGAGTACTCACTACATGTAAACAAAACAGCGAAAACCAGACAGCTTTTCTCCCACCTCAGATGCCTAAGAGAATTTAAGCTCCCCTTCAAGGTGCTTAGGAACTTTAACACATTTCCCTGCACATGTACCATGCATAATTGTATCTGTAACACATAAACCTTATCTTATTTTATGTAATCTTGTCTTCACCCACTGCTGCTGTCCTTGATCCATCTCCTGCAATCATTTCCCACCAGCAACAGAGCCGGGTGTTCAACAGGTCGTGGTTATGTTAAACAAAGTTCTGCCTTTGTGCAATGCATCAATGCAACTATTTAGAAAGAGAGATGGTGTCTTAAACCTCCAACTCTGTTCAGTGATGGTTTCTCTGTTCTGGCAAAGATGGCTTCTTTTACTCCTCTTTCAAACCATCTGTCTTCCCTGGCCAGAATGTGAACGTTTTCATCCTCAAATGAGTGTCCACTGTCCTTCAGATGTAGATGAAAAGCTGAGTCCTGGCAAGAGGAGGTTGCTCTTCGGTGTTGTGACATGCGTTTGTGCAATGGTTGTTTTGTTAAATCAGAACAGTCCTCGGTGCATTGGACTGCATAAACCACATTGCTCTGTTTGTGACTAGGAAGCTTGTCCTTTGGGTGGACCAGCTTCTGCCTCAGGGTGTTGGTGGGTTTGAAATAAACGGGATGTCGTGTTTGTTTTGTCTACGGACTCCAGCAACATACGGAATAACAGTGTTTTTCCGCTTGCTGCTGTTTTCTTCTACGTTCGCCCTCTTTTGCCTGGTAGTTTTAACGAAGGCCCAGTTTGGGTAACCACAGGTTTTGAGGGCTGCCTTGACATGGTTCTGTTCCTTCTGTTTGCCCTTCGTGTTTGTTGGTATTGTTGTGGCTCTGTGATTAAGAGTCCTGATGACTCCCAGTTTGTGCTCCACGGGGTGGTGGGAATCAAAAAGTAGATATTGGTCTGTGTGTGTGGGTTTCCTGTAGACTCTGATGTTGAGGCTTCTGTCCTCTTCGATGTGTACTCCACAGTCCAAGAAGGCCAAGCTGTTTCCGCTTACATCTTCACGGGTGAACTTGATGTTTTTGTCCACATTGTTGATGTGCGCTGAGAAAGCTTCAACTTCCAGGGTCTTGATTTTGACCCTGGTGTCGTCCACATACCTGAACCAGTGGGTGGGAGCAATTCCTGTATACGAGGCCAAGGCTCTGTTTTCCACCTCCTCCGTGTAGAGGTTGGCCACGATGGGAGAAACTGGTGAGCCCATGGCACATCCGTGTTTTTGTCTGTAAAAGCATTTGTTAAACTGGAAATATGTTGTGGTCAGGCAAAGGTCAAGCAGGGTGCATATGTTTTCCGGGGTGAGTTTGGTTCTGTCAAGAAGGGTGGTGTCCTGTAGAAGTCTTTTCCTGGTCATGCTCACTGCTTCGGTGGTGGGGATGCACGTAAACAGAGAAGTAACGTCGTAGGACACCATTGTTTCGTATGAGTCTAATTTTAAGCCCTTGGTTTTGTCTGCAAACTCTTGCGAATTCTTTATGTGATGTTCTGTGTTGCCAACCAGAGGGGCTAATATTGTAGCAAGATGTTTTGCAAGCCTGTCCATGAGCAACACATATACAAAAAAAGGCCCAAATGCACTGAAAGCTTTAATGGATCATTTGAGCCATGTTGATCAATGCTTCTGTAGCTTACTGCATGGGTCAGCTTTGAAGGAAACCATGCAGAACCAGCAATACTTTAAGAAAAAGTAGCCATTTCTATGTATATTCATATTCTTCTATGAGGACACAGAATACCTCACAAACACCCACAGTCTTACTTCGCTCTGAAATTTGCCATGCCTGTAATGGAACATCACTACGTTTTCCTCAGCATTTCAAAGCAGACACTCCATGATAGGTATGACTCATATCATTTATAAGATTCAGGTTCATTTAATTATAAATTATAAAAGTTAAAGTGTTCTTTACCAATTACACAAACGGTTACATTATTATACCACCAGAGATGGTGCATTACTGACTTTGTCACTAACACAAGTCTTACAAATACAAAAAATCCTCCCAGCATCTCCTGTAACCGTTTAAAGGGTAAAAGGATCAAAATGTACGTTCTTCACAAATCTAATTGTGGTTTAAATGTGTGTATTTAGTTTGGAGTAAGAAGTAACTATTATTGACAATACCTGGTCATTTTATAACGTAACTGGTGACATAATGTTGAAAATATTATTGCATATTATTTTTCTCTCCTATATGAACCTAAAAGTTGGGTTGAGAAGTTACCAAGAAGGTATAAAGATTCATTAAGGGAAGGTTGTGGACTAACGCTGAAGTTGTCGAACCGGAGGATCGCTGTTCAACCAAGGCAACTGATGCCCCCCAACATCTTCTCTTCTTGTGCTAACATGATGGCTGCCCACTGCTCTGATGCCAAATGTGTGGACTAATTCCTGTGCCACAGCAGTAAACATCTCCTATTCATGTGTATGCATGTGCATGCTTGATAATAGGTCAAATAAAGGTTGCTGTTGTTGTTATAACTTTTATAACTCTTTTTGGAGAAACCTGTTGCAACTGGGGAAGGCTGTGAGGGAGAGGTGGCCTAGTGGAGAGGGAGACAGGCATCAGACCAGAAGGTTGCCGGTTCGAGGTAACCCCATCTGCTCCCCGGATGCTCTCAGCTGTCCTGTGGCCTTGCATGCGCCACAGAAGTTAAATGCAGATGTCAAATTTCCCCTGACTTGTGTGCATGTTTGTGTGGGATGATGCGCAATTCTAAATCTAAATAACAAAAATGGGTTATGCCATTTATCGAAAAAAGATAAATGGCATTAAATTTATGTGAAATAGTACAAATTAATGTGAAATAGTACATTGTTTGAACTGAATATTTTCATTTCAATGTCAAATGTCTTTGAACAAGTCAATCTGCTCATTTGAAACCCTCCTGAAGATAATATGAACTTCAGATATTTTGCTGTGAAAGCAAAGTGGGGTGAGTTGGACTTTCAGCTCTCAACTTCCTATGACATTAGTCAGGTGTCACACAGATACATCGACTTACCCGTCATCAACGAGTAGTAATTGGGGTATGACAAACTGGGGAAGTCCGGTGTCATGTAGTCCACCTTCACCCCATTGCCCACGAGCTCGCGAAATCCGGGAAGCGCCTGCAGGTCATCCATATAGTCAAAGCGGAAGCCATCGATAAGGAACACAAGCAACGGTCGGACCGCGAAACTTCGATGCCCCGCTCCTAACAGTAGTAAAAGCGGTGAGAAGAGTCTCAGGGACCGCGTGAGTGTAAGCCCCGGAATCATGATGTTGACGCCTCGTGCCGCCCTGGGATTGCGGTGCGTGAGAGATCTGCTGGCACTACACATTTCAAGGGGTGGGACTTAAGTCTGTGTACACATAGACATAGACACGTGACTGTGTGTGTGCGTGCGCGCGCGCGTGCGTCTGTGTGCGTGTCTTTCTCTGAACTGTGTTTTATATATGCGAAAATCCAAAAACAGGACCGTAAAACATAGCATATTGTTCATAACTAGTCATGTTAAACTCGACAATCACATTATGATTTTGAAAGGTGGAATAAAGGTGGAAGTCTCAATTCGTTGTTACAAAGGCTTCTGTTTGTTTTTGTTACTACAATGTGTC
This sequence comes from Colistium nudipinnis, assembly GCA_016785305.1. Taxonomy (NCBI): domain Eukaryota; kingdom Metazoa; phylum Chordata; class Actinopteri; order Pleuronectiformes; family Rhombosoleidae; genus Colistium; species Colistium nudipinnis. The sequence goes on from JAFBJU010000069.1 coordinate 937,758, forward strand.
TACTACAATCTGGGCTACGTAGGACCATTTAAGCAACAGTATGGCTTGTTGTTATGTTTTAGTAATTTTGGGAAAAAGTGAAGCTTTATCATTCTTTGGATACTCAGACAGTGTTTATTTGTTGTTGATTGTTTTTACTTTTGTCAGGGAGTCACTGGGATGACTCTTCATATGATAGGATATGAAACTACATGTGGGATAAAGCCTCCAAGAAGGAGTTTTTGATCGGGACCAATCCTTACAGGCAGAAAGAAAGGTTTTCATGTAATACCGTCCTGGTGAGAACACACATTGCTGACCTGTTCTCTCATATGTGCCTGCCTATATTTGCATGAACATTATGATTACCCTTTTGTAAATTACAATATGCTCATACTACACCTTAATGAATGTACACACTATTATTATATTATCATATCAAATATAAATTGTCATTGATATACTATTTATTTCACATATACTATTAACTGATAGTTAGCTAATGTATAATTACAATTGTTTAATCTATAGAAGACCATTATTTTTTATATTATACTACAATTGAAATTAAACATACTATTTACAATTAATTGAATATTATTATATTACCATCATAATATTATAATATAATATTATAATATACTCACACACCTGAAGTTATTTATATTGAACTGCTGTATCATACTGTATATTATTGTACTACCACTGTAGTACACATAATAATATATTTTTACTCTGTTGACCAGCTCATGTAAGTTATGGATACATGTTATACCACCACTATGTCACTTTATTTGAGACATAACTGCACTGTAAGCATAAAACTGGTTGTGTCTACTGTAATGACTCAATTATTGCCTCGTTATTGAGAGCCTATGTCATAATTTTTTTTTACCACTTGTAGATCATTAATCCCTAAATAGCCTACGTAAGTGACTTGTTGAAATTGGTTGTGAAATGCAATCACTATAATACTTTTATCAAGAAAAAACGCTGCTCCCTATTTACTATTATATGTTTACAGTTTAGTCTTGCCTGGACCAATATGGTGAATGAGTTGATATGTCACAGCTACAGGATGATACATTAAATGTGGCATCTATATACAGTTGACAGTGTCAGTGTTAGTGCTTGTGCTTTTTAAATTATCAAAGCCTAAAAAAAGCAAGATACGTTTTCTTTGGCGATTACGGCGAGCTGTTGTCCTTGGGTCTCTGGACAAACAAGTGGTCGAATTGAGACTGAGGGACGTGATGTTTCTCTCGTCCTTCTGTAGGAATAGTGAGATCAGCAGTCGTGGTGCGGCTGTCTCCTTGGATCCGAAGTTTTTGGGGGCCAGTGGTTTACTTGGGAATTGGTCACAGCTGACGAGACTTCCCCCTCCTCGGTGCAGATTTCCTGTGCGCTCACGGACTACTGGTTGACGTCAAAAACAGCCGCCTGGTTGACGCGCTGACGTTTTCCTCATTTGCATGTGTCCGTGGCGAGGCAGCATACAGCGGGCTCTCCAGTTCACTCTCAGAGGGCAATAAGTATAAGCGCCTTCTCAGTAACTTTCCCAGCCTGACGCAGCCCACCTTTTCCGCCACTTTTCAGCTCCTGGGCCTCACAACTCCACATCGTCCCTAAATCGGACTGCGGTTGGCGGCCATGTGGGGACTATCAACGCCTTAGCGACACTACCACACCGGACCACCACCCCGTTGATCACTTCCAGGACTTCTTGGCACACCTGGCGGGTAAAAACTGTTTTTTCTCCAAGGTAGACCTGGTGCGTGCGGTTCGTCACTTCTGGTCCCTGCTGGAAGCCCCAACAGCTCCAGCTTTAGTACATTTCTGAGTACACCACGGATATCCAACACAACACTTGAAAAAACATTGTGGTCGCAGACTGCCTCTCCAGGGCGGTCATCGGACCTGTCCAACTGGGCATCAACTATCTCCGCATGGGCGCAGACCAGACCTCGGACCTCTGGATCCAGTCCCTCAAAGCTTCCAACACCAATTTTCGACTGAAAGAGGTCGCATTAGGTGAGGCAGGCGCTGCTGTGTGACGTATCCAGCGGCCAACCACGCCCGCTGGTCCCTGTGAACTGGCAACGTCCCGTTTTCTGAACAATGCACAACCTTTCTAACCCCGGCAGGAAGCCATCTGTGAAGTTGGTGTCACAAAAGTTTGTGTGGCATGGACTTAATAAGGACGTGAAAGTCTGGGTCGACTCATGCGTTGCCTGTCAGCTGGCTAAAGTGCACCGCCACACCAAGGCCCATTTTGAACTTTTTTCTGTTCCCGAGACAAAGTTCGACCACGTCAACGTTGACCTTGTTTTTCCGCTTCCCCCCTCACGTGGTTTCACATACCTCTTCACGATGGTGGACCGGACAACCTGCTGGCCCGAGGCAGGTTTTTGCAGATATGCAAAATGCTTTGTTGGTTTGCTGAAATGCTAAGTGGATGCTGTAGAGGGTTTGCTGAGGGTTGATAAAAACATTTAATTGGTTAGATCCTGTGTGCCAGGTGAACAGGCTACTGACACACCAGGCACAAAAGTAACATTGCAAAAACAAACTGTGACCAAAACCATGTACATCAACTTAGCTCTAAGTCTGAAGTACACAACTAAATGACAACATACCGGAGGCAGCCACCTCACTTCATTGCCACCTGGTGGATCCAGCTGAAATATCATCAACATCAAAGATACCAGCGCTCCAAAGTATTCAGATCCACCAGGGGGCTAACAAGTGAGAAGGCTTTGCATGAAATGGTTATTTAGTTGTGTTTGTGGACATAAACTTAGGTTAATACAAGAGGACAGGGTTTTGGTAGCAGTTTGTGTTTGCTATGGCAGTTTGGTGAAGTTGGTTGTACGGAAGGTGTATGGTCGCAAAAGTATGAAGACTCATTTGTCGTGAGTGTGCTCTGTCATAAACTAGCGACCATTAGATGAGCACAGGATGGTTAGCACTGATCGTAAAGCTGTGGTTTGTCCTTTTGCATTGCGCAGGATATGAACGAGTGTAATGATGTTTAGTCCTACATATACACACAGGTATCTAAATGAGTTGGCATACGCGTGTTTCCTAAAGCAACATCAGGTTTTACACAAAATGTGAAAGTGAGCTATTGTTCGAGGTGCTTGGTGGCATATAGGATAATGGTGTGGTTAATAACGCTTTTAGTTTATGCGGCTTGTAAGATCGAATCCCTTTTGTGACATAATTGAATAGTTTTTAATGGACGGAAGGCTACGTATTGCAACATAGCGTGTATTAACAAGGAGGAAAGTGGAAATGAATTGGTTATGTTTATGTTTTTCAGCAAAGTCTTCTTTATGTGACTGCACTTCACAGACACAAAGGCAGGTGCAGGGAAAATGATGAATCTGTGACTGACAATCGCCGACAACATCAGGAGCCCAGAAACCGGAAATGCATCACCAGTAAATATGATTCACCAGTTGATCCAGAACACGGGCATAATGCTCAACACACACAAATAACGGTTGAGAAAGAAACGCTCTGCCACCCACTCACTCAAATTTCCCCACGTGCACATCTGAGCAACCTGATGGTGGAAGTTGAAATGAATGACTTACAAACAACCTCCTTGGTGTAAACTATTGTTTCGTAGCCATGTTGATCTGCCTTACATGCCATCACTGCATAATGCAGCCTATTCCTTTTTACTGCTTCCTTCCAGCTGACCTTTGACAACACACAGGACACTCTGTCAATGTTCCTCCTCTCGAAAAATGTTATCATTGGAACTGCGTCCTCGATGTTTTGGAGGAGAAGGCCTTGGTAGCAGTTCTCTTTGTTGCAGCTGGGTCTAGCAGGCATTTGAGCATGTGGTTGTGTTTCCATTGTGCATCTATCCTGTGACATTAACCAGTGAAGAATCTAATCAATTTGTCTCATTGTAAATGAAGTTGAGGATAGTGGACAAAAAACATCGAACACATAATAACTTTATGTCCTGGCAATCCCGACATGATTGTATGTACTCTCCCCCCTTCCCTGCTCTATTCTGTTTAAGTATGCCCCTTTTTTAAGCTGCTGCAGCAATGTTTTCCAAAAGGCAGTAAATCACAGCGATGTTACCAAACATTGTTATTTTATTATCTTAAAAAGTAACACAATCCCCATGGGGTATAACACACATTACAGCAACGGTAACACCAGTACAACACATCAAAGGGATTTTCAGATATTATAGACATTTTAAAAATCCCTCTCTTTATTGTTTAACTTATTTGACTAGTCATGACAGATAAACATAATTTACAGGTATGGCATACCATTATATATTACCATTAGAAACAATGTTATTTTTGATCCTCTGTTGTTTTTATAAACCACTGCTGATGTTAGGGGAAGACATTTGATGGACTGTCAGTGTATAACGTTTATAGGTCTGTGACTGGAGGGGATTGTGGGTTTATAGGTGACCACTGGGCCACAAGGTTGCAGGGAAAGGGGGCCAGCGCACACATCAGATGGGTGGTATGGAAACCATGACCTCCGCCAGACAAGGCATCCTAATTAACTGGTGGACAAAGACAGGAAAACCACTCAAATTGCCACACTACCGAGAAATAAACTCCTTCTCAGGGATAGGAACTCAACTCTTGGGCTAATCTTAACATAAACTTTAGTGGTAAAATAGTGATTGAACCTACTCTATTTGTAGGAAAGATAGAACAGAAAATGGAATCTGTACTTAGCCTTGCCAAGTACACCAGGTACAACAGACCCTTATGGAGAAACATAGCAAGAACCAGAACCCCACCTTAAAGCTGAAATAAAGGCTAAAGCCATACTTCGGTGGACATTGTTTATGCACCAATACTGGCTTTGATGATGATGATTAATTAGTTGACTGTTAAGTTAGAGAAGTGACAAAAACCCTATTAATGATAAAGACCTTTCTTCTCGCGGTACCCCTTCATGATTGACAGAGGGGGGGGGGGCTAAAATCTTAAAATAGTATTGAAAGTCTGCCCCTTAGGTTCAAGTCTCTTGGATTTTGGACTCAAGAGTCCTGGGGACTTCAACCAAAGTACATTGTTGGATCAAGCTGTACATTTCATTGGTTGATCAGATTAGACTAAAATATATTGATAGCATTTTGAAGGTATTATCAGAGACTTCAGTACAGAGGATGGAGTATTAACTCGTACCATGGTAAACAAGGGAGTGGAGAGTAAGGCCATAGTGTCAAAACAGAACCCTTTACTGTTTCAGTAGTACATTGGGTAGCACCCATGTGAAGAGGCAAAATGCAGAGTGGAACTTAGCTGAAAGTGCTAGAATGAGAATTAAAACACAGTAGTGTTCAGAATACAGAAACCTCCATCAGTTGTCAGGATAACATTTCATTCCCAGACCTGTTTGACTAGATTTGTCATGAGCTCAACAGAGGGTCATGAAACCAGTGAAGGGGTAAAGTGCTACCACTGTAAAAGTTTGATTCCTAGTGACCTGTTTGAACAAAAAACTTTGTGGAATCCTTGTATTTTTCCAAAACAAACAACTAAACCAATCTCACAGTGACTGGAAAGGTGTTTGGAGTGGAGAATGTGCATGATTTGTAATTATCCCCCTATTTCACTTTGTGTGAACTGATCATTGCAACATAAATATCTTTGTGGACAGACTGAAAGTGTGCATCAGAATGTGTACAGCTCATCATGTTGAGAAAACAAAGACACCCAATTTACAGATGGTAGAGACTGGACGAGGCCTTCCAGCATGGACATTACAAGCACAACTCCAGGTGTGTGGGAATTCAGAACTGGTGTCTATACTGAATTTAGACACAACATATTCATCAAAAGACAACACATGATACTTACTGCTAAGCATACTGAATGCCTTATATATATTTTTTATTTAATGTGGCACCCAAAAGCTATTTTCTTTGTAAAGACATAGTCAAGTAATGTTTTTTTGGGCAAAGAATGAAGACAGACAGTCTACAGGCTATCAAGTTGTTATTTTGTTGTTATTTTATCCATTGAGTTATACTACTGATTAGAGACCACTTTTACTGAGCTTTGCAAAATCCAGACTGCATAGGCAACATATTACTGAGAAGGTAGGGTGTAATTTGTGCCTGAATGTGATATCTAGTAGCAGTGAATATCATATATAACCCTAAAGACTAGTTTTGTATCCAGTAGCATACATTTGCACATCCTGACTGAATATGACACCTACCTTTATGTACCTCAGCACAGCAGGCCAGCCTGTATTACTATATGTCAGGATTTAGCATTACATATGTAGATAGTGAGAATGCAAATACTAATTGGGCTTTAGCTACTTCATGTCCCTTTAACTGTAGCTGTCGCAATGATGATAAGGAGTGTGTGTATGTGTGTGTTACTATGAGTGCATGTGTTTTATGACATTCAAAGTTAGAGGCTGATGAGTGTGAAATTAGAAATGATGTGTTTTGCTGCTGTGGAGGTAGTTTTAGAGGAGCCGAAAGGACAACAACCCTGGGATGACTTACAGCTCCCTGAGCCTATTGCGGAATTATTGAAATGATTGCTGTATTGGACTATAGGACAATACAATACAACTTAAATCTAGCTCCACTCAAGTCTTTTCACTCTTTGCGTCTCGTCAGGCAAGGGGGTGGTTTTGTGTATTTTGATTAAGTTTCTGTCTGACTACCTGTGAACAGATATTGTCTTTGTTATAGCTTCACAACTGTGCAAGATGCAGTAAAAGTTCACAGGTGTGTATTTGAGATCAAAAGATGTTGTCCAACCCATGAGCACTAAATAGATGTCATTATGAAATAACTAATGTCATATAGTGAATACTTGTGTACTGACTACTGGGTTGGAACATCAGCATATCGACCTGTATCATAGATGCTGTGATTCCAACGTAAATTGGCCAATATATTTTTTGTTGTTGACACAAATACATTTTAAAAGCAGAAATTACAGTAAATAGATTTCAAATGCACCTCCTTTTGGCGATTTTAGGGGTTGCCCCATCCATCTATCTATTCAGTGTTGTGGATCTCCAGATTGTTTTACCAAATGCTTCATTGAACGGGCTTAATGGCCATGGCCAAAAGTATGTAGGTTCAAACTATTACACAATTGTAGTTTGTTTATTATGTCCAACTATGACACAACTCTTTATTATGATATTATCATGACCATCACTATGTGTTCTATGTTTTTGTTTATAACACTAATGATAAGTTCACGTTCTTTGTTAAATGCTCACTCACCTCGAGAGCCATACAGCAGCTTGTGATGAATGCATATGCTTTAGTATTCACCAATTAATTAGCAGTGAAATCTACTTTCTCCATTTCAGGGATTTACATTTTCAATAAAAATGTATCTGAAAATGCCAGATGAAGTCTGCTGGTTAAAAACTCATATATTAATGTTTAAACTCATCTCCAATGTGACTAACCCCCGTGTCCACTGGCAGCATCTGCATCATGTCTATAAGCAGTTTAACCTCAACTCCATTAGTGGAGTTGGGAGTTTTTCTGCTTTAAGTGTATACTGGCCAGAAGGTGCTTTGTTTCTTATTCAGCTAACATGTATTGTGGTTTTAGCCTCCTATCTCTCCGGGCACTCTCAAACTGCTTCCCAACTGGTAATGTATTAAAGCAATAAATATTGACAACTGTGCATATTCATATTTGTCTCAGTTTTGTGTGCTTTTGCAGTGCATATCAATACAAAAAACAGTATCATCTTGAACAGAAAAATCACCTGCTAATTTTACCATCTGGCATTTATATCAGTATAAATTCTGGGTAATCACACACTAAGCCTCATCTTTCCTAAATAGCTAATGTGATTATAACTACAACAGACACACAATACAGAAGGCTTTAGTTGAAAGGAACATGGTGAGCATTGCCCTTTATATGAATAATGAGCCAAGTAATTTATGAGTAGCCTCGACTCATGATACTATATCTTAGTACTATATATTTAAGTATCGTTGATGCTGCCTGAGCTTAGCGTCTAGCGCTGATTATTTGAGGAAACTTCTGGCTATGAAAGGCTAGCTCTGAATTTAGCCAAACTGATATTAATCTAGAGCAATGTGAAGTTTAACAGGGTTTTAAAGTTATAAATGGCATAGTGACATTTTCTTTATCTTCTGTGAAATGCCAGTATTAATACATAAACATGCCAGCAAGACAGAGAAAAAAAATACTCTCCAACAGCCAGTTTAGCAAATGTGACCAGAAAGGCCTGAGCTGGTTGTATATAAAGAACAATGTGACATGGCTATCAACAAATATCCTTTTTTTCTATATTAACTAAAATAGTCACATCAATAAATAGGTTTAGTCAATTGCCAAAAATAAAGCCATTTATAAGTATATATCAATTTATTTACTTGTGAAATGTATGTATTGGAGGGTTAGGTATTAGATTACTAATATATTTATTTGAAACAGCCGCATCTCTGTACCCACTGAAATTAGTCAACGTCAAAAATCAATGAATCAATTAAATCTTATTTCTTCACATTTGGCTTGCTACAATACAGTGAAGAAGATAGCAAGTGTCAGTGGACTATTGCACAGAGACTTTAATGGCAGATAACTTGTATCTGGCAGCTGACAACACTGAAACATGATGCAGCTGCAAACAGCGTACATGAACAGTATGGTAAAAAGACAGGGACAGATGATCAAAAATCTCATCCCTGAAGCTGGACATCCTGCTTTCTGTACATATAACCAATATTGGATGAGACTAATAAAAGCTGGCTCAAAACAGTTACATAGCACCATGGCATCTAATAGAAGAACTGCTCACATTCACTCTACATAAGGTAAAAACAACCCTGATGGGAGGTTCCTTCTTGGTCTAGGCCCCTCACATTGTTGTTGTATTCTGGAAGGACGATCAGAGCATTTTCAGTATGGGTTGATCCCATTTTCTTTACATTATAGGGTGTCTGACAGTGATGACAGTTTGAAAAGGGCTTATAGAGAGTTGGATTGGGGAGAGCGTGCGCACCAGGAGTAAAAGTAGTATCAAGCAGAGCTCCAACTTTCCAGTGTGTACACCAGGACTCTATAGTGAGATGTACTGGGATCATGAACGGGAGAGTGTAACTAACATAACCTGAGATAAAACACACACGCACATACACCCCATGTTAGTGAAACAACAAAACAGCATTGTGTAAACTAGTCTGTAGAATGACATGGTTCTTCCCAGTGGTCTTGTTTATTGTTGTGTGTGTGTGTGTGTGTGTGTGTGTGTGTGTGTGTGTGTGTGTGTGTGTGTGTGTGTGTGTGTGTTTGTTTGTATATGTAAGCATTGTTCCATAGAGGGCTTTTCAGAGCTCCAAGGACTCCAATTTTTATTTTCTGGCTTCTGTCCATCAGCATTCCACTCAGCACTTTCTTCAGTTACTAGACGCTGGTGATTGATGCAAGGCAGGCACTGGGCTTCTGGAGTTTTTCTGGTTGAGTGCCAGCAGGTTCTGTGAGGGTACGGAAGGAAAAAGGGGGACCATTGCTGGTAGTGATGCTGAGGTGTCCCGGGCTGAGTGCCAGGTTCTGCCGACGATTACTCTCCACTATGGAAGAGGTATTAGATGCTAGACTCTCCCGTGTTCTGTAGAGACAGAGAATGACAGTGATAAATGATCACAACAACATCAACACAAGTGCTTTAAGTATCCCCTTCTGCTGGAGACAAATCAGGGGGTTAAATGACCAGCTGAATTCGGACACTTTTCTATAGTCAAGTACATCATGTACACATCATAAATTTTGCATTCATTTTTTGCTGAATCTAATATCTATAACATCTACATAACCTATGCATAAAGGTTATTTAAGTCAATACATTAGACATCATATATGATAACAAATCACATTTTGTTCCATGATCAAATTTTGCTTAAAACATAAGACAGTCATTTATTTTTAAAAAAGTGTGAAAATGCTACCCAGGATTAGATTGTTTTCTTTGGAAATGGTGCTGTTTTTGTGTTGAGATCACTGCTAATATAAATTGATGTATAATGGATGACATTTTTTGGTAGCGGTCTAGGCGCAACCTGCCTTCTAGCAGTACGGCCTTTGTAATGTGACCAGTAGAGTCGGTGTTGTACAATTCCCAGTTGTAAATTCAGTTATTCTGCATGTTTAGGTGCACAAATGCTGAAAAGAAACCAGAAGACAAACAATGTGTATTAATGTCTACAGCCGGAATATATTCTCCTTTTTTGTTAAATGTATGTACTTATTTTCTGTTAAATTTATCACACGCAGAATTTAGCTTTGTCCACTTGGTGTCACTGTATTCCCTTTTGTGCGTTGTTTATCATAGTTTTAATGTTTGTTGCCATTATTTGATGTATAGTAAATGTTAACTGCTAACTTTTATAACTATTTTTAGCTATATGTACAGTACGTAGAGAACACATTTGGAAATGTTTGAATTATTACTTTTTATGTATTTTGAGAGGGGTTGAGCCCACTCAGTGCAATGTTGCATTGCTGATTGCAATATGGACATTGATTCATTATCCATAACAGCTTATCCTTATTGAGCCCTGGGGTTTCTGTAGCCAATCCCACCTGACTAGGGGCGATGACAGGGTACAACCTGGACAGCAAGTCTATCGCTGGGCTGACACATAGAGAAAATTCACTCTAACATTCATACCTATGGACAATTTATAGTCGGCAATTTTAATTCTTTGGACTGTGTGCGTTAAACATGCAAACTCCAAAAAGAACAGCTAAAGCTAAAGGTTATGTTAGCCATTAAGCCACAACATATGAATATCACAACTCAAATCTTCCTTATTTGAAAATATGTTCCTCGACATCAAGGAAACGAAAAGAGAGTATTCCACAATACACTGATCTAAAATAAATAATAAATAAAAAATACAGTATAGTTAAAAATATATTTTTTGACAACTATCTAGTTGTCATGTTGCCCTACTCCTGGCTACCCTGTGGCACCACTGTATTGTATTATGAGCTTACAACATAAAGAAGTGCAACATAAAGTCTGCAAACTTGGCTGGTTGATAATGTACTTAGTAGTATTGTACTTTTGTCTGTGTCATTAAACTTAACACATTTGTATTAGACTAAAGTTGCGGTATATTAGTGGTTGTTACAGTACCTTAGTAAGTTGCTATTGTAATTCTGCATTCATTCATGTATTTTTGTCATTGGAATTTTGCGTAAGTACAGTATATATATTGTTTAATTCTCTAGACTGAAAAGATAGCTGAGGTAATTAACCACCAAAAAAGTATGAACACCTGTATAAGTTACTGCTATTAATTATTATGGCTTGCAGCACTTTATGTTACTGGTTGATTTATTTCAGCCAGTCAATCTCTACAATATCTTGTAAAGTTTACTTACATGAAGTCAAGCATTTCAGGTGTTATTAATGTGCATTTGTTACCTATATGTTTTGTGATAAAGAGCTTTTAATTTTAAGAGCACTTAATCAAATGGTCCCGTCACACCCAAGACAGCACGGTTAGATCTACCCCTGACCCTCTGCAATTTGAATACCGGCCTCGATGCGGTGGATTGTGCCATCATTTATCAGCCACATTGAACATTTGGATGGAATTGACAGCACTGTGAAATTCACATTCTTAAATGTATCCAATGCAATGAACAACACCCAGCCACTGTGACCAACTGGTACAAAATCTCATTACTTATCAATGCAATTGAACTTCATACAATTTGTTGTGACTGAAGACTCCAAAAGATATAGGCATAAATAAAATAATGTTTATTTAATCCATCTTTCTTATCCATTGCATCAATTAAACCCTTCATCTCATTAAATGAGTATTCCACCGTTTCATCACTTCATGGTTGGACAACTGTAACTCATTTTAGACTGGAATCAGCCTTTTCCTGCCTGCAACTGGTCAAGAATGTGGCCACCACTCTTCTGACATGTACCAGAAACAGTCACAGTACCTTATCTGTGAACCTGCTATCCCCTTTGGATCAGATCTGCCCTTTCTGTGGACTCCTAATCACAGCTCACAATCTACTGACACTGCAGCACTCAAGCCCTCCTCCTAATCTATAATAAGAGGTTGGTATACATTGTTTTTGTTTGATGATTACGTTCCAGCAATTTAGTCAGCTGTATGCATGTTTAAATGGGCTTTATAAATAAAACAAAAATGAACGCATCAAAGGACTCCTCTCTTTTTGTAACATATAGAAACATGCTTTCTTTGTATTTATTTTTCTCAGCAGAAAACAATTTATAGATTAAGTGATACAAAAATCGTTATAAGCAGCTATAGTCCTGCCTAAGCATTTATGAACGGTGAGTTGTATTCAGTATTAGTTGATTGGAACTACCCAAATTACCTAGTAGATATCATATATATTGCGTCTGATAAATGCAAGATTACAGTTATCTGACACTCAGGATAAGAGAATATGGATAATTCATTAATATAAAAATTCTCCCTAGTTAAAGTTCACTGGAAGAAAAGTTAATCATTCAGTTTTTAGCAGCCTATATTTATAATATTAAGAGATAAAGATATCAGAAGATGTATGACTTACGGTGTTAATCTTACTAAGATATATACAAAGGTTGAAAGCAGAACCAAATCAAATATTATAGATTTGAATGATTAAGTGTACACTATATTCTGATTCCATAATAGTAATTGATGCAGATTCTTTCAGAAGCTCTAACCCGGAAACTGCTGATAATTACCTTTGTTTAACTGCATGAGCCATAACGTTACACAAACTGCAGAGTGAAAACATGGTACATAAAGTACAGTTACCTGTGTGTATGTATTCTTACCGTGGTGAATTGAATCCACTGTCAACTGTGACAGAGCTGGAGTCCATACTATCCAGTCTAGCAGAGTGGGCTGACTGCTGGTTTTGACTGGATACTGGAAGGTTTTCTTTAGCACCTGGGAAAGTGAGGGTTCTTTCAAATCTCCTCTGCATGTCCCTCTCCTTCTCTCTCTCTAATAGCCACTGCATTGTACCTGCTCCACCCTCCCCCCTCATACCAGCAATGCCTGCTCCAGCCTTGTCGTCATCTCCTAGACTTTTATTCCCACCCTCCTCAAGTTCATCATCGTCTGAGACGTTATAATAGTCGAAGGATGCCTCAGCAGAAATGGTAGTGGTTTCAGTCACCTGTGGGGGAGCAAATGGTGTGGCCATCAGTGGTTTGGGAGCATCAAAGGCCTCCTGGGAGTCAAGTGCATCACAGGACAGGGACAGAATAGAAGAGGCCAGGGCCGAAGGTTTTCTCAGGGAACTATAGACAGGCAAAGGTAGGCTAGGAGGAGGTTTAAAAAGTGTGTCTTTACTAAAGATCTCCTTACGTTTCTCCTGACCAGAGGAGGCACTGTGGGAAGGTTGTCCATTTGAAAGGGGTGAGTCAGGAATAGTGAGAGGTAATGGAGGCAGGCTACCTCCTTTAGGTCCAACCTTTAAGTCTTCCTTAATTTCTGGGAGATGGGGAGTTTGTCTCTCCATTTGCCGTTCAGTGCTGCCTACTTTTAACCCATCATGGCTACTATTGCCCAAAGTTCCAAGTGGGTTTGCTAATGTAAGAACAGCCTCAGAGGAACCAGAGCACAGGAAGTAATCATCAGGAGAGCGAGAGGTTGGCAGTGCTTTGGGTGAGTATGCTGGAAGGGTGTCCCTGCTCCTTTTTATCTCTAAGCTTCTACCACCATCCAACCCCAGAGAATCTCCATGTATCTTTGCTGAGGGGGGTGTCGCACGAGAGTAGTGAGAGGAGCTCTGATTGGCTCGCAGACTACCATCATCTGTATAGTAACGGCCTCGGTTGTTGAAATAATCGGGTGGTCCAATTAACCCTGCTCCAAGTGGTCCCTTTGAATTATCCATGGATCTGGAACGTTCCTTAGCCTTGTCACTGCGTTCATTCCTGGACTTCCTCTCCTGGGTGTGGGAATGTGAGCGGTGAACTTTGGAGTGGTGGGCTGTTGGGCCATGGCTTGGCTCAGGGAAAGGCATTTCTGTGCGTCGTTTAGCAAGCTCACCAGACACATCCCACTCAGGTGTGACAGGAAGGTGGGAGGAGTCAAGGATATTGGGGTTGCTGTGGGCCAGATTTAGCCTTGCCCTCTGCCGTTCCATGGCCAGAGCATGTTCCCTTGGTGACCGAGCTAAAGAGGAAGAGTAGGCTCTATAGTCCCTTTCAGCCAACTCTAGGCGGGAGCCATCACTTGGCTCACCACGGGAAACCCTTGTCTTACTATGTGAGCGGCTGAGTTTGGTCTGAGACTGCTTTCTGTGTCTACCCCCACTTCTCCTACTCCTGGAGCTCTGATTGGCTGATGAAGTTTTATTCCTCTGGGCACGCTCTTCTTCAAGGCGCTTCATGACTGCTGTGTGTCGAGCAAGGTTCTCCACAGTAAGGTCAGGGTTGATTCTGCGGATGATCTCCATCTCTACATGGCGTGGCAGCTGGTTGGGTGTCTCCTCATCACGAAGCGGCCATTCCTCAGGGGGGAACTGTGCAGAGAATGATGAAAACTGTTTGGCTTTGTCCTTTTTAAAGCTCAGACGGAAGAGCTTCAAACCAAACTTCCGACTACCTGTGCCACTTCCTCCATTTCCTTGTTTTTCTGTTTCAGCAGTACCCCCTCCCCCACTGCTTCCCCCTCTGTGCTTGGTTAGTGTGTCCGTCTTGAAGTTGAATCCAAGGGTGCTGCGGCTCTTTTCTGCGTTGCCTCCTGTTTGCTGAGGAGGTGTTTGTGGGGAGTGCGGGGATGAAAACACCTCTCTGTGTTCTTTGGGGGATCTGCGTTGCAGGGTAGTGTGGTGGCTTGGAGGATCTTCTCCACGGTAAGCGTTATAAAAAGAATCCCCACCTCCTCCACTGTGGTTTTGGCTGGACTTTGGGTGTGTTCTATCTCGCACTCCTCCAGAGGTGGAGGGTGTGATGGTACCAGAGAGAGGGGAGGTGCACTGTGTCTGCTGATGGTGTCGGTCAACGGATCTTTCCTCTAAGTGGTACCACTTGGAGCTGGTTCGGATTAAGCTTGGAGTGATAAAGTAAGTCTGAGGGGTTACAATAAAGTATCCGTCTGGTGTTGGATAGATTTTCCGCTCACGGACCAGCATGCTTAGTGTGTGGTGCAGAACTTCCTCTGTTGGTGTAGGAACACCTAAGAAAAATAAGAGAAAAACTGTTGGAGCAAGGGCATTTTTACAATTCTTTATCTAAACTGTGACCCATGAGTCCCTTGAGTTCCCCGAGGTAAACCTAAGTTGTTATAAAGAGATTGATGAAAGAAATCCAATAGCTCACATAGAAAATGCAGAAGTCAAACTGAAAAAAAAATCAAATACAGTCATAAACACATTATGAGGAGAGACAAACACATTGGGAGAGGTGGTCTAGCAGTGAGGGAGACAGACATCGGACTGGAAGGTTGCCAGTTCGAGGCCCAGTCGAGGATGTCTCCATCTGGAAGGATGAATCCCCACCACTAACAAAAGAGATGCCACCTCTAATGCCCTTGAGCAAGGCACTAAGCCCATCTGCTCCCCGAACGCTCTCAGCTGTCCACTGCTCTGTGGCCGTGCATGTGCCACATACGGGTAAAATGCAGAGGTCAAATTTCCCCTGGCTTGTGTGTGCTTGCATGACAATGCGCAATTCTAATTCTAATTATTTGATGATGGAATTTGGGTATTATGAGAATGATTTGCTCAAGTTTACCGCAAACTCGGAATCTGCTTTCTTCATCTTTTCTTCATGAAAGACCAGCAACACAATTATTTTAATAAGATGGTTGAAGGGGGGATGGTTTGTATATATTCACAAATCTGCCACTGCTTATAATAAATGTATGTACTGTATTGTAAGTAATAATCAATTATTATGAATTTTTGGAAATTGAAATTACAATTATTTTTGTAACACTGAGCTTTCAATTAAGTCCTGCTTTTGTCCATTGACTATTATACAAAAATATCACAAAAACAGGCATAAAAAGCATGTACACAATGATGAAGGGGTTTAGGTGAAAGGTGGCTGAAGCAATCTTCTTTTCTGTAAAAATGTGTGCAAACAAGACTTTATAGTAATGATAGTGATGTAGAGGAAGGTGTTTTAGCATGTGCAAAAACAAGTGTGACAAAAAGTGTTCTGCCTATACCTTGTAATAGATAACATCAAATATTCTTGCCAAAGAACGTAGTTGACAAAATAGTAAACTAATTGTTAAGTGTGATTGTCCACTATCCATAAGCTACAAGGAGCAATAGGAGGGATAATCAGCTAAAGCTGGATTAACTTGTGAAAGGAAAGTGTGTACATGTGTTTACATGGCTTGGATGTGAAAATTAATTTAGGTTCAACTATTGTTGCGACATGTATGATGTTGTGTTCAGATTAGTGTTTGCACATGCATGTGTGTGGCTGAGACATATGTGCGTGTGACTTTCTATGGTTCAGAGGACAAATATCAGTTTAAAACCATTGTTTAATTTTAATTAATAAAGAGAGGACTTTCTGGCAATCCTCACAACTTCAGTGGGTTATTTCAGGGACAAGAATTGGTTTTATGGTTAGAATCAATTTGACACAATGGTGTAAATTAAGATGCAAGCCGAGGGGCGCAAGCGCACAGCGATGGAGGTCAATAATGACACCGACAGATTCCCATATTACCGATCTGTTGCTTGTGGGGAAAATAAATTTGGCAAGACCCTGGATCGCTAGAAGAGCAGTGCAGCTAATGCATGTTAACACAAGTACGTCTCGAGTACAAGGCTTTTAACATGTACTTCCCCTGCTAATGCACACAAATTGCAGAAAGTAATGATACATTAAATCAGATCATCACTCCTAACCATATAACATGCGGGGTGTTTAACATTTTTGGCTTTTTAATTAACAAAGTGAAAAGCCACAAATAAAGACATAGCAAGAATGCTTTATTGTCAAGCTGTTGTTGGTGGTATAGCATTTAGTTCAGGGTTCACCAACTTTTATGAAACTGAGAGCTACTACAAGGGTACCGAGTAGTACGGAGGGCTACTTGTTTGAAACAAACTTCCTGAATAACATAAAGTTGCACAGATCATTTTTTTATAATAATATATGTGAAGAGACTTAGATATTATTAGTTCCTTTCATTGCCCTGTTTAATACTTTATTAGCCAACAATGCCCTCTTCTTAAATGGAACTAAAGTTTTAAGGGTCCCTGTCAATATTTTCCCTAACAATAGATAAACACATGATGATTGTGCCTTTTTAAAAAAATATTAACAATTTCACAAAGTAGGAAACAGATTTATTTAAACATGCAACAGTATTTAATTTCATTATTCGGGGATAGGGAGGGCCACAAAAAGTGTCATAACTACCAGAATGCCACATTATGACCATGCACTTCCAGAGGAAGGATATTATAACCCCATCATTTAATTAGCCAACTTTAGCAACTCATTTGATGAAAACAACTAAATATATACAGGTATCTAAGTTAACTAGACAGTTATAACATTCTTAATATCTTTCTTGACAGTTTTGTATGAATAGGCATATTTGTAGCAAAATCACACATTATATTTTTGTACAAATGATCACTTCTAACATTTTTAGGATGTTTTAACTGTCATATCTTTAAAAATTGAAATGAAAGCATAAGTTATCTATTTCTTTATCTGCTAATCTCTGTAAGTGGAAAGCCTGGCATTACATTGCTGTTCACCAATGTACAGTAATCTGGTGTATAATTTGACACTGCAACTCTGAGTAAGTCTTCTGAGTGAGATGTGCATTAGTAAGGTTGGTTCTGTGTTTGTACTTGATGGCGTTGATGGCAGAAAAGGCTGATTCACAGAGATAGGTAGAACCAAAAAGACAGGCAACTTTCATAGCTGCTGTGCAAACTCTCTAGTACCTTCCCGCTGTCAACATGGTCGGGTCAGGCAGTCAAAATTTCTCTGCATGATTTTTTTTTTCCGTTTTTAGGTTATTACGCTATGTTTGTTTCAGGTTCTTCCCCATTTAGATCAAATTGGGCTGTATGTGGCCCGTGGACTAAAATGAGTTTGACACCACTGCTCTAGTGGAAAGAATATATGACAACCACATGATGATGGTGGAACTGGGAAACATAAGCCTGGGTAAACATTATAGGAAAAAAGGAAACATATTAATTGAAATTGCAACATACCTCAGATATTAAAGTTAATTAAAATGGAATTTGATGTGATTCTAGAAATAGATTGAAAGCCCTAAGGTTTGTGTCAGTGTGTATCCTTGCAACTATGGAAAGACTGGAACATTTATACGAGTGTGTGTATACTGTATCAGTCTGCCTGCATAGTGTTGCATCATTTTGGCTAAGCTGAAAGTGAAGTGATGTAACTGGCAGTAATGCTCCAGACTCACGGAGGGGAAGAGAGCAGGAGCTAGTGATGAGACTTGAGGCTTAAGGATAGAAGAGAGAGACGAAGGGAAGAAAATAAGATAGTTGGAGTAAATAATGCTGTTACTTCAATGCTGAGGCATGCACTTTTAATAGTTGTAAGGACACTCATAAACTTTGCCAAGTAAGATATGTTTTTGGTGTTGTTGTCTGTCTGATTGTCACTTGGATTACTCCAAAAAAGAACTAATTGACTCCCAGGAGAAATGTTGGGAGGGTGGACAATGATCCCGAAATACAGAAATATGAAATACAAAATAGGTCCTCGCAGCTATAAAACACACGGATGCTGCACTCTGCTGGGTGGCAGTATGGCATGTACTGTATATTACTATTTAAAGCAGGGCTGGGCAACTTTGGGGATAGGGAGGGCCACAAAAAGTGTCATAACTACCAGAATGCCACATTATGACCATGCACTTCCAGAGGAAGGATATTATAACCCCATCATTTAATTAGCCAACTTGAGCAACTCATTTGATGAAAACAACTAAATATATACAGGTATCTAAGTTAACTATACACATTTCATGGTTGCTTCTCCAGACGGTTTAACTAAAACTCATATATAAACTAACCTTTTTATAAACTTTGCTTTTAGCAACATGGGCATGTGCCAGTATGAGATTCTGCCAGTATGATAACCTATATAAATATCACAATTAAAGGTCTAAAATGTTGTATTGAACACAATCTATTGTATTTTTAAACATATAAACAACACACACTGAACATGGAAGTGGTTGGCATATCTGTGTTCAGAGGCTCTATACTCTTGTTTGGTGAGTTTTGTTGGTTTTGGTTAAGGTTTGGTTTTGGTCAATCAGAATATGTGTACAGTTGACAATATCAAACTGTCAGGATTGATTTTCAAATCAAGTGGTCACAAGCAACTTCCAAGGGGTTTAGAACACCCTAGAGGAATCGCCAGACCACCAGGGTCGCTGTGGACTATTGACCAGCAGACAACAAAAATTATTATCATACTAATAGAAAGCTGGCTTAACCCAATAATCCCGACACCAGGCTGCACTTGGTACTGGCAAGAGAGAAACAGGGACTTGGGTAAGAGTAGAAGGAGTTGGCGGTGTATCTATCTCCACAATGACGAGTGTGCCAAGAGCTGGACTGTTGCCCAACATCGCTGTCCTGAACTGGGAGCACTTTCACTGTTATGCAGACCCTTCTATTTACCCAGAGAGCTAAGTGTGGTAATATTTACTGTTGTATACATTTAAGTCAATGCAAATTCTAGCAGCATCCTCTGCAAATTGCGTGTGACAGTTGACAAACAGAAGAAAGCTTACCCTGACGGTGTCTACATCCCTGCTGGGTATTTCAACCAAGCATGTTTCATGAAAGTTCTCCCCAACTTTTACCAGCATGTGAAATGCACAACAAAAAATGTTTAAAGAGATTGAATTCTTGTGGCCAGTAGGTGGAGCTACAGGGCTGTTAATTGTTTGCACAATTAAGAGCTCGATACAGTACATGCCACAAATTTGAGGCACGATTATATATTTGTAACTATCTCTTAACAGAAGATAGAACAGTTTATCTCTTAATTCCTGGAAAACCAGAGTCATCATTCCTAAAGGATGCTGATGGGAACAAAAGAGTTTACTATGTAAACTACTATGTCCCAATCAAGTTTTTTTCCCCCCAATCTTTGGTCTGTGAAGTCTATTTGTTCAGGATTTCCTGACTGAGAATCTCAGTCAACAAAATAAAAATAACACTTTTAGTGATGCAGGTTGAGTAGTAACACAATCAAAACTAAACTGCATTTATCCATTTCTGACATGCACAAACTTGGAAAATTGCAAGTTCAAAATATGTTGCAAAATCAGAATTAGTCTGCAACTTACAGGTACAAGGTAGGTATTTCGCACCCTGATGAATCATGAAAACCTGACACATGGTGCAACCAGGCTCCATGGCAAATCTCAAATAACCCAATCAGTGTAATGAGTAAATGAATGGAAGATGAAGCACTAATGGAGAAGAAACGTTATTTAAATATCTAAAATAAAAACTTTCACAAAGCCCAATTCCATTGAAGATGGGTTGTTGTGTAAAACGTAAATAAAAAACAGAATACAATAAGCTTCGAATTATTTTCGACCTATATTAAATTTAATAAAATACAAAGACAGTATATTTAATGTTCAAACTGATAAGCTTAGTTTTTTTTGCAAATATACACAAATTTTGATGCCTGCAACACGTTCCAAGTAAGCTGGGACAGGGGCAACAAAAGACTGGGAATGCAAAAAAAAAAAAAACCCTGTTTGGCACATTCCACAGGTTAACTGGTTCGTTGGAAACAGTGAGTCATGATCGGGCATACAATGAACATCCCCGAAAGGCTCAGTCGTTCTTTAACGACCCAAGGGGCACTTCATTAAAAACCGACATCATTCTGTAAAAGATATTACCAAGGAAAATTGTCAGTTATTGCAGTTCGTCGCTAAATCTATGTGCAATCTAAGTGCAAGTTAAAGCTCTCCGATGCAAAGCAAAAGCAATATATCAACAACACCTAGAAACGCTGCCAACCTCTCTGGGCCTGAGCTCATCTGAGATGGACCAACGCAAAGTAGAGAAGCGTTCTTTTTTTAAAGAGGAAAATTACCATTCAGATTGTTATCAACGCTACGCTGTGACGGTATGGGTGTGTGTTAGTGACCATGGCATGGGTAACTTGCACATCTGTTTCAGGCACCATTAATGCTGAAAGGTAAAGAACAGGTTTTGGAGCAACATATGCTGCAGTCCAAGCAACGTCTTTTTCAGAGGTCCCTCCTAATTTGAGCAGGACAAGGCTGAACAACATTATGCAACAGAGTGGCTTTGTGATAATGGAGTGCGCTTACTAGACTGACCTGCCTGCTGTCCAGACCAGACTCCCATGTAGCAGAAAAATGCAAAGCAAAATACAACGAAGACCCCTGACTGTTAAGCAACTAAAGTTGTACAACAAGCAAGAATGGGAAATAATTCCACCTACAAAGCTTTAACAATTAGTGTCCTAGGTTCCCAAAAGCTTACTGTGTTAAAAAAGGAAAGGTGATGTAAAACAGTGGTAAACATGCCCCTGTCCCAGCTTTTTTGGAACGTGTTTCAGGCATCAAATTCAAAATGAGAGAATATTTGCAAAATAAATTAAATTTAGTTTTTAAATATATTGTTTTTTTGAGTGTATTCGATTGAATACAGGTTGAAAATAATCGTACTCTCTTTTACACAATGTCCCAACTTGGAATTGGGGTTTGTAAAAAGCACCTGTTTTGTGAGGGTGTCTGACTAATGTCCTGAAAATACCTGCATGTTTTTAAACAATGTCTATCTATTCAGTTAGTTATCCCAGGATCAATACTGGATGTTTCTCAAAACTGCCACGTCACAATCTTCTTAATATAACATCTTATCAAACTTCCGGGGGAGGACCTTTGCGACATGGGGAGAAACATTGAAACCCCCCTGCCTCTGAGGGAGAGGAGAGTTGTGTGTCCGGTGCAGTGATGCCATCTCAGCAACCTGCTCGCTAAATCTGGCGACATTCTAAAAGCCCTTGGTGTTTTTTTTCTTCAAAAGCAACCAGTGACACGTCTATTGACTTCTTCTGGTTTCATTGGAGACTTGCTGGTGTTTTGGCGACTCTGACGTAAAAGCATGTATCGTTGTTCAGTGACAGTCCTGAACAAGCAGCGTGTGCTGCCGTGAGCCCTTTGCTGTCCCGAAGTGCTCACACGCGGTCAGTCTCACATCCTAGCGCAGCAGTTCCAGCTGCAGGCAGAGAGAAGCCGACTCTCTCCGCGTCCACACTGCATGAATTGTGCATGCGCAGAGCCACCGCTCAGTCACTTAGTGGAGGGGTTTTAAAACCACCGGCCTCGGGCCATCTGCAGCCTGCTGTGCTGTTTTTCCGGCCCGCCAAGCACACCCCAAAATGCCACCTTTTTCACCTCTTGTGAGTTTGCAGGTATGTTATAAAGTGTGGCTCACATGAAATGCTTAAGCTAGTTTTCAGAAGAACATCTTTTTATGGTTTGTCATCTTAAAGTTTGTGAATCATGTGTTTTGTTGTGTTTTAAATATGCGGTGATTTGCATATTCACCGCATTGTTGGTTGAGCAATAAACCCCTGTCATGTACAAAGACTTGTTCCACATGTTCTTATTCATTTAAGCAGTAACAGACCGATATCCCTATCACTATTATATGATAAAGGCTTCACCAGAGTAAGAAGGTTGTCCAACATGGGTACTTGCAGGCAGTTTTTCAAAATTACAGGTAACATTTCTTGCAATATTGCAGGCAACAAAGAAAAAGTATTTCACACGCTGTTGATTATTGTCTGATACGATTTTGCCAGGCAAAATGTGACAATACTATGCTGTATCATTTTTCCTCTACCCCTAGTGACCATACAGATAAAATAAACCAAAATGAAAGGGTAGGAAATTGAGATTCAAAAGGCAAAGTTTTTACAAAACCAGCCCACAAGTCACACTTATTTTGTCATGATGTCTCTGGGTACATCATACATTTCAATTCACAATACTCATTAACCAATAAACTATCCTATGAGCCATAGGAAATTACAAAATCTTCAATAACTATGACCATTACACCAATTAGTCACAATATTAAAACCCTTAACTGGTGCATGTATTTTTGACTTTTTCAAGCAATGAAGAGAAAATAATTAAAACAACAAAGACTACATTTCAATTCCCATTCTTTATGGTGGGTCCGAATCCCAATTGGATCAACAAAAATGAGAAGTACTAGTGCTAGCCGGGGCGCCTCCATGGGGGCAACTTCCTCACTGGGAAATTTCCCCATTATGGCATGTACAGTATATGGGTGTGTGTGTGTGTGTGTGTGTGTGTGTGTGTGTGTGTGTGTGTGTGTGTGTGTGTGTGTGTGTGTGTGTGTGTGTGTGTGG
>JAFBJU010000069.1:961470-1002857 GCA_016785305.1 Colistium nudipinnis
AATTATATATATATTGAGTTTAGTGAGTTTATTCAGGCAGCCCATACAAAAACTACTAAAGCAGTGCAGACAAAGACTGCACTGATTCTGCACACACTGGAGGAAACGTTTAAATGGAGATATCCTCTTTTTCTTAGTATAATTATTTTCATTTCAGGGATATATTTAGTTTGTTAACTTGGTTATTTATTTTGAGCTCCGCTAAGTGGAATTGATAAAGCTATTATGAAGACAACTTTTAGTCTGTTACTTTGTTATTTAACAAAATAAAAGTCTGCACTAAGGGGAATTGTTCTGTTCACATCTGGCAATAAATTGCACAACTTGTGAGCACTTATGATCACATCTCTACGTCCTACTCTACATGCAACTGAACACATCATTCATATCTATTTGCACAAACTGTTATAACCATTATGACTTTTCATATGTGTCCATTGTAAATATATATATCTATATCTATATCGATATAGATATAGATATATATATCGATATAGATATATATATATATCTATATCTATATATAGATATAGATATATATATATATAGATATATAGATATCTCTTTGCAAGGGCAGGTAAAAATAGGAAAAGAGAACTGAGTCGGTCAGGGCTGAGTGAATCAATACCCTTCTTGTCGTTCTACTATATGCAAGAATATAACGAATAAAAAAAAGTTATGTGGCAATCAGTGCTGATATTTTGGTGTTGGTCATAAATCAATCAACATATGGGCACTGAGAAGTAGTGTCAGGTCAGAGGGCAACCTTCCAACACCATCCTGAAGTTCGTTGATGACACCACCATGATCGGACTCATTACTGGTCAAAATTATGCTGCGTTCAGGAGGGAGGGAGGTTGCCATTGTGGTGACATGATGTGAGAGCAACAATCTAATCCTCAACACAGATAAGACCAAAGAGATGATCGTGGGCATGAGGAACGAGAGAAGTACTCATTGGCCGCTGATCATCCATGGACTTGAGGTGGAGAGGGTTAGCAGTTTCAAATTTCCCATGCTTACAAGTCACTGATCACCTGGACATTAAACAAGAAGTCAAGAAAGCAGCGGCTGTACTTCCTGAGCAGGCTGAGGAAATTTGGCATGTCTCCAAAAATTCTCAGCAACTTCTACAGCTGCATCATGGAGAGTATGTTGACCAGCCGAATCACAGTGTGTCGTGGTAAAGACTGCAGAGATAATCGTCGGGACACCACTTACCTCTCTGCAGGACATCTACCACTGCAGAGTCCATAGAAGAGCTTGCTCCATTGTCAAGGACTACACCCAACACAGACTGTTCACACTCCCCCCACAGGCAGGAGGTTCAGAAGTGCGAAGTGCAGGACTTCCAGGCTGAGAAACAGCTTTTACCCCTCAGTCACCAGACTGCTGAACACCTCAGACACACACTGGCTCTGACACCCCGTTTTGTTTTGCCTAGATTCTCTGTTCATCATTTCTCTTAATACATTATTAATATATTATTTTTCTTATTTGGCATTTAGGGCAGAAAGCAAATCAAGGATTTGTAAATGTGACTCACTCTATTGTACAACTGACAATAAGTGCTTGAATCTTGAAACAGTGGTTCAAACCATAACTTATTATTTACAACCGTCACAACAAGAAATTCACCCGTGGAGGACTTTTCCAAATTAATTCACTGGGTTTCTTTATAGTAAATAGCTTAGTACTGTAATTGGTTTTCTCATTGTAAAGGGGCAATTTGGGATTCAGTGTTTACCCAAGGGGACATTGTGATGCAGAATGAAAGAACCAGGAATACATCCCACCACCATTAGTGCTATACCCCAGGGCAAGGGCCACCAGGTAAAAATAGTAGGAGATACATTACTCTTTGGAATACAATCAATTGTGATATCTTCAATTCATAAACATACGATGTAACATGAATGTAACAATTCTTCAATAAATGTACTGGGTGCGCTTTAATATATTAAGATAATAAAAGTCAATCATAAATACACTTGTTCCGTGGTGGTCGTGAGGTAGCTGTTACCTGGAAAACATGTCTGCAGGTGTTCAGTTAGGGACTCTTGAGTGACAGGCTTGTGGGCAGAGTTCATGGCAGAGATAGCCAATAGCAAAACCTCTCCCAGAGGGATGAACTGCGATTGGCTGATGGGGGACATACTGATGGGTGACACATCACCTGTGAAAAGACAAAAATAAGTTACTTCAAATGAGTGGTAAGGTTGGTGTTGGAGTGATTCTTAATTAACACCTGATAGAAACAGAACATGGACCTGAACCTGGTGCGAGCCAGATGTCTAAAAAACTTAAGTAGACTGGGGGGTCTACAGAAGCTCCTGTCTCATGTCACAGCATTACTCTTCAATTAAATAATTGTTTGACAATAAAGGAAACAATTAATCAAAGAATAATAATAATCTTGTTGTGTCTACTCCGACAGACATCCTTCAGTGTTTTACTGACAGAGTGACAGTGCCCCACCAAAACATTTCTTGCCAAATCTACTTTCTGCCGACAGCTGGTATAACAAATGCAGAAAAAGAAGCACAGCGCAGTAATTACATCTTACACACATTACTAGATATGGCCTCCAATACTGAGAGGAGATTTAAGCATCCAACTCACAGCTGCTGGTTCTGTCCTCATGTTAGCACGTAAACCATGCAGGAACATAAAGCACACAAAAACCTTCTGGTGTGTGCCAATGCGCATAACCAAAGACACACTATGATTCTCTCATTCTCTATGCAAACCCCTTTAACTCACATTATATATTGAACGAGAAAATGGATGAATGATTATTTAATTATTAATTAAATAATTAAATTCCATCGTTTTGTGAATCTAATGAGAATGATTTAAGGGTGGCGCCTCCCAAAATAACTTGATAAAATATTGATTTTATTTAAGCTTCTTCATAGCCCAAATTTGACTTTACACAGTCCCAGTATTGTTTAATGACCTTGAGCACAACACCACCAAACCCAAGATGTGGGTTTTGGATATTGAAATGGTAGGAGGAGTACAAAGCTGGGCGTTTACCTACACATATGTCTAGTACAATAACAATCTGGTGAGGAGACTGTGAGTCCTTCAGAGTTTGTTGTGATCTTCTGGGGAGTTGGTGGATTCACTAAAGGGGACAGACTCCGAAATCAACTTTAAAATAATCAAGCACTGCTATGCCTACAGATCTGTGCAATTTTAATTTGATTACACCCAACACTGTGAAATTACCTAGTGCCATTGTACACCTGTACTGAGTCCTTCCCACTTGTGATGAGTGCTCTATATGTCTCCTGTGGCTGCTTGTGATTACATCTCAATCTACCCATTCTATATGCCATAACACATGGATGTTATTCCTTTTGTCAAATAATGAACAGAGATTTATTGAGATGTAACACAATATTGAAAGTAACATTTTAGCCAGTCTGACTTTAAAGAGTAGTAAGAGAGTAAGATTGGAATGATTAAATCAATGTAACGTACAATTCTGTCACGCAATTAATAAAAAGATCAATTCATGAGCACTGAGAAGTGTAAAAAAACTGTTAAAAAAACCCTATTCAGGGGACATATTCACTTTCACACATGTAAAAGCATGCGGTAATAAGCAAACCCAACCCCCACAAGATAGACATGCAGAGTGAGTGGGGGATGGGCCAAATACACTTGTTGCTAAGACCACTTGAGTGAAAGACTATTTCCAGTTACTCTTCATAGTCATAAACACAGTTAACACATCAGTGGCCATGATTAAAAGAGCAGGAATCAACACACAAATTATATATATATTAATTAGAGTATATCAATCAAAAATTCTGAGGTTCATCGTCATTGTTCATCATTGTCCTTGGCCACATTTAAGGACCACTTACTGATTTGCTTACTTAATAATGACCTGCTACAGTTTCATAATAAACCAAGAGAATGGGAATTAGGAATTACGAATATACTAAGGGCTATAGAAACAGGGCCTCAAAGAAGGAGGTCTTCGAAACAGATGGCCACTTTTTTTTTTTTTTTTTTTTAGAAGGGTGAACACAAAAATGTTCTGGCTACTCGGAAGAAATCCTCTGACTTGGTACAAAATAAACATTTTTAAAATAAACAGATTTATTTTTTCCCCCCAAACATGGATTTATTTGTTGTCATAGTCACAATATAAAAATCAACCAACATGTACTGATTTTCTTTTCTTGTACAATTTGAAATAAAAAATATTTTAAATTTCAATATTACAGCCGATTCACACAGCTGCTCCTGGTCCCGTGTGCACTCTCTAGCTTTCACTCACACATGCAGGAAACACATCTCATATTATTATAAGATGGTTAAACTCTTATTACGTCTACCTGTTATGTTGTAGAAATGGATAATATTGTGTTTAGGCGTGGATGAGGGCCTCTGCCTCCGACTCAGTGAGACATGGGCGGAGTCTGTAGATGCTTTGAGGTGGAATAAGGCAGATTTGGTGATGGATTTGATGTGTGACGGGAATCCAGTATGACGCCCAGATTGCGGACTTCGGGGGAATGGGCAGATGGAACAGCCGTCCACATCCGTGAGGAGATCGCCAACCCGCTTGAGTAGGGCCTTGGAGGCCACCACCAAGAGAGAAGGTTAAATGACATCCATGTTTTTTTGTTGTGCAAGCAGTTAATGAGGGACTGAGGGGGGAGCTGGGTAGAAGATTTTTGTGCCGAGAGAGCTGGGAAGCTTAGCACTTCCTGTTGCCAAAAGGGGGCGCTATAGCATAGAGTGGATGTGGTGGTATGGTAACGTTGGGGGCGGGACATTTTACAAACTCAAACAGTCTGAAGCTGGCACCCATGATGCCAATGTTAGCTCTGCTATGACCAGCCAGAGCAGAGGTGTCAGGACCCACTTATCCCACTAACTCACCTGGCATTTGTCACCAGGACTGTCCATCAAAACAGTGATGCATTCGCTTACATTCTGTAAATTACAACTTAACAGTGATTGAAGCAATGTTCTGTGTAATTCCTGCAGTAAAGTACATTTTCGAACCATTGGAGTACTATGTTGCCACAAAGTAGGCACAAAGAAAAAAATATTTGGATTGCAGGGGAAATAAAATAGGTGTTGACTTAAGGCCTACTTATATAGTCACTTGAATAATCCCATTGAATACTTTTAAATGTTTTTTACAGCAAATATATTGGTTTATGCAATTAATAAATTACAGAGTATTTAATTACTCATACAAAATTTCAGGTTCAAACGATAGTTGGCCTAGTGGTGAGGGAAACAGGCATCAGACCAGAGGGTTGAGGACCAGTCGAGGCAGTTTCCCCCTGGAAGGATGGACGAACCCCCACCACTAACAAAAGAGACTCCACCTCTAATGCCCTGGAGCAAGGCACTAACCCCATCTGTTCCCCGGACGCTCTCAACTGTCCACTGCTCTGTGGCCTTGCATGCGCCACAGATGGGTTAAATGCAGAGGACAAATTTCCCCCGACTTGTGTGTTTGCATCCGCATGTTTGTGTGGGACAATGTGCAATTCTAATTCTAATTCATTAAATATAACATTTTTCAGAATGAACTTGTCGTTATTTAGAGGCTATTATGCTATATATTTTTTCTGGTTCGGCCCCCTTAAGATCAAACTGGGCTGTATGTGGCCTGTGACTAAAATTAGTTTGACTCCCCTGAGCCAGATTGATGAAACTGCTGCCCCCGACAAGCAAAACTGGTCTGTTGGTCACAGGTGAAAGGCTTTGACCAAACTTGTCCGTCAGAGGAAAAAAAACTCCTCCTGGCTCTACAAGACAGATCTGAGTAAATAAATAAATCAATAAATGCATAAACTGAAAATCATTTAATAAAATACAGTCCACAGAGAATCAATGGGGAATAATATTTATGATTTTAGGAATGCTCTGACGGCTATGTGGGCAACACAACAGTTTAAAATACTTTTTTGTTGTAATTATTATTTATTTTCATTAATATAATAATGCCTTAACAAGACTCCTAGCTGTTTGTTCAGGTTGAAATGATCTGTAAAGGGGTGCTGCGTCGCCCCAAGGCTACTCTTGCTTACTTTCATTGCTACAACTGCTGACATAGCTGGCACTACTATCGACACTACTAAAAGTATACCTGCTGATGTGATCACTCATTATCACTGCTGTTTAAAAACAATTTAGTTTTAATGTTGTCCATTATTTCTGTCTGTTCAGCAGAACATATTGAGAATACTACATTCACACCACCGGATGATCACACCAACGATTAATTATTTTTATAATATTTTTTTTATATTGCATGTTAAGTTGATTATTATTTAATACACGATTCTATTTTGCTATCCTTTTTGCACAGCGACAACAAAAGTGGGACCATTGTATTTGTCAAAACTTCATCAGGCATTCTATTGGTTGGGTGGTTGCACAACAAAAGTTAAAGATCAGACATTTCAAAGAGAACAATAGCAGTGTGAACACAAGGAGATCTGAAACTTGAGCACAGTTAACCTGCCAAAAGCAACAACATACCTGAGTGGATGTGCACAGTTTAAACAACAACCAAGTAAATCTGAACACAAACTGAGGAGGCGGTTTGTTTGCAAGTAAAGGATTTTGTACAAGTATGCTGCCACATACTTTATGCTATGTTTAATGTTTTATGTCCCGGGGCAAATATTAGTATCAGTATAACTTGTCTTGTATGTCGAGCTGTGGTTATGGTGAACAGTGAGGATCAATGAAAGAATTGTAAAATATAGTCTTATATATAATCAGTTTAACCATGTGCTACAAATTGGTAAAGTAAACAATATGATAATTTCATAGACCAAAACGTTTTGAAAGGGAGGAAGGAAAATACCCTTAAAAATGATTAATGACTTAACATGAAGATTGAAGTGTACAAAGTACAAATCATACACATTGAAGGATTTAATCTGTTCTTTGTTATGACACCTAACCCAGGAATACATTTTCCCAGAATTGACAGCTGCACCAGGGACAACATTCAATCTATCATCAAATGCCTTTGTTTAAAATAAGTCAATGTACAAGACAATTAGCAATATGTAGAAACCATCTGCACACATTAGTCTATGCTGTACTTTGAGTTTTAATAATTGTGTCAAATTCTACTGAAGCTCACCTTCCCCAGGCGCTTAAAAATCCAACCACTGCTCTATGGTCAAAAAAGTGTATTCTAAGTGCTGTGTGCCATCCATGCTTTTCATAAAACTAGCTGTTTGAGTTGTACAAGACAACAGCACACTAAAACAGCACGCACAATGCATCATTACACATATACATACATTATTACATATATTAACACAACGCATTGGTGAAGGTGACAACTATGCAATTTTACTTTTGGTTGACAGCGTCGGCATTAGCACAATAATTCATAGTGGTAAAGAGGTTGTCCTACTGGCCCCATGGCTACAACAATGGCTATTAATAGGTAGAGAAGAGCTGGAACGAAAAGAAGGAAAACTCAGTATAACTGAGATTTTGCTTGATGGTACATACATGGTCCAAGTCTCTCTCTCTCTCCATACAGTGGTAGTAAACAATCGGCAATGCTCTTTTGTCCACAGCATTAAACCACACCCCCTTTTTAAAATCATGCCCCACTCTTCTTAAACATATCATTCTCACCCCCACCCTCACATTCACCTGCTTTCTATTAACACTTATAATCTCTCGGCAGTACAGCTCATTTCCCGCTAACCCGCTATCAATGTTGTCTATCTCTCTTACACACTGTTAAGTCAGTTCAATATGCCTTGGCGCTACGCTGCTAAAGCTAACATGCTGCTGCTTCAGGGTAGTCCGCGACCATCAGAGATAAGAAAGACAGACTGATATGCTCATACCTTGGCTGATAGTTCTCCACACTTTAAGTAAAACGGAATCCAGTAAAACGCTTTTTAGGGTAGCTTCTGATGGTGGTGGTGAAGCTGCGTCTCACACTTAAACACTCAGTTCCTGCCTCTCGCGTCGTCTTTTTCTGGTCACACATTTGAGCATTCAGTTAAGGGCCTACCCACAATCCCTTGCGGCACACAAAGACAAGGGGGTGTGACCAATCACAAACGGTCTCACACTGCACTGTTTTTTTTCCTATTCTCCCACAATATATAATAACCTCCGACTTATTTGTCCTGATAATGCATAGCTTTACCTCAGCTTGGCTATATATATATATATATATATATATATTTGTGTATATATTTGTTTGTGTGTGTTCACACATGGTCTTTGTGTTGCAGTACAGCAGCTGGGTAATGGTCTGACCTAGTTAGGACACTAGCCTGTATGTAGGTCCCGCGCGTACGCACACACGTACGTACGCACACAAACACACACACGCATGCACACACACACAAGCACACACAGCCGACTGAACATTCCGTAATTATCAAAGAACAGCAAGTTACAGCTTTCACAATGCTTCCACAGCATTGTAAAATTTCCTCTTCCTGTTCTTTATTATTATGCTAGCATGCTGAATGTCTTTTTTGGGTTGAAGGCTATAGTAACATTTCTGGATAGTGCACGAATGCTGGGCAGTAGTAGCAAAAATGTCATGTTTAAAAGAGTCTGAACTGTTTTAGAAGGTAAATATCAACCCTTAAACAATCCAACTACTGCAGCATATTGCTGTTTATATTCAACATCTTTCTACAATACATACAGTTCGAAATATTAATATTTTTCAGACAAACTTTTTGCCATTGGGAAGAATGGCAAAATACTCAAAGGCAGTACAACAAATAATTGTCCCTACAAATAAGATGACTACCATTAATGAAGAAAATACCCCTGTCCTTCCTACCTTTGACGCACATGTATATGCCAATATACAATCCTAAGTCAGCAGTAACACACAAAAACCAGCTTTATATTTTAAAATTCTGCTCCTGCGGTATCATCTGTTTATATGACTGGAATGCAGCGTAGATTAACACAACACCTCTTCCTCCGGTTTAAGAGTTTGTCTGAACACAGACGTCTCAAGCTTGGAGGAGGAGGAGGAATGTTCATCCAACATGCTTCCATAGCGAGGCTCTCAGAGGCTATATCTGAAAAATGACAATACATACAAGAGCACCATTCATCACTTTGTCCAATTCAAGGAAACACCATCCTGAGATGAATACTTAAAACCAGCTACGAGAGTTAGCGTGTGTAACATAGGAGAAATTGCTGTTAAATACTACTCTTAGTCATGTATTGTTAGGTTGACTGAGCTTCATTGCTGCACTGCCTTCCACATCTCACTCATAGTTAAACATGTAAATGTGTTATTGTATTGATTTGCTCTGTACATGCAGCATCTATTGCACTTCTATCCATCTTGGTAGAGGGATCCCTCACTTGAGGCTCTCCATGACGTTTCTGAGTTTTTCTCCCCATTAAAATGTATTTTTTTTTTGCAGTTTTTCTGACCCTTTTGAGGGTTAAGGTCAGACGATGTCACAATCTGTACATATTGTGAAGCCCTATAAGGCAACTTTATTGTTATTTTTATTTAAAAAAAAGTGGATTTGATTTGATTTTGAAATAAATACTATCGGCTTGTAACCAAGTCAAATAACATGGCTAATTAAAAGCTAACATCAGCTAGTTTCCCCGAGGTCACTTCACCAACTGGATTAGGACAGAGAAGAACATATGTTCTATAAAGTTAGTACATTTACATTAATGCTATAATTCACAGCTCTTGTTTGGGACATTTATTTAAATGGCATGCTGGCTCTGGCAATTTTTTGCAAATCTTTGTGTGTGTCTTACAGAGAGAAAGAGCATGTGTATGTATATGTGAGTCGACCTGCTCACTCGCGCTGGCTGGCTGGCTCTCTTGGTATGTATTCAACATCATGTATTTTAATTACCATATTTTTTTAGATAAGGCTATTTGGTGTAATGTGAAGTATGTCAAAGATATCATGGTATCATGGCTCAATTGTTAAGTGTCTACGGGACAACATTACATAATCATGAACCCGTGAATGTAGTTTCCCCTAAAGAAAGGTCCACAGTCTCAGACTTTGAAAACCCATTACATATACAAAAAAGTTGCAGTAATACAATTATTGAAAGTAATAATAGTTTAACATACTTTACACAATATAAATATGTATTTTTTTTTAACCTAGCATTAGCAATTACTAATAATTAAAATTAGGTAGGTAAGCTTTTATTGAATTACTTGCCATCAAGCTAACCATAAGCTGTTAATTGCACGTCCTTATTGCATGGCAACACCATAAAAAATTACCATATGAACCCATGAGCATATCTCTCAATGTTATTTTGAAAAGCGACAGCTCCTTGAAAAATCCTGCATATGTTGTCCACGGTCATCTCATCCTTCCTCAGCTGATCCAATAGCCCCTCAAAAGAGAGGGAAGCTGTCCATTGTCTCTCCTGCAGACATCCAAATTGCACTAGAGAGCTTAATGGAAGTGTGCCCTCTGCTGACAAAATCCTGAACATGTGACTGTCAAGCTCATGGAAGCAATTTCTCTGTAAGAACAAAAAAATCGAAGAAACAAAAAATTAAGAAATAAAATTCCCACTCACCCATATTAATTCATGATTTTCTAACATAAGTACGATAAGCATGATAACACGATGGGTTTCAGTTTTCTATTTCCAAAACAAAAAAATACATTTCCATTTTTTGTTTAAGGGGAATTTGACCTCTTTGTAAATAAAATCTGTCTCCTGTCAGCCTACCAACCTCAAAGCATCAAACACTAAAATTCATTGCACAACAATTTCATTTATTCCTTTCTGTGTACTTTATGAATCTTATATTGACATATTTATAGCACATTTATTTCTAAATTTTGTATTTAACTGTTAAATTAATTTCTAGGAACTGTCACAAATTTGTTTTACAGAATGAATTTTAGTTTTAGAGTTTCAGCCCACAAATATCTCTCCAATGCATGTTTTTCCCAGTCAAACCAATACTGAACCCTGGTGGTTGTTTTGTTTGTGTGGTATTACAGTACCTGTGTGCATAACAACAGGCAGACTCTAACAAAGATTCTGTAGTGTGTATTAGATTATTTAGACACCCTCACTTTGAGGCTGCTCTCCACAGAGCTTGCAATTGTTGGCAAAAAGCAGATGGAGTGACTATGTCGACAAAAAATTGACAAGAGTCAAATTTGATTTTCCACAGTCAAACCTCTGAATAATTGAGCCCAGTAATTGGCAGATTGTGCACGTTCCGATTCATTGAATACCATCATGGCCACTGTAACCAGTTTCCTTTATGACAATGTTAGAAATGTTTTGTTTGCAACATTGTATTGACATTTACAATAAACCAAATATATAAGCTATTCAAACAAGAAATTAAATACAGTATATATGTTGTATATATATGTATATAAACTGTACCTTCATAAATAAGAAAATTCTATATTTAAGATTCCAAACAACAATGAAATTTGGCCCTAAATGTTGTTGGCCATAACACAAAGCGATTCACTTTTTCTGAATCTAGGGTAGAGTGTAGTGTTTTATTTACTATAAAAGGGAGGAAACCCTTTCTGCTGAAAGTCAGGTGCCCAGGATGCTCAGGTAGCACGATGCCAGCTTAGTAATGTGGGGGTACTGCGACCTTGACACCTTCACCACAGATGTGTCCATTCTACCTTCAAATGAGGTTTGAAAACACATTAGGGTGCGTGCACGCCTGTAGTTTGAGCTGTGTTTGTTTGCTTGTTATCAGATATTTTCTTTCTGCCTGTCTTGTAACACGTGTTGTCACGTGAGTATTGGACTAAAATCAATAGCTTTTTCAGTCCACCAGAGGGTGCTGTAGTGTATTTTCCAGTAAGGTCAGCAAAGGTGACAGCATGTAGGACGAAATCGGTAAGATAAAAATGGAGGCATAAGAGAAAGAAGTCTGGAAAGCACAGTCTGCATTTAAATCAAATGTATGTTTAGGATAACATATGTTGCATTGTTCAAAAGCAGTCCACACATGTCTGCATGTAATTAAACTTGACTAGACTGTGATTTAAAAAAAGCTAAAGCGCCTTGCTCAGGGGCAAAATAATTAAATACATATTAATGGAAAATATATGAATGGAAAAATATAAACTGCAATTGAGTGATTCTGATTATGTTTAGGCCAGCAGAGAAGGCCCTGACAGCCCGCCAATGTGTTCATTTTGTCAGTTGCATACATCTTCTTTCTCCACATCTACCCATTAGCAGCAAGATGTCAGTAACCATCCAATTTCATGAGTTAACTAATTCTATTCTGCCAATATTGTAGGTGTAGATATTGCCGACACTCTATCCTTTCTGTCTACTTCTGTGTGCTGCAGACGCACATGCACGCAAGCACACAGACAGTTTTGGAAACGCATGAAAATGTAAGTAAATACCAAGAACAATAGACAATAAAATAATATGAGATGTAAAATAAACAAGCACATAATTGAAAAAGTAAATAAATTATGTATTATAAACTTGTTATACTAGTAAATAAGACAATACTAAGAAATAAATAGACTCAAAAACAAATAAATTTAGTTCAGATAAAAAAAAGACTTAAAATGGGGGCTGTCTTGAGTTTGCTCTAGAAATAAAAACACTCTGTGCTGCCTTTAGAAATGGAAAGTAGGCCTTATTCAATAAATGATAATGACAAATTTGAGGATCATTGTTATGTTATCATTTAACTATCGATAATCCTGTGTCTGTAATAATACCAAGTTAAGAATGGGTAAGGAAGAAAAAAATATAAAAACACAGATATTGTTCCAAACTTTTAATTACAACAGTAAAAACAACATTGATAAAACACTAAATTATTATATAAATTTTTAAATAACAATAATATGCTGGCTTTCTCTTTTTGCTGCACTTCCTACGAAGAATCATGTCAATCTTAATGAAAACCGTTCTTGTAAAAGTGATTGTGCCCTCCCACTCCTCTTTACTATTTCTGTACTATTATGTGGTGAAAGGAACAGCTTAACTGGATGTCTCAGTTAATGTGGCAAAGTTGAGGGTAATGGCAGGTTCAAGTAAATCATCTGAGGGTACAGGACCTGTTGGAATCTGCTCAGATGCAGGTGCCTGCTGAACCTGGGAAAACATAAAGCAACATATATCTGCCTAAACCAAAATAAACAAGAAGTGACGTGAGAAAAAATATTGATTACACCCTCTCGTGTATTATTGCTCAGATCCAAACATAATGGTATAGAAACTGATCACAAAACACTGGAAACAATATATAAAACACATTTCACATGAATATGATGCATACTTACTACATACTCAAGATTGTGTGACTCTTGCAGCATTCATTCCTGGGAGCTGGATGGTGGTCTTGCTCCTCACTTTAGTATTGGTGATGATACATTTGCAAATACTGTACATTCCCCCTTGTGAAGCAAGACACCTTCCCTTCATCACACCATGCACTCAGGCCACGGACTGTGAGCACATGGAATTTAAATATTAAATATCATATAAGATCGCTTTTAAAGTCCGATCCTTACACTGCATGCTATTTTTAGACCTATTTTTCCTTCTATATATACTGTTCCAACAGGCTCAAATCGGATAATATCACATTATCTCTAGAAATCAGAAGTAAAGCTTTATATGGGAATGGCAAATGCTGTAACAAGTATTATACCATTGGCACCCATATCCCACCTGGGATAATACAGTAATATGACAAAAGTGGAGGAAGAACAAAAAACGTAACCTTGGTTAAAAGTAGTAATACCACAATGTGAAAACACACCATTAAAAGGAAAATCTTGCATATTTGCACAATAATAACTAAATAATAGTCTACATTCATGTTGGAATTAATGATAGATATTGATAATGCTTTGGCTGATACAGATGGGGCTTATTTTTAATACTACTACTATTAATACTTTTCCTGAAAAGGTTAATGCATGAAAACACATAATATATTATATTATAATATTTCATTTGTTTTGCATAAACCACCTGAATGGGCATAGTAATTAGTGAGTATTTCTCTAAAACGCAATATAATCAAGTAACAACAACTTTATTTCCGTCTGAATGGAGAATAACTATAATGAAGCATTAAATATAAATACTGAATGAAAGTATAACTAACCTATGTTCAGAGTCACATGAGTAAATACCACAATACTTCCCATTACTGTTTCTGCCGACTAGTCTACCATTTTAATTATAGGTACTCTACCTAACCCTAATGTTCAATCACCTAGCTCCCTAATGCCATCAACATGCAGGTCGGTTTGTTAAGATATATTAACATCAGATTGTCTTAATATTGACGTGAACACTGTCAAGTGTCACCATTGGAATCAAAGTCTGAAAACCAGAGTCCCGTCACTGTTAAAGAAAAAACATTATTATATATATATAAATAATGGAACATATATATCTGTATCGATACAAGTGATGAAGGGTTTACTTACATTGAAAATGTTGATCAGCAGTTATCAACTTCATTCTAGTGGTTACTTCCTGTTGGCAAACGTGATGCGCCCCTTCTCTTTAAGGTTGATAATTCATTTCTTGGTGGCTGAATATGATTTTTTTCAGCGATTGCGCCATCACACCCAAATCCTGGTAGAATAATCAAAGACTTCATGGAAATGAATGAATGAAAAAGGGGCTTTAGGTGACAGTAGTTCTGTGTTCAGAGAGTTCTGATCACAAGTGGATAACTCTAAGTACATCTGTTCATACCTGGCATAGAAATGCACACTAAATATGTATCCTGTGATTTATGATTAGATGACACTGCTTGACTGATTCCAACAGTTATGTTTGTGAATACCAAATTATGTTATTTTAGAACCAACCAGTCAGAGTGTGCCGATTTGTAAATTTTCATTGTGAGTATGTCTGTTTATGTCAGCATGTGCAGCTGGTAAAGAGAGAATGTGAGAGAGGAATCAAGATGAGCTGAATTAACCAAAGCAATATGGCAATCAATGTTAATATTGTGGTGGGAGCCACAAATAAAATAACATATGGACAATGAGAAACTGTCAGGCGCCTAGAAAACGTTACATATTATAATCCTCCCAACACACACACACTACTAGACAATTTGGACTGCTCGCAAAACCAACCACCTGCCATTTGTAGTAACACAGTGGCGTTTCCACAGACAAAAGATCTCACAGAATTTGCATGATCAAACATCACTCCAGAAAAAAAAATATGGGCCTTTTTGGTATTCCACTTGGCTCTGGAAAAGTTTAATGGATGGGTGAAACCTTTATTGATCCCCAAAGGGAAATTCAGGTTGTGTTGCTTCTGGCCATGTTTATAAGCAGTAAAAGTACAAAACATACGGTTGGTGACGTTTCCCCATCTGCTCGCTCATCTGCTAATGCTGGTATTCCCTGGGACGCATCCCGATTTGGAATTGTAAATGTAAAACATGTTTTCTTTTTGTTTTATTTTCTGTAATATAAAAGGCATTACAAAAGAGTGACTATTGGAGAAGGGTTGATATAGTGGTGATGTAGCAAACTTCCAAGTTTCTAACAAAAGTTATTTAAAAAATGTGTCCCAGAGTGGTTTTCACCCCCTTAAACTAACCCTAACCCACCCTAACCGAATCCCCTAATCCAATCCCCTAACCCAATCAACAAACCCTAATAACATTTTTATAACCCTACAAATTGAGGACCAGTCGAGGTGGTTCTACCCCTGGAAGGATGGATGAACCATCCTTTTGTTGGCAGGTCCCCCAACAATAAAAGAGACTCCACCTCTAATGCCCTTGAGCAAGGCACTTACCCCATCTGCTCCAAAATGTCCTTATACTTGTGTGTTCTAATTCTAATATGGTACCCAGAATAAAGTTAGTGTTAAGTTGGGATGGGGTAAGGGGATAGGGTTGGGAGATTGGGTTAGGGTTCCACTTTGTAGGGGATTTTGATCCATGATAATCCAAAACCATGTCTTATGTTATAAAGAAATTGTGCAGGCTCATCTCTTTTGGAATTTTGTAAACTCAAATACATGCATTAGGCTCCTCTCCAAGTCAAAGTTATGATAAGTCCCCATTTAATGAAACATCATTAGACATTTTTTAAGTCACAGTTCTTTTTCACAAGTGATAACCTCGAAGTCTCACTCATTAAATTTGTGTCAGAAATATTGTATATCTCCTACACAAGCTGAATGAAAAGTTATCTGTTGAATCTAATTGGACTGCGCACCACATATAGAAATTTTCCTCATCTCTCTATGCCGTATTGAATCTGTCAAATCTATGATGTAGCGGCACGTGATAGGTGAGGGAAGACCTCCCAGTTATTGCGTCTGTGTGTATGTTTTTTCCTTTATGGTTCTAACTTTAATCCTAACGGTAATGCGCAAAGCAACTGGGGCGACGCAGGACCCCTTTACAGAGCATTTGGACCTGAACAAACAGCTAGGAGTCTTATTGAAGTGTAAGGTATATTATATATATATATTACAGCAATATTTGTAACCCCATATCTAACATGCTTGTTTTTAATTGCATTATGCATTGACATGGATATGCGAATAAAACCCCTTAGTCCCAAAGACTGCATCCCCAGGAAACATTAAAGATCACGTTCTCAGCTGCCATCTTCTGCCCAGCTACCGTTTCATAATGTCGCAAGACTTCTCAGTGCCTATGCATTGTTGTATTTGTGGCTACCACCACCATATCAACACTGATCAAACACACATAAACAATTACAACTGACCCATATCTAAGTCAACCCAATTTGATCTTAAGGAGGCTGAACCAGAAACAAATTTAGCATAATAACTAATAGATAACAACAACTTTAAATGTTTCCATTTTGTTAAGTTAAAAGGGTAAGTACATTCAGAAAATGTTCATATTTATCTTATAACTATCTTTTGACAAAACATTTACAATTTTTATTTGTAAATGTTACATTTTATTTATAGAATGTAGGTGAATGCGTCACTGTTTTGATAGAGAATCCTAGTGACATATGACGGGTGAGTTAGTGTGTAGAGTATGTTCTGATTGGGTGGATGTTCTGGGGGCGGGAGGTAAAAAGAGTAGCAGGGAAGCTACAAGAGAGCTCTGTGTTCTTACGTGTGAACAGGAATGGCAATAAAACGACAGCTCTAATCTTTACACTGGAGAGTCATCCCATGGGCCAGATTGGACCCTCTAGCTGGCTGGTTCCGGCCCATGGTTTAACCCTTTAACTCTTAAACTTTAATACCTAAGCCTCTAAATGTCTCAAGGCCATTAGAGATGGAGTCTCTTGTGTTAGTGGCAGGGGGTCGGCCATCCTTCGAGGGGGAGATCGCCTCAACTGGGCCTCAAACCGGCAACACTCTGGTCCGATGCATGTCTCCCTCACCACTAGGCCACCTCTCCCTCCTCTGTGACAGTCCCTTCACATGCAATGGCTTTGCAAAGTGTGCAGTTATTCTCTGGGTCACTCATATATACATTAGATAAAATGGCCATGATATTTTAGTCCAAATAAACTTTCTCACTGTTTTTGGTTGCATTTTCATTTATGTTTTCATATAAGAGTTTGAAACTGAAGCATTTAAATTGTATTCAATCTGCTGTTCTCTGCTGCTTCTCCACCACTTAACGGGTCACGGCGTAATTGACTCAAGTAGGTGCCAGCTGTGTATGCCCTTAGAGTACCTGGTATTTTTGTGATATCACAGTTACAGTGCCACTTGTGGTGCGCATTATCCATTATCAATAACAGGGTTGCCATTGGAGTAATTGTAGTGTGTCACTTTATTGAATAAATGCCGAAGTTAAAAATCGGTATGACGTTTCCAGAAATTTGTGGAGACCAACTGGTCATCTATTCATTGTTGGAGCACAAAATGTTATTACCGCGTTACAAAATCCTGGGCCAGGAACCAAAGAAATTTGTCCTGAGCAAGAGATGAAGAGGGAATTTGGGGAGCTTGAGCTGAATTCTGATAGTGTTATTACATAATAGCAAAAATATCACATTATATAGTATTGCAAGTTCAATTCATAAATATATGCTGTATTTAAATATCGGTTCCAAATATTGGTTATCAGTCAAACGTTTGTGTCCAATGCATGCTTTGGAACTTGGTTAAGTGTTTATTTTAATCATCCAGTATAATTTCTATATTCCTCACCTGTGAATTGAATGCAAATTCATAGTAGCACTTTTACACAGTAGCCTGCATGTACCGATCAAGCTCTGTTGCTTAATTCTATGTTTTTGTCTTCACACAACTTATCAGACTAGAAAAGGTTATCAACTTTTGCTCCCACAGTACTTCTCCGTTAAGGCTTCATTGCAGAATACAACTTGGACCAATTGACAAATATGACAGACTAGAGATTTAATTTAAATTTGCTGAAATGGCATGGAATAAGAATTCTATCTTACAAACTGTCGTTTAGTAAAATCCTAAACAGTTAAAATGCATGGCTAACCATATTTAATATGTAGCTAAAAAGCTACAATGAGATGTTCCATTATCAATGCCGGCATTGGAAATCCCTCAGATACTTCCAAAAATTCTGTTCCCAGCTAAAATGTCAGCAACATGTGAATTAAACAGTGAGTCAACAATGTATACAGCAAGTATCTTCAGTTTCAATAATGTTGCAAATAACAACACAAGTTATTCTTGCACTGTGGTTACTGAACCGTTTAAAACTTAGGATATGTTATTGTAACTGGTTGCATTTAAACAGCTATTTAAAAAATAATAATTGTCGTTTGTCGCTCAATATATTTATGTTCTTTTGAAGTACAACTGTCAAACTAGATAACAAATGTATAACATAATATGTATTTGTTTTTCAAAGGCCTCAACATGAGCAAGGCCATTCCAAAATAATACCATTTATAACTTCCATACTGGGTAATAGCATACAGCTCTTATAGAACTATAGACAGAATTGGAGATCCTGATGTAAGTTAATAGACATCCACTGCAAAATATGTCATTAGTAGCTAACGTACTACAAAGATCTGTTTTGCTGTCTTCTAGCGGTTATTGTTTTTCTTTTTTGATAGCTTGCCCAGGTTGAAGATGTTGGGTCTTGTATGATCTAAAATCCACATGCCAGTGTAGAAACTGCTAAAAAGGAGAGAAGGGGAGAGCTGTGATATGGGGGCCTAAGAGTGGCATGCAGTGTAGATGAATACACTTACTAGATTATTGTTAAAAACCTGATAACCGATACATGACAACACTAAATTCAGAAATATTGTTGAGTTTGTTGCAGTCCATGAGAGTTCGTGGATCTGGCAACATATACTTTTACTAGTACTGCTTGTTAAATTCATTAACTTAACATTACAAGTTAGGCTTAAAGAGGCATTCCCAAATCTTCCTCATGAAATAAAGGGTTTAAACTAGTGTGTTATTCTATATGGTCTCTTTTTGTGTCCCATTCCATCACCATCTCTAATAAAATAAAAGTTAGAACCTAAAATAAATCTGCCATGCGAGTAAATGTTCAGTCCAATGTACCAATGTGGTTTATTTAAAAAAAGAGAAAAAAACATCTGTTCATGTATTGCTAAGAGTAGAATACTTCTCAATACAGAACGGCGAATAAACAAAATGTTAAGAAGCAGAAACTCAATGAAATTAACTGGTAAAATGAGAGAATGTGCTGTATCAACCGCGATGATAGATAATGCAAGTAAAATGTTCTACTGCTTAAACTGTCAATGTGGGACAATCCGATCAGTTTCCAGACAAAATGCAGTAGCAT
Source organism: Colistium nudipinnis (assembly GCA_016785305.1). NCBI lineage: Eukaryota > Metazoa > Chordata > Actinopteri > Pleuronectiformes > Rhombosoleidae > Colistium > Colistium nudipinnis. Next base: position 981,236 of record JAFBJU010000069.1, read on the forward strand.
AACATACCATGATGACGATGAGTAGCAGACTCAATGTCTCGGTGCTGAATAGAGGTGGTGATACCTCACAGTATTAATAGAAACACACGCACAAGTCAGGGGAAATTAGAGGGCCCAGCCCAAAGCAGATTAGTTATTGTAGAGGCCTTACCTAGGTATTTGATTGTGAATCCCCGGGGCGGATTAAGGGACCTCCGCATCCATCCCTCTCGGAGTACCTCCAGGTGGTCTTCCTTTCCCTGGATCAGCAGGACATGTTCGTCTATCCAGCCCAGGAAGAAAGTCTCGGACACCGCCTCGGTAATTCGTTGGTTCCATACACACTGCTCTGTATTTTCTGCTTTGAAATCGGCGAAAATTTCGTAGCCAGTGTGGTGCCTTGGCAGCTCGTTGCTCTCAGACACTCCGGTCGCTCCCACTGCCTTACTAGTCCCGACCCTGGACAACACTATTGCCAGGGAGTGGGGAGCTATCTGAAGGAAAGACTCCATTATCTCGCGGTCTTACTAGCGGTCTTTCCCGAACATCGTTCGAATTGTTTTTACTCACTTGTGTCTCCGTAAAGCTCAGTGGCAATAATACAAGCCATGCTAGCTAGCACAGTGTGTGGCCGGAGACGATGCACTCTTCACTCTACGGCTGTTTCCATAAACTAGCCCGCGAGCTCATGAGCATTAAGGGACCAGCGTGCATATTTTACGCCAGTCTTCTTCTCCAAAAGTGGTATATCGCCACGCTACTGGCCGCGATATTTACTGCAGATTCTTTTGGAATGCTGCCCACAAAGGATGAGCGCTGGCATTCGTAGTCTTCCCCCAGTGATTACGCTGGACACCTTGGACAACAGCCAGCTAGCAGCATGCTAATGTGCTGATGAATTCACTCATGCAGCAGATGCAACAGCCGCCTCCTCTCGTCACAGGGCACCTGTGTATTTTTTGAACACCTTCACGGTTAACGAGGAGTCAATGGCAGCAATAACAACACAGTCTCAAGTCTGTGGCCTGGCAAGCTCCAGTCCGTTAGAGGGAGCACAGAATGCAGGTACAATGTTGGTAGCGTCGGTACGTAGGTCTGTCAAGGACTGATGACGAGGCATTCGTTTCCGGATACACTTTCAAATTAAAAAACAGTACTGTGTTTAAATCAAGCCCACAGCAACGATGGCCTCTCAACTAATCACATTTAGCTAGTGTGTCACACAATGTAATAAAAGCAGATAATGTGATAACCTGCAAATAACGTAATAAAATGTCGGGAGCAATAACATATTCACTACGCATAATGATATAAGTTATCAGATTATTGTCTGGTTGTTACGTTATTGGCCTTTTTTTTTTAACTCTAAAAAATATATAATATAATAACTGGTGCTGATGATGTAATAACATACTTATAACACTTACTATATTTAAATTTCAGTTATTGGCTGATGTCCTATTTATTTCTAAGATGATGATAATAGTTTCCAGCCTTGCCTTCTCTTCCTTAGTCAGTTCCAACACACCTTTGCAAACATGGGCTGTTATTCATCTCCTCTTTTAGGACGTAGTGTTCTCAAATGAAAATACCACATTTTTTTTCTCATGAACCACAGGCTTTTCAGGCTTTGTGAAGAGATGATTCCATGATTAAGATTTGGAATTCCACAGAAAATCCAGAATGATAAAGGAATATGATTTTGTAAATGAGATTGTTTATATGTAATTTTTAGAAATTCTTGTATTAGTCTGAAAAGTCTTCTCCCAGCTTTTTTTTTTTTACCACAGATTTGCATTTATTGTTTATAGCCGGGCATATCGTTTTCGTTGGCAGAACTTGTGCCTCTCTGCGATCTCATTTACCTTCGGCATGAAATGCACCCTGTGTAGTAGTGTAGCTCGCTTACAGGGAATCCGGCCAATCGACTCCCTCCACGTTGATCACTAGAAGATATCAAGAGCGATTCAAAGAAGGCAACTGGTCTGGTTGAAGATGTTTCACTTCTCAGAGGCTTCTTCAATTCTACTGTAACTAGCTGCTTGAAACATTCAGGTATTTATCCTCTGTGAGATGAATAGCTAATCAGAGGAAGAGTACCTTAATTAGAGGACCATTTGTTAAACTTGTAGGTCATTGGCCATCTGGCCCAGATTCAGGTTTGGGTTTTGCCTGAGTCTGGGTGTAAAGGAGGGTCGTTATCTTCACCCGAGAGTTCCTCTGTGAATTTCTGTTCTTGTTTACCTTTCAGCCTTGATGTGGTTCTCTTCCTTCTGTTTACCTTTTGTGTTTGGTATTGTTGTGGCTCTGTGATTTAGAATCCTGATAAATCCCAGTTTGTTATCCAGGGGGTGGTGGGAATCAAAAAAGTATATATTGGTTTGTTGTGTGGGTTTCCTGTAGACTCCAATGTTGAGGCTTCTGTCTTCTTCGATGGGTACCGCACAGTCCAAGAAGGCCATGATGTTTCCACTCACATCTTCACAAGTGAACTTGATGTTGTTGTCAACATTGTTGATGTGCGCTGAGAATGTTTCAACCTCCTGGGTCTTGATTTTAGAGAAGTAACATCGTAGGACACCGTTGTTTCGTCTGAGTCTAATTTAAGGTCTTTTATTTTGTCATCAAACTCCTGTGAATTATTTTTGCGGTGTTCCGTGTTACCAACCAGAGGGGCTAGAATTGTGGCAAGGTGTTTACCATTTTTTAAGTAACATCATTTTTAGCCATGTCTCAAAAGGCATTGTAGGTTCTCCCGGGCACTGAAGAAAAATGGGAAGCAAAGGAGTAGAGGACAGGGCCATCCTTGTCGCCAATTTGATGGATATTCGTAGTAGAGAAGAATTTATAAAACACAGGGAAGAAGATACTCTTTTCAGTCTCCTTACTGTATGGTAATCTTAACATCAACTGCTAAAATTTGCAGGACTTTTAGTACACTTCTTCTGCTTCGTCACAAGTATGTGAATGTAGTTGCATGGCGCCACCTATCGGCGAGGAATAGATCATACAGAACACAACAATATGAATATAATATAGAATATATGATTACAGTCATGTGTCGTGGATGTCGTGTTTGTTGAAAATTCTCCAGATTTTCTCAGAGACTTCAGCAACATACGGAATAACTGTGTTTCACCGTATATTGCTGTATTCTTCTCACAAACAGACAGAGAACTGCACATATTTTGTGATGCCTCAGGAAGAGCATACGGCTCAGTGTTATCTGGAAAGGTTCAAAATAGGCATGACTTCAATCTTTAGTAATGATCTTGTAGTGCATTACAAAGATTGGTTGACCGGTGACCATCCAGTGTTTTGAAATTTAAAATTCACACCATAATATATGTTTTCATCAAGTTGTTTTGATTGGTTGGTGAGATGATCACTCACTTTAATATTATAGCAAATTCAGATTTCAATACAAGAGGCGGAGATAGCTCTCTCAAAACATTCTTTGCTGACATGTGGCAAGTCAGATACACCTTGTAAACACAGTGCAGCAGGCACATAGTGACCAACAGCACTCCAGTTATGACACCTGGTGCCACAAAATATCTCTGCCATATAACACATTAAAACATGACAGGCGGTTACATAAACAAGATGACATCATAATAACAGGACGTACGCTGCCAACACAAACATGCAAGCAATGAAACAGATTAAACAACACCAATTTACGCTACCCAGAGGCACTTTCTGCCGGACTCCAGCATCTGATAGGGCCTGCCTGGTCAGTTCATGCACCCCAGGGAGCTGCTCCCGAAGGCGGTAGAAATAGTCCAAGCCAGGCTAACCTGCCACCTCTGATTCAGGTGGAGGGTGAAACATCAAGTCCGGGGTGCGGAGCTCACGGCCAAACATGAGGGCTGCACGGGTGCACTTGGTGGACTCCTGGACTGCTGTTCTGTATGCCCACAGATCCAAGGGCAGGTGCAGGTCCCAGTCTAGTTGCTGGCGACTAGTGGGCATAGCGAGTTTGGTAGCCAGGGTGCGGTTCAACCGTTTAACTAGTCCATCACTCTGTGGATGCAATAGCTGGGTCTTCCTGATGCCCAGTCGCTGGCACATTTCACTGAACACTTGGGCCTGGAAGTTACGCTCCTGGTCGCTGTGCAGTTGTTCTGGTGCACCAAAGTGGCAAAACATCTCTTTCACCAGGCACTCTGCCGTGGTGCTAGCAGTCTGGTCAGGGACAGCGTAAGCCTCTGGCCACTTGGTAAAATAATCTATGGCCACAATAATGTAGTGGATGCCTTGCTCGGTGATGGGGATTGGACCGAGAACGTCAACAGCAACACGCTCCATGGAAGCCCACACCCTGGTACTGCTGTAGGTAAGGGATGCAAGATTGGTGCGTAGGAGGAACATCTGCCCATAGAGGTATGGTCGGAAGTGGTGCAGATCTCGGACGACCGCCAGCAGCTCTCGCCGAGTGACGCAGTAGTTCCTCTCTGGTTGTCTGAGGGAGTGGCTGAAAGAGGTGATGACCTGCTCACCATCCTCACCTTCTTGGGACAGGACTGCGCCAATACCCACGTTGCTTGAATCAGTATCGATGATGAAGGGCCGCTGGAGATCTGGATATACCAGCACTGGAGCTTTCTGGGTCAGCTGATGTAAGGGGCTGGTAATTGTGAGCTCAGTCTCAAAATCTGATGCATGGCCATGGAGGTCATCCAAGTAGACGACACACCACTGTGGGGATATCAGTCAAAACCTTCTCCATCAGGCGCTCAAAGGTAGCCGGGGCATTGCACAGGCCAAAGGGCATCGCCTTAAACTGACACACACGTGCATGCGCGCACGCACGCACACACACACACACACACAGCACGCATTCTCATTTGGTGCTTAGGCATGAAATATTAGGTTAGATTGGTGATAATTAATCAAATAACTATCATTTTCCGCTTAATAGGCGCTGGTGCCCCCGAGGTAGAATCCAGACTATGGTCAAATTCTATTAATCATTATAAATATTGATTTTAATTATTATTTTTTTGATATTTTTTATCTTAATTTGATTAGTCAAAGGCCCAGTAAAGTTTACCTAGACCAAATGATGCCTTGTGTGAGGGTTATCACATACAAGTTGATACAGAGCACTTATAATCAAATCTGCCATAAGCTGTGCACAACACAGATAACACCCCTCTGCAGACCGCCAGCTAGCTCTGCAACGCTGGCTTTGAAGTTTCATCCCCCTCGAGGTCTGCCTGGCGGAAGTGGTGGCCCCTGCCGTGCCTGGAGGCGGATGTCTGGCCAGCTTGTCCCGGGCGTCATCAGTGTAGAGGCGGCTGCCGAAACGGCGTTGGAGCACACTCTCAACTGCCTTCCATATTACACATTAAAAACATGAGTTACATAAACAGTATGACATTAAAATAACAACATACCCTCCAATGCACCACATTGTTCGCTCATCAGGTGACCAGCGTCGCCCCGAGGAAGGCCCCCCCAACACCGCATTCAGGTGAACCAGCTGACCTGATGAGACCATGCCAGAGGCGACAACGCAAACGAGGCAAGAGGGGGGGGGGGGGCTCCATGCTAGGCTAAAGGCTAGAGCAAGCCGACCACCGCTACCCAGCCTCCTGCTAGCGTACGTGCGGTCCCTGGATAACAAACTGGACGAACTTTGATCCAGGATAACATCTCAAGGGGAAATCTTTTTTTTCACGGAGAACTTGCTTTCATCCAATATACCGGACTCTGCTGTGCAGCTCCAGACCCACACATCTACACTGATGAGCCTGCACCGCTGCCTCTGGTAAAGTTAAAGGGGGAGGCGTGTTTGTAAACAACGCTTGGTGTGGAGACATGCAAACTTCTCACAGACACTGTTCGCCCAACGTGGAGCTGCTTATGCTGAAATGCAGACCCATTTCTTTATCAAGGGAATTCACCACTGTGTTTTTACCCACTGTTTATGTCCCCCCGCGAGCTAACTCAGCAGCTGCACTCAGACATCTCCATGACGTCATTAGCGTGCTGGAAACAGCTTGTCCCAACGCTGCTTTCATCATTGTGGGTTACTTCAACCACTGCAACCTCCAAACTGTTTTATCAAAGTACTTCCAGCATGTCAAAATCCCCACACATGGACACTGGACCATGTTTATACAAACATCCGTGGAGCATACAGAGCTGCTCCGCGCCCACACAATTTTCAGAACACATCTCCCTTTTCCTGTACCCTGCCTACAGACAGTTAATGAAACAGTCCAACCCCACAGAGAGCATCTTGCAGAATTGTTTTTCACACACAGACTGGGATATGTTTAAAGCTGCAGCCACACTGGAGGATTCTTCCATCAACTTACAGGAGTACGCTGAATCTGTGACCAGAAACATCAGCACCTGTGTTGACAACATCGTGCTCAGCATACAGGTACGGCTGTTTCCTAACCAGAAGCCCTGGATAAACACTCAGGTACTCATGTTAAAGGCTCGATCTCTTGCTTTCAAATCTGGCAATGAAGCTGAGTATAAGGCAGCGAAGTACCAACTGAGGAAGACCATCCAGGAGGCAAAGAGACAATAAAGGCAGAAGCTGGACAGCTTCTACTCTGCTGCTGATGCCAGGCAAATGTTACTGGGCCTGCAACATATCACTGAATACAAGAGCCCCACCCGATATCTTAAACCCCACCATCACCCTACCGGAAGAACTCAACCAGTTCTACGCCCGCTTCTAGACCTCCAGCAGCAGCACACAGAGGAGGCCCTCCTGCACTCAGACCGCACAACCCACCCCACTGACTGTCTCACCAGCCGATGTCCACAAGGCCCTGAGGAGAATCAACCCCTGCAAGGCAGCGGGCCCCGACAACAGTGAATTGCCTGAATGACTACAGGCCAGTAGCACTCACCCCATTCATCACCAAGTGTTTCGAGAAAGTGGTATTGGCCCACATTCAAAGGAACTCACCAGAGAAGCTGGACCCCCTGCAGTACGCCTACCGCCACAACAGGTCGACCACAGACACCATTTCTGCAGCCCTCCATATAGGCCTCTCCCACCTGGAGAAGAAAGACGCACACACCAGGATGCTCTCCATCAACTACAGCTCGGCCTTCAACACTGTCATCCCCCAGAAGCTCACAGACAAACTTTTAACTCTGGGACTCAACCCCACACTCTGCAACTGGGTGCTGGATTTCCTCAATGGCAGGCTGCAGTCTGTCAGAGTTGGAAACAAAACATCTTCCAGCATCACAATGAACACTGGCACCCCACAGGGATGTGTCCTCCGCCCCATGCTCTACACACTGCTCACCTTTGACTGTGTAGCCTCCCACAAAGACAACACCATGTAGTGGTTTCTCGAGAGCCTGGATCGGAGCCTAACTGAGAGACAATGTCAGCATCCAAGTAACTCTCCTCTGCACCCGAGTCCACCAATGCCAACATGGACTGAGAGGTCTGTCTGAAACTGATTCTTGCTGGGAGTTGAATCTTTGTAGATGTGGGACAATCAGAAAAAGAGGCTGGTCTCACCAGTATTCCCACAGCTACTGGCGAGCCTGGTCTTTTGGGCGACTGTAACAAGCAGAGAAAAAATGACCGACCCTCCCACAGTATAAGCACTCGTCAGCTCTCTGTTGGGGATCGGATGGAGTTAACCGGGCTCGGCCGAGCTGCATGGGTTTGTCTACCCGAGTACGAGGGGAGGCAGAGGGGAAGGAATTGGGTGTGTTACTACTCCTAACCAACGGAAATGAGGGCGAAGGTATCAAAGGAGTGTGACTATCTCTTTCCCGGTTCCTCTCACGGAGGTGATTGTCCAAACCGGAGAGCGGGAAGTCCAGAATGAGGCACGGAGGAGGGAACCAGGGACGCAGGCGAGCCACAGAGAGGAGCACAGGAATGCACTGGATCACAGGAGACGAGAATTAATAACAACATGGGACACAAACTTGAAGGTCTTGGTAACGTTTGCCTGACTTGATACCGCTGGTGGTGGACCAAGCGACCATGCCCTTTCCTCATGTGTCTGGTGAGCACTCCTTTCCTTACCCAAGTTTCCCGCCAGTGTGATTGTCTGCCCCTCCTTAATTGTGTTCACCTGGTGAAGTGATTCCCTCACGTGTATATATAGTTCTTGTCTCCCTGCCTCGTGGCCAGATTGTCTTGTCGTGTTCTCATGCCAAGCTTTCCAGCGTTGTCCATTGCCATAGTTATCGTGTTCATTGTTATTCATAGTCATAGTTCAGGTAAGAGTCAGATAGTAAGTATTTTTTTAGATTATATTTGGTAAATCAGTGTTTTTGATAGTGTATGTTTTTTGTGCTTCCTTTTGTATGTTGCTGAACCCATCAGTAAATACCCTTACAATGACAATCACACTCAGTAAGACTTATCACGCCGCCACCCGCATCGCATTGGGACACTCTGAACATGACATGGTCCACCGGATTCCAGCCTACACTTTGAACATGACATGGTCCATCGGATTCCAGCCTACATCAAACAGATTGACCAGTGAGGCTGCTGAGGACCTGAAGGCGTGTTTGGATTCTACCGACTGGGATGTTTTCAGGACTGCTACTAACAGTATTGACAAGTACACAGAGGCTGTGATATCATACATAAGCGTCTGTGAGGACTGCTGTAATCCAACATGTACCAGGGTGAGTTACAACAAACCCTGGTTCACAGCAAGAGTCAGCCAGTTGAGGTCCGCATTTTGGAGTGGGGACAGAGCAGAGTTCAAGAGGGCAAAGTACCAGTTTGGCAAGGCAGTTGCAGTTTTCCTGCAACAACTCTGCTTCTGTCTGGAAGGGGCTCAGGCAGATCACCAACTACAAGCCAACAGCCCCCCACTCCAACAACGATCGACGCCTGGCCAACCACCTGAATAACTTCTACTGCCGCTCTGACAGACAATGGGACAGTCCTGACACCTTCACCCGTCCTTCCCCCCACCACTCCCAGCCCTCCATCCACACCATCAGTCCAGGGGCTCGATCCTCACCCCCTCCACAGCTGCCCCCCTCGACGCCCTCCAGCCCGACACCTCTGTCTATACATGAAAGGGACATCAACAGGCTCTTCAAAAGAACCCCTGCAAAGCTGCTGGGCTGGACTCCGTCTCCCCATCCTGCCGGAAGCACATCTTCAACACCTCACTGGAGATCTTTCATGTGCCAGCCTGCTTCAAAACCTCCAGCATCATCCATGTCCCCAAGGAACCAGGGCCCACTGGACTAAATGGCTACAGACCCGTCGCCCTGACCTCTGTGTTCATGAAAACATTTGAGGGCCTGGTTCTCTCCCACCTCAAGACCCTCACTGAGCCCCTCCTGGATCCCCTGCAGTTTGCCTACAGAGCCAACAGGTCCGTAGACAACACAGTCAACATAGTACTGCATTTCATCCTCCAGTACCTGGACTCCGGCTCTACATTTAACTCAATCATCCCGGTTATTTTGAAGGACAAGCTCTTCCAGCTTGGCGTGCCTAACACCACCTGCAGATGGATTACAGATTTCTTGTCTGAAAGGAAGCAGCACATGAAGCTAGGACAGCAAATCTCAGACTCCAGGATGATCAGTTAAAATACAAAAATACAACAAGCACCCAAAAACATGAGATCAGGCTGACGGAAGCGCCCAAGAGTGTGCAGAACTCCTTCCAGAACCTGGAGATGAATTGAGGGCCCCGGTCAGACAGAATGTCTCCAGGAATGCCATGTATGCGCACAACTTCCTTTAATAACACATGGGCTGTCTCTTTGGCCGATGGTATTTTAGACAGAGCCAAAAAGACAACCATCTTAGTAAATCTGTCCACCATCATGAGGACGGTGGTGTTACCTTTGTACGGGCAAACCCGTGACGAAGTCCATGGAGATGTCGGACAAGGGCCTGCTGGGGATGGGAATGGGATGAAGGAGGCCCATCTGTGGCTTGGAGGATGTTATATTCCTGGCGCATACGTACTCGGCAACATCCTTGATCATTGACGGCCACCAGAATCTCTGCCGAATCGTGAATGTAGTTTGTTTGGCACCTGGATGACAAGTGAGCAGTGAGGTGTGAGCCCAATAAATGACTTGTGCCTGCATGGAAACTGGCACAAAGAACCTATCTGGCGGACAGCCTTCAGGCTTCTGGGTCTCACTCGTAGCACTTTTCACCTGATTTACTATAGGCCAGTTCACCGCCCCCACCACACAATTCAGTGGGAGGATTGGTTCTTGATCTTTTTGCCATGGGCTCTGGGTCGCAGAGTCTTGAGAGGGCATCAGGCTTGCCATTCTTGGACCCAGGTCTGAAAGACAAAATTAAGTTAAATTGTGAAAAACAGGGCCGAACAGGCTTGGCGTAAATTCAGTCTCTTCGTTTTTTTAATGTACTCAAGGTTTTTGTGGTGAGTCCACACTAGAAAAGGCTTGCCCCTCCAACCAGTGCCTCCAGTTTTCGAGGGGCCACCTTAATTGCCAGTAACTCACGGTCCCCGATGTCGTAGATTCTCTCCGCTGGGGATAATTTCTGAGACAAGAAAGCACAGGGGTGTCATTTATTATCCTCCACCGATCTTTGTGATAAGACGGCTCCCACACCCTCATTAGAGGCATCTACCTCTACTACGAACTGTCTCTGTGGGTCAGGAATGATTAGAATCGGGGCAGTGGTAAATGTCTTTTACAGGTTCCTGAAGGATTCTTCAGCCTTGGGATTCCATAAAAAGGGGGTGACTGACGATGTGAGTGCGCGTAATGGTGTGGCAATGGCACTGACATTTCTAATGAAGAGTGGCTGTACGAGGCGTGGATCCAAATGCATGAGACCACAAGGAGTGAAGTTCAAAAAGAGTATTTTACTGATGAATCAGTAACAATACAAAAATACAACAAGCACCCAAAAACCTAAATCTAATCTTACCTTACTATGACTATGAGCAAACTCTGAATGCAAATACTATGACTGTGGGAACAACGCTGGAAAGCTTGGCACGAAAACACAAGACAATCTGGCAACGAGGCTGGGAAGACGAGGACTATATATACACATGAGGAAATGATATCACCAGGTGGACACAGTTATGGAGGGGCAGACATTCACACTGGCGGGAAACTTGAAAGGGAGTGCTCACCAGAAACATGAGGAAAGGGCATGGCTAAACATAAAGAGACAAGACATGACAACAGGTGCAGACTGCAGCGTATCATTCGCTCAGCAGTGAGGACAATGGGCTGCAACCCTCCATCTCTGTAGTCTATTGTTGATACCAGTCAATTCAGCCATGGCCAACATAACCACCTTCACTGCTTTGTTGTGCAATACACTTATTATATAGATACCAAAGTAAATAAAAATACCTATTAGTAAAAAAAATGAATTAGTGCTTTGTCAGGTCTGTCCGCAAGACGGAAAGCGAACAACTTTTAATCACGTGTTTACTGAATGGAGATCGGCTCGATATAATATAGCAGTAACCTTGAGCTTAAGTCAAGTTTTTAAAAAATACTTTTTTCAAACTCCAGTTACTATGAATATAAACACTTACCTCACAATTACCAGTGTAAGTTAAAAAATATTAATTTGTCATGTCGTTTCAACATGTATATAATAAAGCTTTTTTTTTTAAAGGAAGTTGAGAAGAGAAAACACACCGTCTTCTATCTTTGTTCGTTTGCTACACTGATGTCTTCTCAACAGCCTTCAGGTAGCCTAACTGAGTATTTCACATGTGTATGTGAGAGTGTTTCACATGTGTGTATGAGAGCATTTCACATGCGTGTATGAGAGCGTTTCATGTGTGTATGAGAGCATTTCAAATGTGTGTGAGAGCATTTCACATGCGCGTATGAGAGCGTTTCTCGTGTGAGAGAGTATTTCAGAAATGTGTACGACAGCATTTAGCGTGTGTATGAGAACATTTTACATTTGTGTTTGAAAGCATTTCACATTTCACTTGTGTGTGAGAGCATTTCACATGTGTGTATGAATGGTATTTCTGAATAATGTCCCACAGGGCCCCTCATATTCCCAAGGGCCTGCTGCATGCTCTTGTGGTTGGCAAACACACTCAATCTGTCCTGGTAAATATGTTCCACTGTTTACACCAGAAATGTGAATTTTTAAAGTTTTAAATAATAATAATAATAATCTTTATTTGTATTTGTATAAATGGAATTTTAATTTGCACAATATTTTTTCAGATTAAGTTGCAAAAATAAATGTTTACCTACTGTACGTTATATGGATGGTGATCTGTTGACTGAACTTAAGTAAACTCTCACTAAGAAAGCACAATTTTGAGTGAATTAGACATATACAAAAATTGTGGGAACAAAGGGACATCCAATAAATAAATATGTAGAATTAAGAAACAAAACGTGAACATATTAGTAGATATAACTTGTTTTAAATTGTGAATCAAAATAATTTTCAACCAGATATTCAGTAAATACAAATTTCGTTTCAGGTATTCAGTAAATATAAATGACTTTTTCCCATATATTCAGTAAATACAAGTCAGTTTCAATTAGAGTATCAGTAAATATTAAATAATTTCACACAGATAATTAATAAAAACATAAATTTCTCTTAGATAATTAGTAAATATGAATCAAATTCCATCAGCTATTTAGTAAATCTAACTTACTTTTTCTCAGATACATTGTAAATATAAATCAGGATTCCTCATAATATTGATTTGAATTTACTTAATATGTGTTGCATCTTTAACTTAACATGTGGCATGCTATTAATTAATAAATCATCAAAAACACATTTCAAATTATTTTTATTAACTTGTACTTGTTTTTTTAAGAAAAACAAAAATGACAGCTTATCTTGTTATTATGAGATCAGGTTTTCGTTATCACGAGATCAGGATCTCTTTATTACGAGATAAAAATCTCGTAATGTAATGATCGGGATCTCTCCTCTCAATCGTGTCTTACGTGGCCAAAGCAAATGAAAATGGAGCTATTTGGTTTGATATGCTTTTATTTTCTTCTCTGCGTGAAACACTTGGAAATATTAATCTACTCAAAAATGACAAAAGTATTAATATTGGTATGTCAACATTGTGCAGGCATCTCAAGGCAGTTTGCTCAGGCGAAAAGCCAAGTCTGACACGCTGGAGGTCGCTCTCTTCATGCAAGATCCAGGTCAGACCTGGGTATAAAGAACTGATCAATGGAGCTGATAGATAGGTAACCATGATAGGTAACCATGATGATGAGTTTTCAGAGAAATGCTACATTACCGGCTCAAGTAATCACAACCAAAGGATCAATCAGTGGTGGGGATTTTTAAGAAAAAAACATGCACAGTACTGGATAAATGTCTTTCAAGATTTGAAGGATCAGGACCACTTCTCAGGGGACTTCCTTGTCAAAAATCTTATACAGTTCACATGTCTGCAAATTATTGAGGTAAGTAGGCCTGACTAATTAACTGTTAACTTCACAGTTAACCCGGTAGTACATTGCAGATAGTCTACCGACAGGTCTATGGTCCGTCATACTTCCAAAGTGTTTGCTTTTTTACCCTTAGTCTATTAAATGTAGTCCTATGTGCAAACCATGGGATGTGGACTTGCAAAAGTCAAGTGTGGAGGTTTACGCTCATGGTGACATAAAGGAAGGCAGGCCAAGGCTTTCCCTCTCAGTCTGTCTGTCTATCTCTCTCTATCTATCTTGCTATCTCTTTCCCTAGCAGCACAGAGATACAAGTCCAACTACATCTCTCATATTCATAATGCGCCTAATGTGGATTTAAAAAGAACCGTGACAACAATTTGCATCATTTGGTTCGTATTTCAGCACCGTGGACAGCATGGATGAGAACGGACTTCAAGTGCTGTGTTCATTTATCAATTTTATCTATTTGTGAAAATAAAGACTGATTTCGCTATTTGTTTTCAATTGATCACATAGAACCAGGTCTAGAGGTAACATCTGGAATCCACGTTTACTATCCACTCTGACCAATTGTATCACTCTAGAACTCTGTAACTCCGTCCTCCTCTCTGTCCCCGGTGCTGAAATCAAACCACAGGATGCAAAGTGTCACGGTTGTTAGCCTACATTAGGCTTATTGTTTATCCACTGACTTCAGCTTCGTCTGGCAGTATACAGTAGGTTTGCTTTTGGACCAATGGCCTTTCCATTCAATGGGAATATGCCTGATTATTGAACAGTCGGAAATTTCAGGTACTCCCCTGTGGCAGTGGGGTGTGGTTAGAGGGCCTCAATGCAGGTGAGAGATGGGAGTGGCGGCTGGGGACCAGACAGCTGACCAGAATCAGGTAATCACTTCAATCAATATAAAGCATGTGGTTATCCTGGTTAAGGGCCCTCTCTTGCAGTATGCTGGATCCTGGGAGGTGACACTGTTTTCAGTGTTAACAGACTGCCAGAAATTGAGGTGTGCTTCTAAGTGCAACTAGGCTGTTCTGGACATTTAAACATATTTCACACCTGGGAAATAAAGCCATTGTTTCTACAAAATATCATACCCCTCCTTCACTGAACCGAAGTGAATGAGAATGTATCATCACATCCCCATTACAACGTGCTGTTATTTGATATGACATACTGTATATTAGAAAAGCTTAATAAAAACAAGGTCATGCAAAAAGGGCAGTTATCAATTCTAAGGGAAACATTATATGTGCTTGAGCACCCCCTGCTGTCTACCTGTGCTTATACCTTGATAGTGAATGAAGAAATATTGTATTGAAAATAAATCACACGCTTAATCGTTCTCTGTTTGAAATTCCTATGAACTTCAGCTGAGCTTTGAAATGTGTTTTGTACAGAATAATTTCAGTATTCAGTGTGCGTGAGATATTTTAATATATGTGTGAGGAATCATTGAAATGGTAATGATTATCCTTGTTTCCATAGGGAGCTACAGGAAGTAGCTCATCTCTGGAACGGCCACAGGATTTGCCCCCAGCAGGAGTGCAGTTTCACCAAGTGGACAATCACTGATGATGTACAGCCTTCCCCACCTCTTTGGTGCTACAGACTACATCAAACATGCAGAGAGGACGGCCTTCCAAGAGGCCCACATCCATGTGATGACACCGTTTTTGAAAATTGTTGCCTAACAATGTCAGAAAACAATCTACACTCACCTTCTAACCCAGAGGAGGCAATTGAACTTTACATTTTTTAACGAGCCTTCATCCACATTCAGCTTTAATCAGAAGAGATGATACAGATGGAGACTGTTAAGAGAGAGCAGACTTACAGATGTGCCAGAGTGCAGGACAACCTAGCCAGTGTTTTTTTTTTTACTGATTTGATGATTGGCACTACATTGTAGAGTTGTACTTTTTTATCTGATCATTTCTGTCAGAAATGTGTCTAAATGACTTATATTCTTTCTATTCAAACTACACCTGTGAATTAATGAACGATCTATCATACTTAACAACAAAGTGTGTATTCAATATTTAAGTTCAGTTAAGGGACCCTAAAAAAAAGTGTAAGATATGTTCAGCCAACATGACTGTGTTAATTAATTTCAACATAAATATATTATATTATACTACCTTAACTCACTCAACTTAAATGTTACTCAACAATAAGATCTTCAATACTCAACTGTATTTAGTAAGATCAACTTAACTTTACTATGTACACTGTAAAAATGTATGTAAAAAGTAAAGTGGAAAACTGTGAAAAGGTAACAGTATTAGACCTTAAACCTAAAACAGCATATCACTGTAGAATAAACATTTAATTACCCTTAATGAAGAAATGGCACAAAATGTTATTTTTATTGTCAAAATATGTGTAATATTATGGTGAAGAACTGTGAATTGGCTACAGTAATAGACCATAAAATGCAAAGCAATACATCACTGTATAGCCTAGATACACTGAATTACCCTAAATCAAGAAACCGCACACATTTTTTTACTATCAATATGTGGGGAAATAACAGTGAAGAACTGTAAAATGTCAACTGAAAGGCTGTAAAATGTTTTTGTTTTCTTGTCGAAACTATAGGCTGCACCCCCTGGCAAAGTTGGAAATCCAAACTCGTTTGCCATCATCGTGTCGTGTGCAGCTTACTAACTGTCTACTTCACCCACGACCTATACGACTGTATGAATAAATGAAACGATATCAAGGGAAAATTAGGCAATATGATAATTATTTTGAACTGGAAGAAGGGTTTGTGTGTGTATATTACATATGAAAAGTATATATTTGTTCTGGGTCCGGAGACAGTTCTGGTTGGGTCCTGGTCCGGACCGGAGTCCGGACTTTGAGGATCCATGGTATAAGTGCTTCTCCGGTGATATTTTGTTGTTAAAAATCGCTGTCAATCAAAACAGGATTTTGACAGACCTCTCCAATCAGCCTAGCGTCCAGCCTAGCCCAGCCCACTCATCAGAGACTTATGTGAAATCGTCTCTGGGGAACGTCTTGTTGCATTGCGGAAATGCCCAACATTTTCGGATTAAAACAAGTATAGTCCAACAAACTGGAACATTTGCCATTCGAAGAGACGTTGAGAATCTCGAACAAGAAGACCAGATCGAAGGTAGTATATATTCACATTTTCTTTGTCCTGTCACATTATGATTCCTCCAGGTCGAAAACAGATCGTTCAGGACTAGTTTCATGGTTAACAAAAAAGGTTTATTACAAAAAACATAGAATAAAGGAATCGATCGATTGTCTGTCCGGCTCCGAGCCGTGGTAACCCCTAGCCAGGTCTCGGACACAACAGCCCCTGGCTCTCTGCACACTAAACCCATGAAGAGGAAAACTTAACGAAGCATCAACTCTTCCAAGCATTTTGATAGCATTTTAAAATAATTGTAATAGTTATTGCCCTCTTGCGTGTCGTAGTCTCTATATTTTCTTATTAAACTATGACTAACTCTGGTGTAGAAATTTGTGTTATGAATTGGTGAATGTTTAGACTTATCAATTGTTGCACTTCATGTATATTGGAATACATATATTACTTCCTAAAGGGTATCACTGAGATTGATACCATCCGATCATAGAAACGTTGCTTATGACAAGGATGATTGTGTATTGTACGTTTTTGTTATACATAAACATGATAAACATAAACATGAAGTGACTTTACTTTGATTTCCAGCAGCTCCTCTCCTTCATCCTCTTTTCCATCGTCTTCTCCATCCTCATGATCTCCTTCTGACATGCCCATCCTCGTTTGACCGTCAGCATGGCTTCATCACTGGCTTTCCCCATCACTCTCTTCTGCTGGGCTCCTTCATCCTCTTCACCTCATACTCTGATGTCTCATCGGTTTTCCTTTCTTCTTCTCCTCCAAACTTTTCCCTCTCCATCTCCACCTGCAAATCATTCTCAACATCCTCCATATTCTGCTGCCTGGGAATCTCATTTGAAATATTAACCATTATACACTTTATTTGGTAAATATTTACCTCTCCAGGGACCATCGGACCATCAGAGGTTTGGGTGTTCCTATGAACCTGAGAGCTGCGTTATCTGGAGCTAAATGCTCCTGGGAGGGTCTCTCATGGCAGGTTGGTCTGAGGTGAGGAACCAAACTAAGAATGGTCCAAAAAGACTCTATGGAAGACATCAGTAGCCTGGGGCCCCCGTCTGGAGCCAGGCCCAGAAAGGGGGCCCGACAGCGAGCGCCTGGTGGCTGGGTTTACCACGGAGCCTGGTCGGGCACAGCCCGAAGAACCAATGTGGTACCTCCCTCCTCTCTGATCTTAAGCCGTATGTTTTGGACACTCGAGTGAAGAGAGGGGCAGAGCTGTCAACTGATCACCATCTGGTGATGAGTTGTATTAGGGGGTGGGGGAAGAGTATGGACAAACCTGGTAAGCCCAATTGTGTCGTGCGGGTGAACTGGGAACGTCTGGAGGAGGCCCCTGTCCATGTTATCTTCAACTCACACCCCCGACAGAGCTTTTCTGGCATCGCTGTGGATGTTGGGGATATTGAACATGAGTGGGCAGTATTCAAAGACTCCATTGCTGAAGCTGCGGTTGGGAGTTGTGGTCTGAGGGTCTTGGGTGCTTCAAGGGGCGGTAACCCCCGGATGCCATGGTGCACACCAGGGGTCAGGGAAGCTGTCCAACTGAAGAAGGAGTCCTTTCGGGATATGTTATCCCAGGGGACTCCGGAATCAGTTGCAAAGTACCGACAGGCCTGAAGGGCTGCGGCTTCTGCCGTGTCAGAAACAAAGCAGTGGGTGTGGGAGAAGTTTGGAGAAACCATGGAGAACGACTTTCGCTTGGCAAAAGTGTTTCTGGAAAACAATCCAACATCTCAGGAGGGGAAAGCGGGGAAACATCCAATCTGTGTACAGTAAGGATGGGACGCTGTTGACATCAACTGAAGATGTAATCGGGCGTTAGAAAGAACACTTTGAGGAACTCCTGAATCCGACCAACACGCCCTCTAGTGTTGAGGTAGAGCTGGAGGATGATGGGGAATCATTGTCAATTTCCCTGGTGGAAGTCAATGAGGTGGTCAAAAAACTCCACATTGGCACAGCCCCGGGGAGTGATGAGATTCGCCGAGAAATGCTGAAGTCTCTGGGTGTGAAGGGGCTGTCTTGGGTGACACGCCTCTTCAACATTGCGTGGAAGTCTGGGGTGGTGCCTATGGAGGGGTGCGGTATCACACTACTCAGCCTTCCTGGTAAAGTCTACTCCAAGGTGCTGGAAAGGATGGTTCGGGTGATAGTTGAACCTCAGATTGAAGAGGAACAATGCAGATTTCATCCTGGTCGTGGTACAACAGACCAGCTCTTTACTCTTACTGCAATCCTGGAGGGGTCCTGGGAGTATGTCCATCCGGTCTACATGTGCTTTGTGGATCTGGAGAAGGCATATGATTGGGTCCCTAGGGAGATGCTGTGGGAGGTGCTGCGTGAGTATGGGATGAGGAGGTCGCTGCTTAGGGCCATCCAATCCCTGTGCACCCAAAGCAAGAGCTGTGTCTGTGTTCTTGGGAGTAAGTCGGATTTGTTTCGGGTGGGTGTTGGTCTCCGTCAGGGCTGCGCGTTGTCACCAATCCTGTTTGTGGTTTTCATGGACAGGATATCGAGGGGTAGTCATGGGGGGGGGAATGGTTACAGTTCGGTGACCTCAGAATCTCATCGCTGCTTTTTGCGGATGATGTGGTTCTGATGGCATCATCGGCCTGTGACCTCCAGCGGTCCCTGGATCGGTTCGCAGCTGAATGCACGGCGGCTGGGATGAGGATCAGTACCTCTAAATCTGAGGCCATGGTTCTCAACAGGAAACCGGTGGATTGCCTTTTTGGGTAGGGAATGAGACTTTACCAGAAGTGAAGGAGTTCAAGTACCTCGGGGTCTTGTTCGCAAGTGAAGGGACGATGGAGCGAGAGATTAGCCGCAGAATCGGCGCAGCAGGGGCGGTATTGCATTCACTTTATCGCACTGTTGTGACGAAAAGAGAGCTGAGCCAGAAGGCAAAGCTCTCGATCTACCGGTCAATCTTTGTTCCTACCCTCACCTAAGGTCATGAGCGATGGGTCATGACTGAAAGAAAAAGATCGCGGGTACAAGCGGCAGAAATGGGTTTTCTTCGAAGGGTGGCTGGCTTGTCCCTTAGAGATAGGGTGAGCAGCTCAGACATCCGAGAGAAACTCATAGTAGAGTCGCTGCTCCTTCACGTCGAAAGAAGCCAGATGAGGTGGTTCGGGTATCTGGTGAGGATGCCTCCTGGGCGCCTCCCTAGGGAGGTGTTCCAGGCACGACCAAGGGGGAAGAGACCTCAGGGAAGACCCAGGACTAGGTGGAGAGATTATATCTCCACACTGGCCTGGGAACGCCTCGGAATCCCCCATGCAGAGTTGGCTGACATGGCCTGGGAAAGCGAAGTTTGTGTCCTTTGCTGGATCTGTTCCCCCCGCAACCCGATCCCAGATAAGTGGATGAAGATGGATGGACACTTTATTTAGAAAAATATGAAACTTTGTTGGATAAACTTCGATGCTATTTTATATTATTTTAGACTACTAATGTAACTGCATTCCTGTACTGTCTCTGATATAGATTCTATGTTAATACAATTAAACCTGTTTAAGTATCACCACTTAAATGGTTATCAGACAACGAGTCTCCACGTTAACTTAAGAGTAAAATCAACTAATTCATGTTAGGAATTAGAGTGTGAGGCCGCCACCAGGCTTAGTGTTTCAATTATACATATATAACTGTGGTCAAGCCATGGCCGTTTATGGCGACTCTTATTCAGTCAAATGTACATTGTTGTTTCAGCCGAATCAGGTTCTATATCTTTAATGCCAACTGTCTCAAATTGGTTCTAACTTCTCATATAAAGTCGGTGATGGTGGATCAGTGGGTACACAATGTGTGAGGCGGTGCCAATTAACTCCTTTTTTACCTGGAGTGAGTGTGAGGTGCATTTAATTACCTCCCACGGTCCAGTCCACCTCAGGTCTGCTCAATTTCAACCTTCCTTTTCACACCATTTCATGTGAACCCTTTCTTTTGTGACCTTTTACCCATACCCAATCACCTGGTTTAACAGACGTCTCTTTCCACATGCTGATCCTGTGTAGACAGACTCAGGGAAAGGGTAAAACAACTTTTTCATTATATGGATGCATTTAGTTATTGATTATTATGCTAATTGTGTATGAAAAAGACTTGAAGAAGAAAACTTGAATAATAGGAATCCTAAGAATGGAAATCTGAATCTTAAACATTATTTAAAAATTACATTTTTTGAATTTAATAAACTGTGAACTTAATTAATAATTTTCTCCACCAGATGGAGCTAACCAAATGTTTACACTAGCCACCAGGAGTGATAGTTAGTTTTCAGTTACTCCTCTCGGGGGCCCCGTGTAAGTTGCCACACACACTTAGTCAGTAATTCACTTCCCTTCCTTGCACTTCTGGTTCATGACAAAAAGCTACCGACTAGCATACAAGAAATAGAGCTCCGACCTCTATCTTTCCTTCCTTTTTACTCCCTTTTCCTCTCTAATCGGACTCCAAACCATAACAACAAACCTTCTTAAATGAAATAACAGGTCTCTCCGGCCCCAAGCCGGGAAGCCCTAAGTGCCCCCTGGCGGGGACCCAGTAGTCCCGGGCCAGGTCGCGGGAACCGAAGACCTTGTATGCTGTGTCGCACAGATTACAGAGTGGCACATACCTCATTTCCTATTGGTCTAAACTATAGGTGGGTGGTGTTCATGATGTGGCACCTCCTGGTTGGTGCAGGGGTGTGTCTATCCAGTTCGTGGTGTTCAGTTTGGCGGTCTGTTTATCATGACTTTGCAGTTTTTACAGTTACACTCCTTGACAGGCTATATGCATTTCTTTTGTTCTAAACTAAGGTGTTATGGGGGAGGCTTTTACATGTCTTTGGCTCTACAACAAGTTTGGGGGTAGAGCAATTACCTGTGCGTCTGGTCTGAGTGTTGGAATAAGACAAGACAAGATAAGATATTCCTTTATTGTCCCACAAGAGGAAATTCGCGGCATTGCAGCAGCAGAGAATAAACAGTACAGAAATAGAAAAATACAGAATCAGAATCAGAATCAGAATCTCTTTATTCGCCAAATGTACAAGTACACAGGAATTTTACTTGGTGTACAGCGCTTGTGTATATACATACGACATATAACATACAACATA
>JAFBJU010000069.1:1002968-1027847 GCA_016785305.1 Colistium nudipinnis
TAAGTGATCAATGTTTAAGTGTGTGGCGGTGTTTAATCGCCATGTCCGAGAGACGGGGAGTACATGTGTGAGTGCAGCATTTATCATATGTTCAGTGCAGGTAATGAGATGCAGTTGTTGATAGGACTAGTTATGTGTAAAGTGCAGAGCCTGGGTAGAGATGGGGTACAGAGCATGAGGGTTGTTTGGTTGTTTATGTCCATGATGGGTTAGGGCCTCTTGTTAAGGAGGGAGATGGCCTGGGGGAAGAAACTGTTCAAGTGCCTGGTGGTTCTGGTCCTGACGGATCTGAACCTCCGGCCTGACGGGAGGGCTTTAAACAGGCTGTGTCCCGGGTGGGTCGGGTCTCCGACGATCCTGCTGGCCCGCTGCCTGGATCTGGAGTCGTGCAGGACACTCACAGGCATCTGCTGGTGGCCAGTGAGACTGCTGGCTGTTCGCACGACGCGTTCCAGGCGGTGTTTTGTGTGGGCAGAGGATGCTGGGAACCACACGGTGATGGAGGATGTGAGGACGCTCTCGAAGGTGGCTCTGTAGAATTGGGTGCGGACCTTCTGGGAGACGTTCAGCTTCCTGAGCATCCTCAGGAAGAACATCCGCTGGTGGGCCCGCTTGATGACTCTGGTTGAATGAGTCTCCCACTTCAGGTCCCTGGTGATGGTAGTGCCCAGGAACTTGACAGAGTCCACCCCTTGAACAGCTCTGTTGTTAATGTGGAGTGGAGTGTGGGGGGCTGAGGACTTCCGGAAGTCAAAGACCATCTCCACCGTCTTGTCGACGTTGAGCTCCAGGTTGTTTGTTGTGCACCACTCTGCCAGCTGGGACACCATGCTCCTGTAGGCCGTCTCGTCGTTGTTCCTGATGAGGCCCAGGACCGTGGTGTCGTCTGCGAATTTGACCAGCTTGATGGAGGGGTCGCTGGAGGTGCAGTCGTTAGTGTACAGTGAAAACAGGTATGGAGAGAGGACGCAGCCCTGGGGTGCACCGGTGTTGGTGGTGAGGGTGGACGAGAGGTGGCTGCCTACCCGCACCTGCTGTTTCCTGTTGGTCAGGAAGTCTGTGATCCACTCGCAGACGGGGGCAGGTACCTGCAGCTGGAGCAGCTTGGAGTGCAGGCCGGCCGGGAGGATGGTATTGAACGCCGAGCTGTAGTCTACGAACAGGGCCCTGACGTAGGAGCTTGGCGTGTCTAGGTGCTGGAGAATGTGGTGGAGGCTGAGGTTGATGGCGTCGTCCACCGAGCGGTTGGCCCTGTAGGCAAACTGCAGTGGGTCCAGGAGGGGATCTGTGAGGGATTTGAGAAACGAAAGGATGAGTCTTTCAAAGCACTTCATGACGACAGAAGTAAGGGCCACAGGTCTGTAATCGTTAAGACAAGTTATCCTGTCCTTTTTAGGCACCGGGATGATTGTGGAGGCTTTGAAGCACGGTGGGACCCTGCATTCAGAGATGGAGTTATTGAAGATGTTTGAGAACACTGGTGCCAGCTGGACGGCACAGTGCTTCAGTGTTGCCGGGGAGACGCCATCAGGTCCAGGGGCCTTCCTGGGCTTCAGCCTGCTGAACACCTTGATGATGTACCGTGTTACGAGAGAACATCAGAGGAAGGGGCTCCCTCACGGTATCTGTGAGAGAAGGTGGGGGGGGTGGAGACGATTGAACCGGTGATAGTCCTCCTTGGTCGTCAGCACCTGTAAGGGGGGAGAGGGGGGGAAGGGGAGGGGATAATGGGGCAGCTGATGGTTCACCGAGGTCATCGATACCTGTGGGAGAGAAGAAAGGGGGAGAGGGAGGGGTTGATGGCGCAGTTGATGGTCCTGTGAGGTCATCGATACCTGCGGCAGAGAAGAACAACAATGTTGGTTTAATATCGCAGTATCCCGACACCAGTTATTATTAATGTAAAAGCACAGACCTCCACCTTTCGATTTCCCGCAAGCTACCGTTGATGGTTCTGTGTGGTCATCAGCTCCTGTAGGAGAGAAGGGAAGGTGAGGGGGAAGAGGCAGAGGAGCAGCTGATGGCCTATCAAACCTAGTGTACAAGGTGTTGAGCTTCTCGGCCAGTCCAGGGGAGGTGTTGATGGCTGGGGTTTTCTTCTTGTAGTTGGTGATCGTTTGGAGTGTGCGCCAAACAGCAGCAGGGTCGTTGGAGGCTGAGTCACTCTCCAGTTTGGCTTTGTAGTCCTCTTTGGCAGACCCCCGTGCTCACCCCGGGGGATACGCAGTCCTTGATTTCCTCGAGTGGAGTCAAAAAAGTCGGCGAAAAATCCGGTTGTGGTAGATCCCTTATCCTGAGTAGGGAGCTCATGTCGTGGGTAATCCGCATTGTGAAAGAAAAAGTGGGAGAAAAGTGCACAAGTAGTGACAAAAGACGAACGAGACGAACGAAACACGGAGCGCAAGTACATCGTGGCCGCCCGCACCGAAGTCAAGCGCCAATTGAATGAAGAATAAAGATAAACTAAAGCTGTGTAAAAGTACAAAAGTATACAATGCTGAATATGTACAATGGCTACAGTGTATTTAGATGAAAAATATTAAAAAGTTATGCTCTGGATGAGGTAATATGGTATGTGACAATTAAAAATGTATATTGAGAGTTTATAGGGAAAAAAGGTAATATGCAGTTTAAAATATACAGTGTGATTGTAATGATTATAACCATACAGATTAAATAAATTAAATTAATTTACAGTACAATAGAAGTTTGCTATACAGGATGTATATTTTGATTGGTTTATTGAACAGTCCTCTTTCTTTGTGTCCTTTTCCATTTTGTTATGTTCCATTTTGTCTCTTCCTATCCGCTGCTGTGATGTTGCTGCCCCAGCAGGCCACACCACAAAAGATGGCTGATGCCACCGCAGAGTCATAGAGTGGATTCAGGAGTGCCAAATGACCTCAGACTCCTCAGTAGATAGTCTGCTCTGGCCTTTCTTGTACAGGGTGGAGACATGATCAGACCAGTCAAATTTCTTGTTCAGGTGGACACCCAGGTACAGATGTCAGCATCTCAATGTCCATGATGATGGTCCATGGTGTTCACTGGTGTTGTGTTGGTGCATTTTCGCTGAAATCTAGCACCAGTTTCTCAGTTTTACCCGTGTTTAGTTGGAGGTGGTTCCGTTGGCACCAGTCTACAAAGTCCTGTGTTAGTTTTCTGTACTTCCGTTAATCCTCATCTACGATGAGGCCGACCAGTGCTGAGTCATCAAAGAACTTCTGCGGGTGACAGGAGGCTGTGTTGTGGGGGAAGTCTGCAGTGTAGAGCGTGAACAGAAATGGTGCCAGGACCGTTCCCTGAGGGGCTCCTGTGCTGCAGACCAGTGTGTCCGATACAAAGTCCTGGCTCCTCACATACTGGGGTCGGATAGTCCAAGATCCAGGATGTGAGGTGAATGTTAACATTGGCTTGTTCCAGTTTGCCCCCCAGAAGCTCAGGCTGGATCATGTCCAAAGCACTGGAGAAGTAAAAGAACATGATCCTCACAGTGCTCCCTGGCTTCTTCAGGTTGGAGAGAGCGGTTTGCTGGAGGTAGATGAGAGCCAGACAGACAATGCCAGACAGATAGGCAAACTGCAGAGGGTCCATCACTGGTCTCTCCAGAGGGCAGAGGTGGACCAGGACAAGCCGCTCCAGGGTCTTCATCAGGTGCGATGTGCCACCGGCCTGTAGTTGCTGAGTTCTTTGGGGTGCGTTGTTTTTGGCATCGGTACCACACATGATGTCTTCCTGTTGTGGTACCTACCCCAGTCTCTGGATGCTGTTAACGATGTACTCCATAATTCCACACAGGTGGTCTGCACAGGATTCGAGGAGCCTGGAGCTGATGCCGTCAAGGCCTGCTGCCTTCTTTGCCTTTATCTTTTTGAGCGGATTTCTCACTTGGTTGGTAGTGAGGGACAGGATGGAGCAGGGTGTATGTGAGTCAGAGGATGGGTGAGTTGAGTGGGTGTGAGAAGTGGTGCGGGGTAACTGTGGGGGGCTTGCTCTTGGAGGGAGGCCGAAGGAGGGGATAGGACAATACACCGGTGATGAAGGTCAGGGGGTTGCAGCCTCAGGGGAGGGGTAGATGTTTGATCAAACCTGTTGAAGAACAGATTCATCAGGAGAGCCTGAGGATGTTGTGTCAGCAGCCTGCTCATCACAGAGTGGATGACGTCACAGGCTGTGTCCATGGTAGCAGAGGGGGGACATAGGCAGCTATCACGATAACATGCGAATATTCCCGCAGCAGATAGTTTGGTCTCATGCTAAGCGCTAACGGTTCAACATCCTTACAACAGTGCTGTTCTCTTAAAGTGATGTGGCCAGAACTACACCACTTATTATTCACATACATTGCCAGCCACCATCCTTTCCTCTTACCGCTTTCCGCTGTCCTGTCCGCTCGAATCAGCTGGAATCCGTCCAGAGCAGCGACTGTGTCCGGGGCTGCCGTAGTAAGCCATATCTCCGTGAGCACCATAATGCTGCAGCGGTGATAGTCCATCTCATGCCAGGTCAGCGCCGTTAGCTCATCCATCTTGTTGGGTAGAGATCTTACATTCCCCATGACGACGGGATGGGAGGACAGGAGTGTAGTTCCTCCTCTGCATACGACATTTTAGACCGGCACGATTCCCCCTTCGCCTCCTCTTCAGCTCGCTGGGAATATCAGGTCTCTCTTCTGGCAAAACAGCTGTTACGGAGCATGATCAGCTGATCCCTGGTGTAAACAATGAGACGACGGATCCATTGGTTTCCGCTGATGCGGTCACGGTCAATAACGTTGAAAATAGGATGATGATGGCCATGAAAAACATTAAGTACAACTGTTAGAAGTTGATATTTGACAGGTTACATGGTGCACCTCAACACTTTTGCATTGCCCGCAAAGTAAATTATTGAAGTTAGTTATTGAATTGTGATTTCTGTTGAAAGTTGGTGTATAATCTAGACCTTGAGAGGTTGTTATTATCAAGTGTGATTCAAAGTAGGCAACTGGACTGATTGAAGATTTTTGAAGACGTTTCACCTCTCATCGGAGAGGCTTCTTCAGTTCTAACTAGCTGCTGGAAAATGTCAGGTATTTATTCTCTGTGAGATGTGAATAGCTAATCAGAGGATGAGTACCTAATTAGAGGACCATTGTGTTGTGTCTTGTAGGTCGTTGCCCATCTGGCCCAGATTCCGCTGGTGATAACTTTCTTTTTGTAGCCGCTAGTGGGGTCTCTCTTCAGGGTCTCATATGTGACTATGTTACTCAGAAGGCCACTCACCTTGGCATGGTAATCTCTTGTGTTAAAAACCACTGTGCATCTTCCTTTGTCGGCCGGCAAGATGGTGATACTCTGGTCTTTCTGAAGCGATGTAAGTGCTCTGCTCTCCTGTGTGGTGAGGTTGGAAGGTGGTGGTTTTGCGCCAACCACGGTGCCAGACACCTTCAGCCTCAGTTGTTCTGTTTTGGAGTTGCTTAAGCAGTTGTTCCTGTAGCTGTGATGAGGTCGACTACTGGTATCTGTTTTGGCGTGAAAATGTTGTCCTTCAGCTAGGACCTCTGTTTCTGATGGGTGAGAATCCTGTCATACAAATTCTTCACCCATTTCTCATGAAGGTCTGGTTGTGGTGCGTTGTTGTCTTTTCTCCTCCAGGTCAGGTCTTCTGTGGGTTGTGCAGTTCTGAGCCAGGGCTTTAATATCTGAAATGTCTGCATCTGCCTTTATTTTTAAGTGCTGTGCCTTGTCAATAAAGCTGGAAACTTCTTCTAGGACCTCAGACAGATACACGCAAACATAATGTACCTTCTGCCTCAGTTACTGTTAGGGCCGTTACCTACAGATGCCCAGCTGCATTCTGTGAACACCAATGTCAAGAGTTATGTTATGTTGAGTTATGATTTTGTGTCTAGTTTTATGTCTTTTGGTTTGTCACTTCCTGTTTTATTTTGCTTACTTTCCAGATCCCATACTTCCTGTGTTTGTTTGTTTTTCCCGCCTTTGAGATTGCTTTGCCCCACCCTGATAGTTTCCACTTGTGCCTCTTACCCATAATCCTTAAATAGCCCTTGTGTTCCTTTTTCCTTTGCCAGTTCGTTATGTGTTCGTGCCATGACTGCCCGCAAACCCCTTGTCCTTGTAATTCTGTGATTTTGATAAAAACCCTTTTCCACTGCAAGTGAGTTTTGTTTTTGTGAAAACCTTTTTACCACGAAAGTGTGATTTTGTTTTTGGGATTAGATTCTTTTATTTAAGCTCTTTTCTGTGGACTATTGCCTCTGAGTCTCGCATTTGGGTCGTAGTCCTTGTTTCTCAGTTCTTGACACACACTTGAAAGAACACATTGCTGAAGGACATGCAGTCCTGTGCATCCCATCGCACAGGTGTTTTCAATTCGTAATCTTCATTTACATCTCACATATCTCAGGGGGATCAGACAAACAGGGATCTTTCAGATAGCAGTATCAGTGACTTGTACATAGAATCTGCATCTCAGTCATCACTTGCAACAGTTGCTACTGAATCAGATAGCTTTGGGCCTCCAGGGAATGAGATGGGCACAGATGAAGGTGATCTGGATGTAGCGGAAGGTGATCTGGATATAGCAGACAATTTCAGTGATCTTTTCCTCAGAAGTTTCAGGGACAGTTTCTGCTACCTGCCCTAACCATTCAGAATATTGTTGAGGAGATGCAAAACATTCATGAGTTAGGTCAGACATATACCTTGAGTAAATTAAGATCATTGCTAAGAAATGACACTACAATGTTTTTTGCATGTCATACGGTGCGGATGAGGACCGCATATTCAGGAATTTGGTATTTAAAAAAAGAAAGAAAATCAACTTTGTGGAGCCTAAGAAATAGTTTTTACGATGAGATAAGAATCAGAGCGATAGGTTTGCCTATTATGTTCCAGTGAGGGAAACATTGAAAGATTTTTGGAGTCAGATCTGTGGCAGAGCTGTGTATCAGGAGTGCACTTGACTGAGACTCCTGTTGATGTTCTAAGCGACATTAGTGTAGGTCAAATATTTGAAAACAAATGTTTTTTGTGCAAAACCCATCCTGTTTAAAGTTAGTGCTATACCAGGATGCCTTTGAAGTTGTTAATCCTCTAGGCTCCGCAAAGACCAACAATAAAGTATGTGAGAGTCCATTGCTCACTTTCGGTTTATAAATGATTGAAGGAGAAGATTTTGGGGCTAATAGGATTTTTATCTATGCCGACAGTCACCCCGAGCCACAGCAACTTAAGACAGGATTCTATAAACCAGGGGTGTCAGACTCAAATTCACAGTTGGCCAAAAATTAAAAACTGGGGCGAAGTCGCAGGCCGAACTCAATATTTATTGAAAAATGTACTGCAATTGTGCATGTTTTCCCTTTCCTCCAGATATGTAATGTTGAACCTTTTCATTTGGAAACAAACTTTAGTTTTGCGTAAACATTGAATCTTTGATTTCTCCAGTGCCTTCAACACCATCCAGCCCGGGCTTCTGGGGGACAAACTGGAGCAGGCCGGCGTCGACCTTCACCTCGCATCATGGATCGTGGACTACCTGACCAACCGACCACAGTATGTGAGGACGAGGGACTTCGTCTCCGACAGGGTTACCTGCAGTACGGGGGCGCCACAGGGAACGGTCCTGGCACCGTTTCTCTTCACCCTCTACACTGCAGATTTCCGCCACAACACATCCTCCTGCCACCTGCAGAAGTTCTCCGATGACTCAGCACTGGTCGGCCTCATCGCGGATGAGGACGAACGGGAGTACAGGGAGCTGACGCGGGGGTTCATAGACTGGTGCCACCGGAACCACCTCCAGCTCAACACAGGTAAAACCAAGGAGTTGGTGGTGGATTTCCGAAGGCGAAAACACACCAATACAACACCGGTGAACATCCACGGCATGGACATTGAGATGGTAACATCTTACAAGTACCTGGGTGTCCACCTCAACAAGAAACTCGACTGGTCCGACCATGTCTCTGCCCTGTACAAGAAGGGCCAGAGCAGACTCTACCTGCTGAGGAGGCTGAGGTCCTTTGGAGTCCAGGGGGCACTCCTGAAGACTTTCTATGACTCTGTGGTGGCATCAGCCATCTTTTTCGGTGTGGCCTGCTGGGGCAGCAGCATCATGGCAGCTGACAGGAAGAGGCTGAACAGGCTTATCAAGAAAGCCAGTTCGGTTCTGGGACAACCCCTTGACCAAGTGGAGGTGGTGGGAGAGAGGAGAACGATGGCCAAGCTATCGTCTCTTCTGGACAATCTATCCCACCCGCTGCAGGACACAATCGCAGCACCGGTCAGCTCTTTCAGCGAAAGACTCATTCACCCGAGGTGTCTGAAGGAGAGGTTTCGCAGGTCCTTCCTACCTGCCGCGGTGAGACTACATAATCATCATTGCAATCATCACTGAAATTAACCAGTCTTCTCTGCACTATCTGCACTACTTAACTTATACTCTCTGTTTTACGTCTTACATACCAAGCCCAGGCTTCTGGGGCAAAAACTGGAGCAGGCCGGCGTCGACCTTCACCTCGCATCATGGATCGTGGACTACCTGACCAACCGACCGCAGTATGTGAGGACGAGGGACTTCGTCTCCGACAGGGTTACCTGCAGTACGGGGGCGCCACAGGGAACGGTCCTGGCACCGTTTCTCTTCACCCTCTACACTGCAGATTTCCGCCACAACACATCCTCCTGCCACCTGCAGAAGTTCTCACTTTCTGACCTTTGTAATTCTTCCTACTTTGACTGTATTGCTACTGTAACGCCCGAATTTCCCCTTGCGGGACAATAAAGGACTTTCAATTCAAAGCTTGATATTATAAACACATGAAAAATTATATTTGAAATAAAACACATCAATGGTATTTGTTTCTTATTATGTCTCTCTATCTGTAGCCTTTCGAGTTCCTTTACAAAGTTAATCTTTTTTCACAGGCCAACAACAAAACAAGCTCTGTTTGCTACTCTCGGAGTTACCCTGATGCACTTTGGTTCAAGCCAGATACCGGACATCGCTTCTTAGATGCAGGTACATTCATGTCTGGGGTTAGGCTCTGAGCTGAGGAAATCAGTGAGACGACTCCTGAGTCATTTTTTGTGTTTATCGTCATCAAAGAGAACAGTTGCTCACATAGATATGTGCTGCCGAACATAGAAAGCATTTGAGCAGCTTGGGCATGGAGTTGGGGCAGTGTGTCGTGGAGGAAACATGGAAACTGTGCAGCCCCCACAGAGTCATACTTTGACTTGAGCGTTTCACTACACTGGAGTTAAATCAGCTCCATTTGGAGGTTGGTTTGTGCGCTTTCCACATCTACCGCAAACAGATAGCTGAGCAGTTTAAATCTGCATTTCTGGGCTTCAAAGTCGGCAAATCGCCGGGTAAACTCAGTGTGAAGTACGCTGAGTTTTTCAGCAAACTGCACTAGGCAACAAGGCGGGAGAGATCTGCTCTTTCATGGTTTGGCAGCACAGAAATGACCCGTTTCCTTTTAGCATCTGAGTCTCCTACAGGCACAACTTGGTTTTAAAAGCCCTCACCACAGCGTTCATGTCTGTGATGACGTGGCCCAGCCCATGAAGCTGCAGGTTGAGCACATCGAGATGGCTCACGATGTCACACAAAAATGCCAGCTCACACAGAAACGTTTTATCCCTGAGCTCTGTTGTGTCTTTCCCTTTGCTTTCCAAAAACTGACAGATTTCCTCACGCAGTTCAAAACAACTGTTCAGTGCTTTTCCTCGGCTTAGCCATCTCACATCTGTGTGATAGGGCACGTCTGTGTATTCCGAACCAAACTCCTCCAGAAAAGACTTGAACTGGCGGTGATTCAAACCTTTAACTCTTATGAAGTTCACTAATCCTGTTATGGTGCTAATAACATGTTCCATTTTCAGGGCTTTGCCACACAACGCTTCCTGGTGTAGGATGCAGTGATAAACTGTAAGCTCACCTGCATGGTTCTCCTGCATCTTCTCCTGAATCCTGCCCACCATGCCACTCTTTTGTCCACACATCGCGGGCTCACCATCTGTCGCCACAAGTTTATCCCAAGGCAGCCTCATTTCATTTATACATTTGGATA
Source organism: Colistium nudipinnis (assembly GCA_016785305.1). Taxonomy (NCBI): domain Eukaryota; kingdom Metazoa; phylum Chordata; class Actinopteri; order Pleuronectiformes; family Rhombosoleidae; genus Colistium; species Colistium nudipinnis. The sequence continues at coordinate 1,013,053 of JAFBJU010000069.1, forward strand.
CCTCTTCAAATATTCATTTTGCTGTGGTTGTGCCATGCATTGATTTTAATCCCAAAAGTTCCTCTGTAACGCACAGACCCGAGTCCACTCCACGGTTTGAAGACAGCTGGGCAGTACCAGCTGTGTTGCTGCTCTCATCCACAGCCAGGGAGTATGTGATTAAATCTTTTCCCTTTTCCATCAGCTGTTCGTAAAGATTGGAGGCGAGCTCACATGTACGCTCAGCCACGGTGTTTCTGCTTAGGCTCACATTTAAAAATGCTTGCTTTATATCTGGGCACACGATGTTGCAGACTTTGACCATACACTTTTTGACAAACTCTCCCTCATTAAAGGGATGGGCTGATTTTACAATCTCTGCTACCATAGTAAAACTAGCCTTTACAGCAGCCTCACTATGTGATGTTGATTTTGTGAACATAGTCTGCTGTGAAACCAGACTTTTTTTTCATCTTTTCTTTCTGGAGTTTGTGCTTTACGTCCAGGTCCTTGTACTTGTCTTGGTGTTTCGTTTCATAATGTCTCATAATGTTATATTCTTTCATTACAGCCAGGGTGGCTCCGCACACAAGACTAACAGGTCTGTCCTTCACATTCGCAAACAGATAATCTGCCTCCCACCTGTCTTGAAAGCTCCTGTTTTCCCTGTTTCGTTGGCCATTTTTGGGGAGGGGTCGATTAAGTGTGTCCGAAGTGACTGGTAGCATGGATTCTAATGGTTTTCCGCAGAAAAGGAGGGGGCGCTTGGCGGTCTCGACAGACGCGCCAACACACTAACAAAGCATTCTGGGATTTGTAGTTTTAGCGGTGTATGTGCTACATACTGGTGGGCCAGCTCTAATACACATTTAATATAATCTCCGTCCTGTGTGGTAATTATATTTGGCCCACGACTGAGTTTGACACCTGTGATATAAACTGTCCCTATCAAAACACATTCGGCACTCCTCTATTGCTGGAGGAGTGTGAGGTATTCGTTGTGCCTTCCTCCCAGGGCCCAGCCTACTGCAAGAGACCAGACCCAGGTTAACCACATGCTTTTATATTGAATGAATTGATTACCTGATTCTGGTCAGCTGTGCCATTTCTCACCTGCAGCAGGTGCTCTTACCACACCCCAAGATGTACAGTACGGGGCCGTTGACCCCATCCACCTCCTGGGACAGCACTGCTCCCACCCCGCTGCCACCACGTCCACCAGGCGGACCTCGAGGGGGATGAGGTAACCTTCCAAGCCACTACGTCTCAACAACAACCGCAACGCAAAGCTAGCTGGCGGTCTGCAGAGGGGTGTTATCAGTGTGGAGAGCCAGGCCACATCGCACGCTACTGCCCAGCACTGTCTCCAAGAATTCCAGCCCCACAGCTGTCTTTAAACTAGAACTGGGTAGCACAGCAGGGTAATTGCCATCAGAGACAACACCCCCAACCTTAAAGATGCAACTTCGCCGACTGGGCCATGCTCATGGGCTGTTTTTGGACTGTGACATTGATGGTGCAAAGTGCAGAGCCCTGATTGATACAGGGTCCACCATCTCCTTATACCGGAGGGTTGGAAACCCACCCAACTTTGTCACCACAGTCACCGGAGAACGCACCAGGATGTTGGGTGAAAAATCCCTCCAAGTGACTGTGGCCAACCATGCCTTTAGCCACAACTTCTGGTTGGCCAACATGCATGAGTGTTGCATCATTGGACTCGATCTGCTGAGCAAGTGGAGAGCGAAAGTGGATGTAGCTGGGGCCACACTGTTCCTGGGACCAAAGGCAATATCCCTCCATGCTGCTGGTGAAAAAGGACTGCGGCTCACTTCATTACCGGCTGGTGAGTCCTCAACGTCACCATTAACACCACTAGCACTGCCCATAGCCAGTGGTGCACCACCAACGACCTCCATAGCACGAGAGTCTCTCCATTTGCCTCAGCCACCATCCCCTGAGACCAAGCTGGCAATCGAGGACCTCTACTGCAGGAGCTGCAAGGGCTTAGAGGCAAGCCAGGTACGAGAACTACAAGACCAGTTTGGTGACATCTTTGCAGCCAGGGACGAGAACTGTAGACACATTAACGTGGTTCAGCACCACATCAACGGTGATGCACATCCCATCCGGCTCCGGCCTCGCCATCTACCCTTCACCAAACGTGCTGTGGCTGAGGAAAAGATCAGGGAGATGGCCGCGGCCGGCATTATCGAAAAGTCCATCAGTCCCTGGGCAGCCCCTGTGGAAGAAAGACAACACCTCGTGCTTATGTGTTGACTATCGTCGACTGAATGACGTCACACACAAAGACTTGTATCCACTGCCCAGGGTCAATGAGGCCCTTGACTACATGGCTGGTTCAGCTCCCTCGACCTCCGCAGTGGTTACTGGCAAGTCGAGCTGGCACCCGAAGCACACCAGAAGACTGCATTCACTATTGCCCCGGGACTGTGGCAGTTTATTCAGTTCAGTTCCATGAACGGTTTACCTTTTTTCTTCATAAACTGTCCAATTTCCTTACTCAGATCAAAAAGGCTCTTTAGCACAGGACCTTGGCTTAATCATCTTACTTCAGTGTGGTATCACAGGCCATGGGTAATGTTACTGTCACTGAGAAGGCAATCAAACTGACAATGACTCAGACCTCTGTCTTGGATGAAATTAACAGTTCGGACAACTACCACCATGATGTGATCCATTTTTGACGACTTGCAGCTCAATGCCTCCTGATGCAAAATACAATGAAATGTCCAAAAACCACCCCCTCCATTTGGGGCTTGTACTTTCTCTCTGAACTTTGTCACCACACCTGTTTTTTTCCCCGATCATTGATGGTGCGCCATCTGTAGCCAGGGTACAGCACATGACCAGTCCACAGTCAAAGTCTCATCAACTCCACGAATGAATATGGCCAGTTGAGCGATATCTGTAATATCAGTGCTCTCATCAATGGCAACAGAAAATGCTACAAATGACTCCACTCTGCGTTTTAGTTGGCTGACCAAATCTGTCAATACTTCTGAAATAGTTTCAGAGAGAAGGATCCAACACCCTTTCGTCAAACTTTTTGACAGTTTTATGGCTCTATTGTTCTCCTCCCCTGATGGGATTGACCTCTGACCCCTAAATTAGTTTATTGAATTCATCTTAATGAAATTAACTTTGTTAATAAGCGGCTTTGTGTCTGGCAGGATGTGGGTGTGTCTGTGTATCAACAACAATCCTACATTTAATAAAAATGAAGATGTTGGTGTGTCTGGGAGGGTGTGTGTGAACCCACTTAGTTAGCCCCCCCCTTATTGAAATTAACTTTTAAAGTGGCTGTGTGTCAGGGAGGATGTGGGTATGTCTGGGAGTGTGTGGAAGGAATAAATTATTATCCAAGATAAGCGATAATATATGTATATAATAATGTATAAAATATACAAATGATATACCCTGGTGTGTGTGTGTGCGTGCGTGTGTGCGTGCGTGCGTGTGGAAGGGTGGGTGTGGAAGGAAGTGTCCCCCTGCATATGGAGAGGAGTGAGTGAGTGTTTGTGTGTGTGATTTTTCTTACATCAACAATCCTCCTTAAATTATTTATTTCTTGCGTAAATCAGTGAACAATCCTCTGTACATTATGTATTAAATTTAAGTCCTTAGATAAACGATTATAAATAGAGAAATACATCTAAAAATTATATGCCCTCAGGTCTTTAAAGTGTTGTTTTTTAGCTGGGAGCTGACTGGTCAAGCACATTTACATATTGATCATAATAACCCGCGTAAATGAAATACAAAAAGACGTTATTTTCGGACTTTAATGAACCGCATGCGTTCAACTCTTCTGACACAATATCGACCCGAAGACTCTACGCATTTCCAAAATGGGAGCTTGCAAGAAAATACAGCAGACAATGAGGTATCCTTGTAAAACATTTTTCACAGATCTAGTAGAGTCTGCAGATAAGTTTCTGGCCGGACGGTTTTGACCAGCGCCTCGCAGAGATTGCTTCACAAGAGGTGGCCCCCGTGAGAAGCGTTCTCCCATGTTTTTGTTTTTTTTTATATAAAATGACTACCAGTTTGAGTGAAGGCAGCACATTTTCCTACATGTTGTATTGTGCAGAAGCCGAGGGTACAGAGGGATCTCTCGCCAGAGCTGGCCGTCCTGAGGTGAACAATCCGGGGGGAAGTTGAGCACGAAAATTGGGGCTATCCAATCCGGAAAACCATCCCTGAGCCTCGATGAATGAAACCCCCAATACCACGCGAGCCGTCATCGGTAATATTACAGCCTTTTACCGGTTAATTTTTTTTAAAGTATGAGACGGAGCAGAATCTGCAAACTCTTGGCGCTGCAGCGTTCAAATGAATGCTGACCGCCTCCTACACCATCACGTGGGTGGGCGTGGCCTAGAATGCATAAGGATGACGTATGTGCTGACGTGTGTTGAAGCATGATGTTCTCATGGGTATATTATACTGCATGGTCAGAAGAAGAAATCATTTTTATACAATGTATTTTTCCACCGCACAACCACCCTCTTCTGTGACCACCCCTATATCTCCAGCTCAATCACTTCCTGCTTCTCCAGCCTGGGCTTCTTCAACCTGGGCTTCAACGCCATTTGCCCCCCCGCCATCACCTGCCGGGGCTCCGGCGGAAGGTCCAACCTCATCTTTCTTGACCACACCGGTACCTACTGATGGAGCTCAGTGGAAATCTCCCGCTGGACGGGCCCCGGTGAGAGGGGCCTTGCGAGCTGCACGACGTCGGTTGATTCAGAAATCTAGATCAAGGGTGGTCAAAAAACTATTTAGAGGTAAGATTTAAATATTAAATGATGACGGTTCAAGATATTTAATATCAAACGATGAGGACGGCTTATGATATTTTAGATATTTCTGTGTTGACAGATGTGGAGGAGAGTCTCCTGAGGAATCCGTTCATGTCGACCAGGCAAGCGAATCGTCAGCAGAGAGAATCGACGAAATTGGAATCCCTCAAACTGCTTAGTCAAGTAATGGGAAATTTTATTTATTTATTTTTTTTAACCCTATGTGAGAATTGATAGGTGGAAAATATGGACCGGCAATCCGATTCAGACCCTTTGCCCTTAGACAGAGTCCCCATAGAAATAGAGATGGCCATTGAACTAACCAGAACCAAATTTAGAAGCCTCTTTTGAAGAAACAAACTATACCGATCCTTTCCAGGCCCTAGAAAATGCCCTCCGGACTCTAAATCAAACCGTCGATCTGGCTAACCGCTAATGATGTGGTACAGCTTGAAGTGGGGGGTGAATATGTACGAGATGACATAGCCTTGACTGTGGGGAAGGACGGTGAAAATATTTTTCCAGCTTTTGAAAATTTGCTCGACCGTCTCGTGCAATCCAACAGCAATATTGCTGCAAATGAGAGCCTAGAATGTATCGTTAAGGTGGTGCAGAACCCCCGGGGAGGTATCAAACGTAAGCTGGAGAAAACCTTAGACAGTGAAATCCTCTTAAAAAAAAAAAGGCGTCACTTGTACGTCGTTGAAAATAGGAACAACCAACTGTGTTTTGCCATCAGCCTGGCTTACGTGCTCAATCCTGAGCTGACTGTTGGTGAGAGTGAGAAACAAGGGAGGGAGTGGCAACGCCGGGTGGGTTTAGATCACCAGACCCCAGTCACCTTTAACGACGTGGGTAAATTTGAAGAGATTCTCCAACGTAAAATTGTGGTGTTTTACAGAACAAGTCTCGATCAACCTCTCTGTCATTTTTGAGACAAACTTCTCAGATGGTTCAAATCCTCTGTTTTTGTTTTTACTGAATACCCATTATTATGGGATAAAAAGTATTAAAGGCTTCTTACGAACCAGGGTTTTCTGCAGTTATTGTTACAAGGGTTTCAATGATGCCTACATGCATAGTTGTAAAGGTTACTGTCAGGTTTGCAGCGATGGATGGACCATCTGCCCGACAGAACAGCTCAGACCTCTAAATTGTTCAGACTGTCACAGAAATTGCAGGTCACCCTCCTGTCTGGCTAGACACAGAAGAGTTACTTTTAGCATCTGTGACCTGGTGAAAAAATGTGAAAAGTGCGGACTGTTTTACAGCGTCAGCAAGAGTACAGGCAAGAAAACGCATCTCTGCTGTATATTCAAATGCAGAATCTGTAGGGAGAAATTGCCCTCTGACGCGTTGAAAGGTGTAGAAAAGGTGTTTTACGGTCCTTTCTACTCTACTTTAAGAGCAAACGATTAAAAGAACATTTTTTTGTGGCGCATAATGCTAAATAATTCGACAGCTACCTGGTCTTGAAGGGGATGCTGCAGGAGGATGTAGTGCCAAAGAGGATTCTCATGACCGGGAGTAAGATCCTGAGTCTCAACGAGCCTCATTATCAACTAAAATTCATAGACTCCCTTTCTTTTCTAACCATGCGCCTCTGTGCGATGCCTAAAGCCTTAGGTTTTTCTGATAAGACCAATTTCCTAACACCTAATACCCTAGCCATACCATGTCCCAACAACTATGAGCAGCGGTGTAAAAGATTCTCAAATACATCCGTCCTATGGGTAGAATGGGTCATGTACAAACAAAAAATCTTTATTCAGCACGCCCTCAATAGGGGAGAAAAACAACTGAGTCGTTATTTTGTTGATGGTTATGCTGAGATTGACGGTGTAAAATATATCTGGGAATTTCACGGCTGCTTTTTCCACGGTTGCCCCAGGTGTATAAACCACTTTGATACTTGCCCTTTAAGAGGGGTGACGTATGGGGAACTTTACGCGGCGACTGTGGAGAGAGGGCAGAGTCTAAGCATGGGGTCCGTGTTGTCGTCGTGTGGGAGCACGAGTGGGAGGAGATGAAAAAATCATACGAGGGGGTGAAACAGTTTCTCTGGGCTTTTAACCCCCTGGAGCCTCTCTCTGCATGCAATGCTCTTTACGGAGGGAGAACGCTTTAAAGTTGAGACACATTCGGCTGGGTCTGACGACGGTGCTCTTGGTAGATTTTACCTCTCTCTACCCCTACGTTAACAGCACAGGTTCTTACCCGCTTGGTCACCCTACCATCATCCACCAGGATTTTGGGACCCTCGAACCTACTTTGGCCTTATCAAAGCCACTGTCTACTCCCCACGCAGACTCTTCTTCCCCGTGCTACCTTACAAAAGTTTGACGGGTAAATTACCCTCTGCTGCTGCTGCAAAAAAGCTCAGGGTGGTGTATGACAAAAGGAACCCCAGTTTATCTTCCCTTTTTCATGTCTGATTGTGGGTCCTAGTGGGTGCGGGAAAACCTATTTTGCAAAAAATGTATTGGAAAACTGCGAACGTGTTATGGATGTTGTACCTGAAAATATTGTATGGATTTATACTTCTTTTCAACCCATGAACAGTGAATTGCAAAAGATGAGTAAAAAGATTAATTTTGTCGAAGGTCTGCCTGATTCTTTTGAAGATGAACATCATACATGTGTGATGATGTCACCGTATGTACCCTTGACGTCGACCGTTCTCAAAAGCGGAGCATAGGCCCCGACCAGCTGCGGTTGAACCACGTCGCTGTAACTGTAAAGATGATATAACCCCGCCTTTAAATCGACGGGGTAGTGAGCCGCCTTTTGATCAAACTTGAACCACTGTCCAGGTATTAAACCAATCATGTAAGCCATACGGTCAAAACATACGTGGGTTTGACCACCGGCATGGAATTCATATTTACTTTTAATGCTGTTATATACTACATAAATGTCCAAATTAATTTTTCTAAAGGAACCTTCCAGCTCCGATCGGAAGTGATGCACTCCGTCCTAATAACCTCCTTGAAACTTGTAGCGTGATACTTTCTTTCACCGATTCTGAAGGAAGATGCCACCAATCATAGTAGGCCTCATCTTGAGGTAGGTTATACCAGGTATGCCGGTATGAAATCTTGGTCATGGCGACCTCCCATTGCCCTTCCAAGTTCAGGTGTTGTGCTAAATCCACGCAAAAATTATCGCTGGTATTATCTTTGAAAACTTGGAGGCTGGCGTTGGTGGGCAGTGTGATGTAAAACCCCTGATCCTTTTAACCGTACATGGTGGAGTGACGGTCTATGTCTGTGCGTTAGTTTGTTATATAACTTTTAAATCCGAAGCCTTCACCCAACGGTTGAATTTCTCGGGCCAATTCTTCCAGCGTACAAAAACCTGTTTTTCACCCTTGACGATGCGCCGTTTCAAAATTTTCTCTATGTGAAATACTTTGTCTTGAGCTACTACACTTACTAATTACTTTTTGCAACTCTTGCTCATAAAATGAACCTTGGACAAGCTCTCCGTCATAATCTTTTAGTTTGTACACAGGAGGGATGCGGGGAATGCAATCAGACACTGTAAACACTTCATTCTTAAAACTTAAATTGCATCTTTTGATTACCCTTTTGAGATGTACCGTACAGGTTTTGAAATACTTGTAAAGCATTTTCTTTAGTCACCTGCATAGGGGTCATCTTAATACTGCGGTGATGTGATTATAGCTTTTTACCAAGTCTTGTAAGACGTTGAGATAACACAGAGTGTTGTTGGCTGTAAAATATCTCCACATTCTACTTCTATGACGGTTAATAAATAATTATACACTTCATTATGTCCGGCCAGAGCTTGGGTTGGCTTGGAATTGGTTTAAAGGTCGCGGGACAAAAACTCTGCTTCGAGCAAAATGTACTTGTGCAGGTTTGTGCAGAGTGTAAGCGTCCTGCTCTGATAAAAAATCTTTAGCGTGCTCGAGTTTGACCATCTTTCCCGTCTCATCTCGCACCCCCTGACGGAGTCGTTCTACCCCTCCAAAACTCCCAGGATGGGCCGGATTGTAATACACATTTTTCAAGTGTTTCACAAACATGTTGAAACGAGAATGGGAGAAAAAGACTGAGTAGAGCTTCTTAATGTTTTTTTTATTTTGTCTTATTTTGGAAGTAGAAACAAGGATGAACCGGAAACTTCTCTCAATTAAAGGTTATTTATCAATAAGCTGTGATATGATCTGTAACACACACACACACTCAGCTGAGGGGTACCCTGTGCTACTGATAAGAAAGAGACAGACAGTTACTGTCTCCTCCCTAACAGATCCCACAGAATAACACAGTTTCTTTGTGTTACATTTGGTTTTAAGTCTTCCAGGTTGGGGTGTTGTCTTGCTCTTGATTGGAGCTCTTAGTCCATGTGGCTTTCTTGTCCTATCATTGTCCAGTATCCTGTGGACAATGTTCCTCACAATTAGATGTCCTTAGGTCATAGTCCAAAACTCCTTCCCTTGGCAAGTGTAAATCAGTTCTCGTTATATTTATTTTACTCAACTAATTGGTACCCCTCCCGGAACCTATTGCATAATTTATGGCCCCCATAATCTCTGGTTCGTGAGACACCATAAATATCTTCATTGGAATGTGGGCAAGTTGGTGAATACTACTATATAGTGAGTATCTTAGTGATATAAAGGTTTAAGAAGTATTTAAGATATAAGTATAAACAGTATTCAATTATAAAGGTATAAAGGGCTATGCTTATTTGATTATAATAATTCCACAGTAGATTTTTTTTTTTTTATAAAAAAAATAAATAAATGTATCAGTCAAAAAATCAAAAAACAAATGTATTAAAAAGAATGTGAACATATCTAGAGTATTGCGGATGGCCTTGTGTAGTTTTCGGAGCTCATACGAGGTATTTACAGTTTGGTTATTTTGTAAAAGTTCAACAGTAACATCGGTAAACAAAGCATAAAAACAAATCAGATGACTCGGGGCTACATTTCTTTTTGACAATTCTTTTTAAATTTCTTTAAAGGTGTGCAACAGACCAGATTTGCACCTAGATACTGTATATTGCACCATCAGTCTCCACACTCTCGGAGAACATGCCCGGGCATTGTCCATCAAGTTTTCCACTCTTTCTTCGTCTGCATTTCTGATGCATCTTACTGATGAAACTCTGTTTTCAATAGACTTATGCAGAAGGTTGATTAACTCGCTGATGATTTGGTCCTCCGGTTTCCTCCAGTAGTTTCCCATTTCTTTTTTTGTTCTCAGATTTAAGAACTCTCCCACAACTTTGTCGCTGTATCGAGCTGATCCCGTCTCACCGTGTCTCTTTGCAGTTCATCGTAGATGTTGGAGATGTAATCCGCAGATTTCAGCTCCTGCAAAAGTTTTACGGCCGTATTTGCGACTCTATACCTCTCCACGTTGATGTTGTTCAGGGTGAGAAAGTACTGTATGGTGGGAATAAACTGTGGGTTGTAGAGTTTTTTCATCAGACGGTGAAAGTTGTTGACGTAAAAGTCATCTTCAATCAGGCTCAAACACTCATGCTCTCGCTGACTGGGATGCTGGATTTGACAGCCGTAACGTCTCTCTCACAGGTAGTTGCCCACAGTAATGTTGAGTCGATGGTACACAATGGTTTTAATACCTTTCAGAGCTGTGTCTACAGCAAAACCGTCAGCCTCATCCTCCACCAACATTTAATCCGCGAATGAAGGGGAGAGGGATGGAGTCGCATAGGGAGGGGGGAGATCCCCCTCCGTGGTCCTCCATAGATGCAGAGTCTGCAGTTTTCAATGTTTCCATGAAGCATAGAGCCTCGTTTACCGGTGATGGGCCTCCAAATTGTGTGGACGGACCCAAGAAGGCGGTGCTGAGACGTCTAGGTTTACCCGTGAAAGTGTTCATGGTTGTTGAATTTTTTCCTTAGAGTGATAGCTCGTCTGAAACAGAGACACAGCTCCCCCGTCTCATACTTGAACACGTAGCCCCAGCTACCACACATTCTGTAGGGCTCCAAAGACCCTTCCTCCCACAAAGACTCTGATGGAGGGGTCTGAATCCGAAGGAGATACACCACAGTCTTGCCAACGACGCTCGTTCTGCATTTAGTGGATAAACCAGCCCTGGTGAGTCTGTCTTAGTTTTTTTTATATATCTAAATCAAACCAAAGGCTTTTTTTTTATATCTGTCAAGGACAGTCTGCCGATCGGCCTGTGGTCAGCTCACTCCTCTCCATATGCAGGGGGACGACACACAGCCACTTTTTAAAAGTTAATTAAGTGGCTTAAGGCTAATTAAGAGGGTTCACATATGGTTCACACACACCCAGACACACCCACATCCTCATTTTTATTAAATGTAGGATTGTTGTTGATACCCAGACACGCCCACATCCTGCCAGACACACAGCCGCTTATGAACAAAGTTAATTTCATTAAGATTAATTCAATAAACTAATTTAGGGGTCAGAGGTCAAACCCCTCAGGGGAGGAGAACAAACTGTCAAAAACTTTGACGAAAGGGTGTTGGATCCTTCTCTCTCCTTTCTGCCACAGTATTCCTTGACAGGCTAATGCCGGCAAAAGCTTGGCGTTTCTCAGGACAATTTCTGCAGCCTTCAGGTTGCACGTTTTGACGAACTCCCCCTCACAGTACGGCTTTGATACTAATGCTATTTGGTTAGCAATGAGGTAGCTAGCTTTCACCGGGGCATCACTGATCTCTCGGCTCTGGGTGAAAACAGACTGCTGTTTCCTCAGCCCCAGCAAAACTCATTTATTTTCTGTCTTCTCAATTCTCCGTGGAAGCTCCTGTATTTTTCGCCATGCCGAGTTTCATAGTGGCGCAGAAGATTATATTCCTTGAGCTTGTTGCTTGTTGCATACACACCAAGCACACAGGTTTCTCATTCACCTCCATGAACAAATAGGAAGTAATCAATATTTTTGGAAAATCCTACACTCACTGTCCACTTATCTCTTTTTTTTCAGTTTTACAACCAATACAAGAAAGAAGATTAGTTGTTGCATGAAAACAGACCAGTAAGTACAAATCAACAGAATGTAATTTAACATATACCAATGTCCATATACAATTTGTTAATTTTATGTTCAGTTGAAAGCCAGACATTGTTTTTTTTATGCGCTGATTTTAAGATCATGTTGAAAAACGACCACATGACCAAATTTGATTTTGATTATTTTCACTGAACCATGTTACACTGGAAATGTATGCCTCTTGATCAGGTACCAGTTATAAAATCAGATAATCCTACTGTGGATGAATATGCTTCCTTATGTAAACCACCTTGGTGGCCCATTTTCATGGTGATGGGAATATTTGAGCTTATCTTACTGGAAAAAAAAATGTTTTTGCACAAACATGTCATTTGTAATGAAAACGTTTTGTGGTCATAGGAATATGTCTGAAAAAGCTAGAAATGCTCAAATATAACTATTTAAACACTTTTGTAGTGATCCCTTGTGTTTTTTATCATAAATACACAAAATGTCAGTTTTGAGCTTATCTCACTGTAAAAAAGGCCTATTTTTTTTCACAAACATTGCATTTGTAATGAAAACACTTTTTGGTCATAGGAAAATGTCTGAACAAGCAAAAAATGCTGAATTATCACTATTTACACATCTTTGTCGTTATTCCTTGTGTTTTTTATTATCAATTCACTGATTGCAGTTTTGAGCTTATCTCACTGGGAGAATGCCTTTTTTGCACAAAAATGTCATTTGTAATGAAAACGTTTTGTGGTCATATGAATATGTCTGAAAAAGCTAGAAATGCTCAAATATAACTATTTAAACACTTTTGTAGTGATTCCTTGTGTTTTTTATCATAAATTCACAAAATGTCAGTTTTGAGCTTATCTCACAAAAAAAAGGCAATTTTTGCACAAACATGTCATTTGTGATAAAATTGTTTTCCTGGTCATAGGAATATGTCCAAACAAGCTACAAATGCTCAAATATCACTATTTACATATCTTTGTTGGAGAATGCCTTTTTTGGACAAACATGCCATTCGTAATTAAAATGATTTCGCTTCATAGGAATATGTCCAAACAAGCAAAAAATGCTGAAAACTATTTACACTCGTTTGTAGTGATTCCTTGTGTTTTTTATCATCTATTCACAAAATGTCAGTTTTGAGCTTATCTCACAAAAAACATGTCATTTGTGATAAAATTGTTTTCCTGGTCATAGGAATATGTCCAAACAAGCTACAAATGCTCAAATATCACTATTTATATACAGTATCTTTGTTGTGATTCCTTGTGTTTTTTATCATCAATTCACTGATTGCAGTTTTGAGCTTATCTCACTGGGAGAATGCCTTTTTGCACAAAAATGTCATTTGTAATGAAATTCCTTTTTGGCCATAGGAATATGTCCAAAAATACAAAAAATGCTCAAATATCACTATTTAAAAACCTTTGTTGTGATTCATTGTGTTTTTTATCATGAGTTCACTGATTGCAGTTTTAAGCTTATCTCACTGAGAGAATGCCTTTTTTGCAAAAAAAGGTCATTTGTAGTGAAAAAGATTTCTGTTCATATGAATATGTCCAAACAAGCAAGAAATGCTGAATTATCACTATTTACACACCTTTGTCGTTATTCCTTGTGTTTTTTACCACATATTCTGTAATTGCAGTTTTGAGCTTATCTCACAGAAAAAAATCATTTTTTTGAGAAACATATCATTTGTATTGAATACATTTTGTGGTCATAGGAATATGTTCAAACAAGCTAGAAATGCTGAATTATCACTATTTGCACATCTTTGTCGTTATTCCTTGTGTTTTTTATCACCAATTCTGTTATTGCAGTTTTGAGCTTGTCTCACTGAGAGAAAGCCTTTTTTGTACAAACATGTCATTTGTAATGAAAACACTTTCTGGTCATAGGAAAATGTCTTAACAAGCAAGAAATGCTGAATTGTCACTATTTTAGCTTATCTCACAGAAAAAAAAAGATTCTTTTGAAAAACATATCATTTGTAATGAAAAGGTTTTGTGGTCATAGGAATATGTTCAAACAAGCTAGAAATGCTCAAATATAACTATTTGAACAATTTGTAGTGACTGTACTTTGTTTTTTTATCATAACTTCAAAAAAGGCAGTTTTGAGCTTAACTAACAAAAAAGGCAATTTTTGCACAAACATGTATTAGTGATAAAATCGTTTTCCTGGTCATAAGAATATGTCCAAACAAGCTACACATGCTCAAATATCACTATTTACATATCTTTGTTGTGATTCCTTGTGTTTTTTTTAATCATCAATTCACTAATTTCAGTTTTGAGCTTATCTCACAGAAAACATATTTTTTTTGAAAAACATATCATTTGTAATGAAAACGATTTTTTGGTCATAGGAATATGTCTGAAAAAGCTAAAAATATCACTATTTACATATCTTTGTTGTGATTCCTTGTGTTTTTTTTTTATCATCAATTCACTGATTGCAGTTTTTAGCTTATCTCACTGGGAGAAACAAGCAAGAAATGCTGAATGATCACAATTTACACACCTTTGTCGTTATTCTTTGTGTTTTTTATCACCAATTCTCGAATTGCGATTTTGAGCTTGTCTCACTGAGAGAAAGCGTTTTTTGCACAAACATGTCGTTTGTTATAAAAGCGTTTTCTGGTTAAAGGGATATGTCCAAAAGAGCTAGAAATGCTCAAATATCGCTATTTAGACACCTTTGTCGTGATTCCTTGTGTTTTTTTTTTTATCATCAATTCACTCATTGCAGTTTTGAGCTTATCTCACAGATTTGTTTAATTTGTTTTTAAAACATCATCTTAATGAAAAAATGTGGTCATAGGAATAAGTTCAAACAAGCTACAAATGCTCAGATATAACTATTTGCACAATTTTGTAGTGATTTCCTGTGTTTTTTATCATAAATTCTCAAAATGTCATTTTTGAGCTTCTCTCGTTGAGAGAATGCTTTTTTTCAAACAACCTGTCATTTCTTAGTGCAAGCTTAG
>JAFBJU010000074.1:0-79697 GCA_016785305.1 Colistium nudipinnis
GCATGTCGTCAAAAATTCAAAAAATGGCCCAAAAAATGGCCCAAAAAAAACGCCTTACTATAGCCTTATGTTCGGCCAAAAAGTCAAAAATTTCAAAACACTCGAAACTCGCACAGTAGCATCTGCAGGGCCTAAAAATAGTGTAGGTGCGAAAATTAAGTGAAAAAGTGAAAACGTCATGGTATAGCATGTCGTCAAAAATTTAAAAAATGGCCCAAAAAATGGCCCAAAAATCGCCTTACTATAGCCTTATGTTCGGCCAAAAAGTCATAAATTTCAAAACACTCGAAACTCGCACAGTAGCATCTGCAGGGCCTAAAAATAGTGTAAAAATGAAGTGAAAAAAGTCAAAACGTCAAAGTATTTCATGTCGTCAAAAAAAATTCAAATTGACCAAAATCACTTTAATATAGCCTTATGTTCGGCCAAAAAGTCAAAAAATTCAAAACGCTTGAAACTCGCACCGTAGCATCAGCAGGGCCTAAAAATAGGGTAGGTGCGAAAATAAAGTGAAAAAAGTGAAAACGTCATAGTATAGCATGTCGTCAAAAATTCGAAGAATTACAAAAAAACGCCTTACTATAGCCTTATGTAGGGCAAAAAGTCAAAAATTTCAAAACCCTCGAAAATCCCACCGTAGCATCAGCAGGGCCTAAAAATAGGGTGGGTGCGAAAATGAAGTGAAAAAAGTGAAAACGTCATAATAAAGCATGTCGTCAAAAATTCGAAGAATTACAAAAAAACGCCTTACTATAGCCTTATGTTGGGCAAAAAAGTCAAAAATTTCAAAACACTCGAAACTCGCACAGTAGCATCTGCAGGGCCTAAAAATAGNNGTAGCATCAGCAGGGCCTAAAAATAGGGTAGGTGCGAAAATAAAGTGAAAAAAGTGAAAACGTCATAGTATAGCATGTCGTCAAAAATTAAAAAAATGACAAAAAAAACGCCTTACTATAGCCTTATGTCGGGCAAAAACTCAAAAATTTCAAAACACTTGAAACTCGCACTGTAGCATCAGCAGGGCCTAAAAATAGGGTGTGTGCAAAAATAAAGTGAAAAAAGTGAAAACGTCATAGTATAGCATGTCGTCAAAAATTCGAAGAATTACAAAAAAACACCTTACTATAGCCTTATGTCGGGCAAAAAGTCCAAAATTTCAAAACACTCGAAACTCGCACAGTAGCATCAGCAGGGCCTAAAAATAGGGTAGGTGTGAAAATAAAGTGAAAAAAGTGAAAACGTCATAGTATAGCATGTCGTAAAAAATTCGAAGAATTAAAAAAAACGCCTTTCTATAGCCTTATGTCGGGCAAAAAGTCAAAAATTCCAAAACACTCGAAACTCACACAGTAGCATCAGCAGGGCCTAAAAATAGGTTTGATGTGAAAATGTCGTACTATAGAATGTTTAAAAACAATTGGCAGTGCCAAGGGTCAAGGTGAAAAAAACGTCATTTGGCCTTATGTAGGCCAAAAAAACAAGAAAAGTGAAAACGGCATAAAAGAAATCCTCGTGTATATATAGCATGTTCTCCAAGACACCTTTCTGCATTTATTCTGTCCGTCAGAGACATTTACACCATACAGAAATGTCTACACACATGGGCTAGCAACACCATCTTTCAGAACATGACTCGCACGACTTGGTTCACGGTTTAAAAGTTTACACCACCAACACTGATATATTGCTGAATTCCACACTTTAGTTGGTTGTATGTAATGTTGTACTAATGTAGTGAGTGACCATTTTCTCACAAATTCATGAGCTGATGATGGAAGTGACGATGTTATTAAACAGAAAATAACGTGACCTAATATTACAAACAAAACGTATCTACAACACTGGTTTTCCAGAAGATAATTAAACAGACATAGTCAAACTATAGATATATACGGTATGTACATAAAGATAATATAGTAGTGCAAGTATTAGGTTGAAAGGAAAAACAACAAGCAAATACAAGGCCTGACATACGCTGCATAAAAGTGATTTGTGCATCCTAAATATGTTTCTTCACGAAAAAATAGAAGACAGAAAACATACAAACCAATTCATGAACCTGCGCACACGAGCAACAGCTTTAGTTTGGATCAACTCTGCATCAAAGTCATTGTCAGTTAGCGAAACACAAGTAGTGATATTTGGTCATAGTACGGTTATATGCACTCACACATAACAACAACAAGTATTCAGTGTACGAATGTATCATTTTCAAAGCTGGCAAATTAAAAGTTTTGTATCTGGTAACCTGATGTTTAAAATAGGACGTAGCGCTAGGGGTGCCTAATGAAACGACTTTATCTGCCGGCTGAAAAAAGTAGTCAAGAGTATAGAGAGTGGGAGTTACTTGTCTTTGTGGAATCAGGCCTGGGCTCGGGACTGTTCCTTGAGAAACTCCTCCAGGACAGAGATGATGCTGCAGGCCTCAGGTAGGTCGCTATGCTCCGCCCTGGCATTCTGCAGCAACACATCCCCGTTTCCGCATCCCTGCAAGAACTGGCAGCAGCGGAACAGGGCGTAGTGACTCATCTCTGCCTGTCGCACAAAGCGCTTTAGGCTGTTCATGTCCTGGATGGCCTGAAGGAGGATTCATGTAGAGGAAAATAACTATGTTGTAATCGGAGCAGACCAGACATTTATTTGACTTCAATCAACAGGAAATTTCTCTAGCAACAACTGTGACCACTAATAATAACTTAAATCTCAACATTTCCCAAACCTTTAGTTTGACGTTTCTCAAATGTGAGGAATTTGATGCTTTTCTTCGTGGCGCTTGATAATATTTTTCACTTTTTAGGCCATTTTATTGAAGAATACTTTTAAATAATCCGTCGATTCATTGATTCGTAAAATAGGTTTTGCTTGCAATCCAAACATGCTGTACAAGAAATCTGCAAAAGAATATAGTTTTTTTTTTTTTTTAAACCAACCTTAAGCTTGAAGTTCTCCAGAATCTGCCTGAGCATGAAGGGATTAAAACGGTCTGCTGCGTTCAAAAAAGCCTGAATCCAGTCATCACAGAAACGATTACTGACTGGGAAAACATATTAGTTAGACACTTAATTGTAACACTACAAAGAAACAAAACATGGTTTCGTCAGGTGGACGTCTGGAGCATGACATACCAGTGTTGACGAGTGTGGGTGGGCTGGCGGAGCAGTCAATCACCAGGTCAGACAGTGTGTCCTCTGAGATGGCCTTGCACAGCGAGGTCGCTGTGGTGTCTTGTTGGGACAGACCCTGTAAACTGGCTGCCTTAATGAACCTGGGGCAGAAGTAACAAGTGACTGGAAAAAAAGTGCATTGCCTGAAGAAAACGCCGTGTGAATGCTGAGCAGCTGAAAATGCCTAAAATCTCTGCTGTATGAGCAGAAAAGGAAGCTGAAGGCAGAGTGGAGTAAACAGAAAGGCTGGCTGGAAGCCGAGACGTAGAAAATGGCAGAATCCATGTTGAAGTTACAGAAAACTTGAAGAAAAATCCTGTTGACAGTTGAAGTCTGAAACTTTACATGCTGAACCCTTATTGCATTTAGTGAAAAATAAATTGATAAGCAAAAGCAGTAGTTTTTATAACTGAAAGTATTGAGACCCGTTTAAAGTTTAAAATGAAGTTGCAAGGTAGTTGTGTAGTTTAGGACTCACTCACCTGGCCACATCCGCCTTGGTCCTCTCATCTGAATTGATGACCTCCACATGCGTGTGACTCAGAGCCTGCACACAGAGAGGGTAGCATCTGCAGTGCGTTTTGTGGGAAAACGTACAGTTTTTGTTTTGCAGTTCCATTTTAATGCTTATCACAATATTTTAGCCTTTTATTGATGATTAATTGTTTAATAATAAAATGAAAGAGCTTTCAACAGAGTGGTTGTTCATATACAGAGGTTAAATCATAAATCCATAGCCTAAAGTGATTTGCTGATGCAAATAAATGCGTTGATGGTGCCATACAGTAGGAAATGAATAGTGCAGACTGGAATGCCCAGATTCTATTTTTCCCAAATTATTATTTAAATGCGTTTTAATTCTAGCAGTTAGATAAGCCTTTTTTCGATGAACAGTTTTCTATATTGAACACAGCTGGGAAAAATGACTTACAGCATGCAGCAAGAAACTGATGTTGCTCTGGACCAGCTGTACCACTCTGTAAATGTGCATTACGGACTCCTCGTACCACCGGTTTAGATAGGGGCGCACCTCCGTCTCAAGGTTTTGCAGCTGGCACCCGATAGAGGGACAAATCAAACTTGCATCATGAATTTGAATGACTAATAGACACAACGAATTGCGAATATTATCGCGTTCTCATACCTCTGGGGTTTGTAGACTGTTATGCAAGCCTTGGACATATTTATCAAGCTCTAATCTAAATGTGCGTTAGGTCAAGGAACTGGAATAATTGCTTGCATTTGGAAAAAAACAATGGTGTGGAAGTATTGTAACAATTTGGGGAAGAATTTACTGTCGGCAAAGATGATGAATAAAATGAATGCTGCCGCAACAACATGGATGATGGGTATAACATCGAAATGCAAAGGATATAAGTTCAGTCCTTTTTCAGAGCCCCCCATGAAGCAGATGACATATCCATTGCCATCAGCATCAGGCTGCTCAGGAGACCTTTCCTGCTCCAGGAGACAACAGTAGCAGCCGACCGCCTCCTCCGGGACACTGAGGGGAGTAGATTTTGAGCAAACTTACTGATTTAGTGCCTCTGTACAAAAAAAATAGGGTTACTGTAATTGTAATGGAACACGTCAAATGATTGCCTGAGTTCCACAGTGGCGATGTTGCCCATGCCTCCGAGCAGGGCTCCTTTACTCAGCCTCCTTGAGATGTAGGTTCGCAGCTCAGGTTCCGCCTCTGATGGCAGGCTGCTGTCAATCAGTGTCAGGCTGTGGGCAAGACAGAGAGTCAGTCAGTGGGGAGACATGCAGCCAGCGAAGGCAATGAGAAATATGGAAGCCACTCAAGTCAATGGAGAGGAGATGGAGAAAGCTGATGACCACTAGCCACGTCCAAAACAACACATAACTGAGTCACATAGCTGTAACTGTGCCTTTCCCCCTGGGTGTCAAAAACACATTCACTGACAGCACACATTTGAGTCAACTCCCTCGGATTGAAATTGGGAAGAGACCTAAAGGCAATGTAACTCAGCAGCACAGCGATGACAAATCACAAAAAACATCACGAATGAAAAACAGAATTGATTCCATGTTCAACCGAGTCCAGAAGCAGCCTGTGGACACACCAAAGCACAACAAGTGAAAGCCAAAGAGAGACGACCACTGAAAGCAAGGAGGAGGACGACGAGGTGGACGAGGTGGGCGGATGACTCCTTTGTTACCTAAAGTCATCCTGACTGGTTGTGGAGTCTGCTCTCCTCTGGTTCCAAGACACATTTTCGCCGGAAGCATCAGATCTAAGACAGTTGACAGTTTGCTCATCACCTGCACAGTTTATTGGACAAATCTGAAGCTGCCCTGTTGGGCGTCACTCTGCAGGTTTCAGGGACAGGTGAGGTCAAAAAAATGACTTACACGTTATAATCGCACATTACTAGTCGTTTAACGATGCATAAAACAAATATTATTAATTAATGTAGCATATAATGTAATTATATGACAGATGTATAAATGAGCCACACAGATTATCCCATATACAGGGTTTGTAGCAGCACTGTCAATCAGTGGCCGCACCTGCTGAAACCGGGGATGAGGTACATCGACCTTTACCTTGTGCCTTGATAGAGGTAGATGGTGTAGTAGCAGTTCAGTTGAGTTTTCTGGCCGTAGCCAGAAATCTCCTCGCTGTCGAAGTCATCCCTCTCCTCCACGTCGATGGAATCCTGGAAGGACGAGGCTTGGGAGGTAAACATAGTCCCGCCGCTGCAGGAACACGCTAGCAGCCGGCTGAAAAGGCAGATAACACCGAGGTGGCTGCGAAATTTACTGGGACTGTGTTCGCAGATGAGTACCGTTGAGTTTGGGACGTAGAGGTTGATACAAAATACATAAACAAGCACCGATTTGA
This sequence comes from Colistium nudipinnis, assembly GCA_016785305.1. Classification (NCBI taxonomy): domain Eukaryota; kingdom Metazoa; phylum Chordata; class Actinopteri; order Pleuronectiformes; family Rhombosoleidae; genus Colistium; species Colistium nudipinnis. The sequence goes on from JAFBJU010000074.1 coordinate 6,034, forward strand.
TAGAAAGATGTCTACTGTCACCTTTTATGGCCCACTGCGCATGTCTTCCTGTTTCTTCTTCTTCTTTTATGGGATTTTGCAGCAGCTGTTGCATTACTGCCACCTTCTGGCCTCGTTTCCGCTTCCCCTCCCATCTTTATTTATCCTCCTGAAGTTTAATCTATCACAAATCTAAGGTGAGGTTTCCTTGTGTGTTGGATCACTCCTCTAAATACTGAAATGATGTATATGTTTTTGCTAAATAACTAGAGCGAATAAATGTACGTAAGACCTGAATCTTACACAAACGTTATGTTCTCAAATGCTTAGAAATGCAATTTATTTAATTAATAAGGGACACGGGGGATACATTCAAACCTTAGGAATAGTCGTTCCATAAATTCACCTCTGATTGTGCATGCATTTTGACCCCTAGGAACAAAAAGTAAGACGTCTCTTCATTTTTAGTTTTGGTCTCTTTGTCCGTCTATGACAGAACCAGTCCACCAGAGGGCGCCACGGGGAGCGTTGGTGCGTCTGAGACCGACGCCATCTTGGCTCCGTCACTCGGGTTGTCACCGCCGCCTGCGGTGGTTGTTGTGTTTCGGGATTGGCAGGGATTGAGCTGACAAGAAAGACAACATGGGAAGAAAGAAGAAAAAGCAAATGAAACCTTGGTGCTGGTATCCTTTCCACAAATTAAATGTATTCTTATAACGTTCTTATAATGGATGAGTGTGAATGTGTTTGATTCTAACGGTGACTATAAGCTAGCGTAGACCTCTAATAACAATAATAAATAGCAGGCCTGTAGTTGTCAACATGCCTGCTTCTAATATTCTTATTCGTTTCAACATGAACTAAACGGAGTAAAACCACGTTACATTAACAGGTAAAACACACAGCGGTTGTCTTCGATATGATGTGATGTGTACTTCTGCAGTACTTTGTTGACAGCTGTAAAACAACATCACAACTATTAGGTGTACTGTATCAGCGAAGATGTTTTCCTAATCCATAATCTCAGGTACTGTAACAGAGATTTTGATGATGAAAAGATTCTCATCCAGCATCAGAAAGCCAAACATTTCAAGTGCCACATCTGTCACAAAAAGCTGTACACCGGCCCTGGGCTTGCAATCCACTGTATGCAGGTGAGAAAAAATGAAAATACAAACCGTGATAATATATTTTGTTTTTTTAGAGAAATTTTAATCACCTCAATTCATTTTCTTAGGTGCATAAAGAGACTATTGATGGCGTTCCGAATGCAATACCTGGCAGGACAGATATTGAATTGGAAATATACGGCATGGAGGGTATTCCAGAGAAAGACATGGAAGAGAGAAGACGAGTGCTCGAACAAAAGAACCAAGGTATCGGCACCAGGATACTTTAAAGCACTGTCTTGTTACGATGCGTCACGGAGACTGATCATCTTACTCACTGTTTGCAGAGACTCAGAAGAAAAAGCAGAACCAGGATGACTCCGAGGAGTACGATGAGGATGACGAGCCTGGTCCCTCCTTCCAGCAGCCCACTGCAGGCCCGACGCAGGCAGGCTACGTCCCGCCCATCGCCCAACCCGGCATGCCCCCAGGCTCCGGTGCTCCGGGAATACCTCAAGGAAGCTATTCAGGTGACTTTTCTTGGCCGCACGTTGTGTTAATCCGTACCCACAGTTTGACACAACACACTTTTAATGGTGCAATTTGGACTGCTCCCTTTTATAATAGAGAGTAAACAAAAGGAAAGACTCAATAGAACACATTCCAATAGCACTACGTCACTACCTACAAACTCAAAACTATGAAAATAACAATGCTGTTGTAGCGATGATGTTTAATTGCATTAGGTATTATGGTTGTAACTAACAAATTCACCAGGGAGAGTATTCACCAACACAATTGAGTTTGTCAAAATGTATCTAATATTTTAGGAATTCCCCCGATGATGCCAGGAATGCCACCAATGATGCCAGGAATGCCTCCCGTAATGCCGGGAATGCCTCCAGGGTAAATATTAATCATTAATCACGACTCCAATTTTTTATGCCAGTCCCATTTGTACTTATGTGTTTTAAAGCATGTTTTTCTTGTGTTTAGAATGATGCCAATTGGTGGAATGATGCCTCCAGTTCCAGGGATGCCTCCGATGATTCCAGGCATGCCACCGGGTATAATCTGTAAATATGTTGTAACACTCCTGTGGTGTGGCATTATGACTCCCATTACAAAATATGTTTTTCCCTCTGGCATCAGGTATGCCTCCTCCAGTGGGCCACCGTCCAGGCATCACACACATGGCTCTGGTCCCCCCTGCTGTAAACATGCTGACCAGACCTGCCGTTCCTGCTGATACTGCCCCCCTTGCGCAGTCAGATGTCACAAAACCTCTGTTCCCCAGTGCTGGACAGGTAAAGTCTTTATGACACTATTTAGCTCTGCACAGATTCTGTCTCACATCACAGTCGGGGTAGACACCTAGTCTTGGTGAATAAAGGGATGTTAAACAGAAGCTGTCTGATCATAAAGGCTGATACTTTTTTTTACTATGCTTTTTACAATACTTTATACTGATATATTTTTTAATACATTTTGGGGTGCCTCTATCACCAAAAATCGGTATGCAGTTGAAATACAAATGTTGTGTTTTAATAATATATATAATTATTCTGCAAAGAGTTGTTTTTTGGAGAGACTAATTGTTTTTTTTTCATAATTTTGAGCCCCACAAATGAATACCTTAACTTTTTACAAATATTGTAGTGTATATTATATATTAACATTGTGTGCACCAACAATATTGATTCAAAACCTGAAAGCAACTGAAAATCAACTTTCATCATGTAGACAAACTCAAAAGTATGTCTTAAAGTGTAGCCAGTGTTTGATTTAAATGCCTTTCAGCAGAGTCCATACTCTCTCTCTAATGTGTGTTCCTTCCCCCCCCTCAGAGTCAGCAGACAGTGTCAGGGTCCCCCCATCCTCCCCCTTCTACCTCCTCTGACCTCTCAAAGCCCACATTCCCCGCCTACACTCAGGCCACAGCAGCTGTGGCCAGCCCCAATGCCGGCAGCAGTACAGTCTCCAAACCTCCCTCTACTTTGACCAGTAAGCCCGCCACCCTCACCACCTCCAGTGCAACCAGTAAGTTGATCCATCCTGATGAGGACATCTCACTGGTGAGTAGTGTAGCTAGAACCATCTCTCTCTCTTTTTTTTTTAAAGTAAAGTGGCTACCTAATTTGAGTGTGCAATCACAGCAAAAGCATCTGTCAATACCCTGAGTTAAAAAAAAACTCTTATACTACTATACGGAACTACTATAATTGATTCCTGTTGACTTTATTGATCCATTAGCGTGTGATTTACAGATTTTCAGTATCACATTTTTCTCCTTTTTTTTGCTTCCTGTAGGAAGAGTTACGTGCACAGTTACCCAGGTATCAGCGCTGTATCCCCCGCCAAGGCCAGGCCACTACCGCCGTCTCGTCATCTGGTCCCATGGGTGGCATGATGGTTTCTCCGCAGCCTGGCATGAGGCATCCCATATCAAGTATATACACATTTGCCATCAGAAAAAAAAGGAGCTGTTGGGTACATTATTCTGCTACAAAATGAGGATCTCTCTAAAGTGAAAATAAGTGAACTTTTCTCCATAATTGCCTCAACCAATCCTGGAAGTTTGTATGGTTAATTTGAACCATGTTAGCATTATCTCTAACATCTGGCCTGTATGCGGCGCTAGTACAGTTATGCAGACACAAGGTTGTAGACTTGTAGTGTTGCTATAAAAAAAAGGTATTGCTTACTTTATTTTATTTGTAAAGTGAACTAACCCGTGTCCTTGCAGGTCAGTATGGTGGTCCACCACAGGGGATGCCAGGCTACATACAAGGAGGAATGGCTCCATATGGACAGGTCAGCGCTGTGGTTCCACCAGGGTACCAGGGGGCCATGCCGAGGCTGCCCATGGGAGTGAGACCCCCTGTCATGTCTCCTGGAGGCCGCTACTGAAGTCTGCCTTCCTCTCTTCTATAGGTTTGGACACTAAACCCTTTTCTAATGTCCTCAGCTGCTAGTAGACACACCACTGTTGGTATTCTAGTACCACAGCATACTGTTTATTGAACTACTGAGCTACGAGGCAAAGACACGGAATAATCAGCAAACTAAATTTCTATTAAAGCATCACTGAGCGCATGGGGAAAAATGTACACTGTACCTAACCAAGCCTGTTCTCTGTCACTTAAACCATCTCTGTTCTGTGGCTTTTTTCCTTCTCACGTTTCATTTAGGTGTATAGAAGTGTAATAGATTTGGTTCGTAGTGTTGTGATGGCGCTGGAGTAACTTGGGCAGTATCCTCCCTTTATCAAGGCAAGTTTTATGTGAAGACATTTCTGTTCTAAGCTTATCTGTGAGGCCTTCACAGCACACAGTGCTGTTGGACTTTGTGTCCCCAACAATGTTTGGTGAGGGCTTCAAGTAACTGCATTCATTCTGTTTTGTGCTAATTATTTAACGAAGACACCTTAAGACGTTAAATACTTTCAATAGACAAACTAGTACATGTATTGTTGTCAAATTGTGTGGTAATAAAATGTGGTAAAAGTTTAAGACTCTTCATTGCGGGGCGTGAGAGGGGAAAAGAGACGTCACAGCAGGTTTGTACTCGCATGGAACAACACAGTGACTGTTTCTGTTCTTAAAGGTGAACAATGTCAAGCAACGTCAGAAATGTTGAAAATAAATGTTGTTTAAATGTTTTTCTTGTGACTTTAAGCAGGACTTCTTTAATTGATGTTCCGTACATGGTGGGCTTTTGAAAGACAAGAGTGCATTGTACAGCTGCATAACTTCCCAGTTGTTAGTGGCTGCAGTGCTAAAACCCAGATTTCTCTTCTCCCTGTAGCAATGCCATGGGGGACTGGCTGAGGCCCTGTCTCAGATTAGCCCTGTTTCAGCCCGAGGCAAGTCTCACCATTTTCTGTCTTCTCATTCATTACCAGGGGCCCTCACAGCTCACACGCTGTTGGATCTTTATGTCCCCAAACTTGCAGCAAGTTTGGTGAAGGCCCTTGTTTGTGTTAAATGCTTTTAGGTTTCATTTCCTGAACACTTGTTAACTCACTGGGATTATATTTTGAGAGAATCATACTTAACGTATTAGAGCTTTTAAAGGAAACTATTCCTTTTTGCTTTTGTTAAATAGTCCTAAACTCCACTTTCTCAGATATTAAAGGCTGGGTCAAATGACGAATTGTTGAACTGCCACATACATTAGCAGTGTGTCTCCTGCAGCCATGTGTATGTTAATTGTGTTTTGGGAGCTTGTGATGAACACATGGCTTTTTTTTATATGCTTGTAAAATGGCTTTACCACTTAATCCTGTTTGTTTCATCAGCTTTCCTCAGTTGATCATTTGAATTAACTTCTTACATGAAGGAGAATCTCTGCCAGTAACAGGTTAGTTAAAGCTGTAAGTACCACTGCCATACTTATAATTTTCATCAACCCTTGTTTTGTGGGTGCTCCCATAATGTTAGATCACAATCTTTACTTTGTTCTTTTTGAATAACACCGTTTAAAATGACATGCCGAGATCGAACCGGAAGCAGTTTAACCTCTCATAAAAACAGTACAGTGATATATTTGAGTCACACAGGAAGTCTTCATCGGTAAGTATGGACTCAAAAGGTTTTTCAAATATTGCACAGCACTTGCTTTCTTTTTTTTTTTTTTTTTTAAACGTGTCTATAAATGTATAAATGTGATACTGGACTGACTGGAAAACCTGGGGGAGTTAAGTAAAAATTGCAGCTTTATTATAGCTTATTTATTGTTTCTTTGAATAAACCAGTTGCTAAACTCAAATGTCTCTTTTGTGTTTTTCGCCCCCCTTTAAACTTTTTATTTGAATTAGAACAATTTCTTCAGACTATTATAGTACTCTCCACTGGTTAGAATATTTTAAGATGGATACATGTTGAATGAACACATAAAAAAATAAAATAATAATACATAGCGGGGCATCACAGCTGGATACACTGCTATATCTTTAACGTCTATATACTAGTTTGACATCACTTGTTTAAATACATTTTGTTATGTTATAATTCTTATTGTGCCTGTATACATTACTAGGCAAGCTATCGCTAACAGCCCCTGTTCAAGTGGACACTACAACAAAGATGTTTCCAAACCAGAAACCGCGAATGAGGCACAGCAAGTTAAAACAAGCAAAAACAATGAAAATAAAACAATGCAGATAAGGGCAAGAACTCAAGTAAAGAGACATCGTTCCTGGCAATTAAAATAAAGCCAATTCAAGCAAAAAGTTAGCCAAATCATTTCCTACCTGCTCATCCCGCCAACTCCTGTCACAGCGAGACTCCACGTCATCCCTACCTTCGCCGTTCCTTGGATTTACAGACACACCGCGTCTCTAACAACAAGCACACATTAACATCGGGACATTAAACTTCTCTCACACTGAATCTCTGACGACTTTAGACACGATCAGGTTGTGTGAGTATGCAGCGACTCCGACAAAGCAAGCTGCAGCCGGGGTTGTTTGAATCACTACCGGAAACACGTCATCGGCCATGCTGTCGGCTTGTTCCTAATATGGACCGAGAAGAAGTGACGTCTTTGCTCTCGACTCCTTGTGACTTGCCTGTGAATTTGTTCACAGCGCCACCTACTGTTATGCGGGTTTTGTGTTTTCTGCAAAATCACATTCTGCAAATAAATGGCAGGGCGTTTTGAAACATGTTCTGTTTTGCTATGTCGATCGATGTGAACCAACCGCCCAGGCACAGAAGCTGTACCAGAGCTGAATGTGACGTGTGAGCTACGTGCCGAACGACACGTCCTGTGGTGCCACTGCGCATGCGCCAAGCGGATGATCTCAGGACACACAGCCAGCTCCTCATCTCGACGGCTGTGTTCCAGTCCCAGACACACAGATCGGACGTGTGTCTATAACTGGCGCCTAGGTATTAGTTTTAAATTACATTTGTTTCAATTTTATTTATTTATTATTATTTTATCATTATTGTAGTTTTTAGTCACCAGCCATACACGAACCCGGATCAAATTGATCCCCTACAGCTGGGTGCAGGGTCAACTCCATGTAAAGGGGCTACCCTCCGGGTCTGAATTCCATTGCGCTTACGCGCAATGTGTCAGGTGTCGGTCCTGACAGGACCAGTATTTGCAAAGTGAAGAAATACTGAACTAACACTGCGTTTCTCAACAAACCAACATGCAGTATCATTTTATGTGACATTCTGTTACCAAACCAATCAACTAATTTCTTCAAATTCAAACTTCTCAAAGAACACATTTTATTTCAGGATGAAAACATAACAAAAAATATTTCCTAGAATCTCTGAACTAAGGTTAAATGGTTCCTACGAATACATTTGAGCTCTTCTGAGGATTTTCAGTTTCAGTTTCCCCTAAACAACGTTTCTGTCTTTTCTTTCTCTCTTAAATAAGCACAAAAGGTGTCAGTGTTTGACACAGACACACCAATGACCAAACAACGTGGTGTTGTTTTCTTCCAAATATCTAACAGTGACAAAGAGCCAGAGCAGAGAAACGTACTTCACGCTGCTCTCGTTCCATGAAGCCAAGGCCCACTTTGGCTGCATCCATTATAAAGGATTCCTCTTTGGTGGCTCCATGTTTGATTGGTCCACCCATTTGCCCATCAAGTTCATAAAGGTGCCCATTCACATTGACAAAGGCAATGAAGTGGAAGTTGACTTTGTCCGCTCGCAGCCTGCCCTGGCCCTGCATAGCAGCCTCACTGTGAGCCTCACAGATGGCTTGGTTTTTCTCTAGATGTTTGACACGGTCATCAGCAGACATGTTTGCAGTCTCATCTAGAAATTTCTTCAAGGCAGAGTCAGTATCAAAAGTGATTTTGCTTTTATTGTTGGCCACAGCATGCAGCAGGGCAATAGTGCCACAGGAATTGACTATTGTCTGCTTCAGGAAATACGCATCAGAGTCCTGTTCAACGTTGCCTGCCTGCTGCTGTCTGAAAGACTCATGCTGTTGTGTCAGGGGGAAGAGAAGCATCAAGGCATAGCATGGTTTCGGCACCTCGGCCAGCTGCTCGCCCTCCAGTCCCAGCACATCCACGAAGCGCAAGCTTTCACCCACTCCCAACTTGGTCATCATCTTGTTCAGCAACTCGGGGTTGATCTCCATGGCAGTCCAGTCCATGTCGTTGCTGTTTCCCTGTGAGTGTGCTACCCTGTTCAAGAAATCTGACTGTTAAATCACGAGTGTAAAGTCAGAATTATGACTTATTTTCTCAAACTTCTGAGTTCAAAGTCAGAACTCAAATATTTGTTATGGCCCTTATATTCTCCTGTAGTTACTCGAGTTAAACATGTAACTTGAGTACAATTAACTCGAGAAGCTGAAATGCAGCAAGTGTAACTCACAATTACTAAGACAACAAAAAATGTCTTCCTGGATTAATGTGGTCTGTGCGGTCCACAACTTGGTGAAGGGGTGCACGTTCTGGCAGAAGCCAGGGAAAGTGCTATGACTTGCACCTCCAAGCTGTTGCACAACTGTAGTGCATTTGTTGTAGAACTGATTATGGGAATTGCTCATTCTTGCGAGTACTTGTGCTGAGAAAATTGTACTTGGTAAATGACGGTAGATACATTATAATTCAGTCTTATCACAAAAAAGACATTTATTATACACAAAACATTCTGCTGGAAGATCCAGTAAAAGTAGATTATTTAAAGGGCCAAAAAAGCAACAAAACGCACAGTAATATCCAGAAATTATTCAATTACAAAGCCTTTTTATCTTACACCCAAAGTGTTTCACCATACACGCTGTTCATAACGGGAAGAGACTATGTAAGATGATATACTATATCAATATTACAGAGAACCAAACGATAACATGAGCAAAAAAAAATGTGTTCTAAATAATGCTTTAACACGATCTAACAGATGCAACATGCAAGAAAAGTAATGTCCTGAGTGCAATCCAAGGTTAATATTTAGCCGAACCAACATCTGACTTATTTTATGTATTGTTGGTTTAGTGTGTGGAAGAAATGACATTTTCTAAGCTTTGGTCACTTATGATCATGTAATGACCCATGTAGCATGGCGCATATATTTACACTTCAAACATTATTCCACTACTTGGATGTCATATGCAACCACTCCATCAAATGTAAAGCCCAAGTAGAAGGTTACACTTTCATTTCCATTTGGCAGGGAGGCCGAATATCGGGGCAGAACCCTAATCTTGCTTTCTTTGGTAGCCCCCTGAACAAACAAGTTTCCATTCTCTGTCCATCCTTCAACACGCTTTAGTGACTGCACAACTTCCTTTGTTTTCCATACTTCCCCTCCAAGCCATTTCATTTTTCTCTCACTTAAAGTGCCATTAACATGCTTTTCTAAAGCACTTCTGTGGATGATCTTGTTAAGACCTCTTGCCTTTGCCAAAAAGAAGTGGTTCACAATTTTACTTTTCCTCAGAGAGACATTTTGACTTTTTAGCTCACAGAGTCTCTGGAGGTCAGTAATGGCTGATATAAGGATCTTTGTATCGGAAGAACTGAGTTCATCGCTTGTTTCAGGCCAGAACAAAAGAGAGAGAAGGAAGAGTGCAGTGGCTGATGATGGCATGTTTCTCCCTTTTTTAACGAATCTCATGCTGAGAGCTTGTAGTTTTCGAAGGGACAGGATCTTTGAGGACCCACAAAGTGTACAGTTGAGGGCTATCTGGCAAAAGATGAAGTTTGCAATTTCTGTCTGTTCAAGGTCACTCCAGTTCAGGTTTTCTGGGTACATGCTAATTATCATCTCAAGTTTTTTTCCTGCCCTCTGTGGGTCCTTGTCAAATAGCAATGAGAGGATGGAAGTAACATTTCCTCCACCAAGCTTGTAGGTCCTCATCTGTCTTTGGAATGGTGAGAGCTTTTCAGTTGGACCTGCCATGTCAGCGCCGTTGCTTTCAGCAGCTTGGTCACTTTCATCTGGAATAATACAAAAGATTCCAGCATACACGGCACTCTTCCTTGTCAGCCATTCTCTCGGATTGTATACTTGTTCTGGGTCTCTTGCGTCTAGCTCTATATCCTCTTCGCTAATGTCAGTATTAAAGTAGCTGAGGTCTTCGGAAATGCACTCTATTGCTTGGCTTAAACACCTTTGCAACCCCTTCAACTGCTGATGGAACTTCTGCCAGGGTGTTTTGACCTCTGCTGGTATGTAGTCTGTTAACAGGTACTTCATCAACTCTGATTTTCCAGTGGTGTCTGAAAAAACATCTACTCCTGACAGGAACTTTAGTAGCCTGCATCCAACATCAACCTCCCCGTAGTACGAGCTGTTAAGGCTGACAATCTTCTTCTTTGGTGTTTTTTCAGAGGCCCGGAAAGCAGAAATCCCTTTGAGTGCAGTGCTTATGATTTCAACTCCCCTTTCTGGGGATGGTTCTTTTTCCTCAATGGCATCACACAAGTGGTAAAACCACCTCTTATAAACTTGACCCAGTGTGTCAAGAACAAATGTATCCAAAGGAAGAAGAGATTTGGCTTCCTCTGCCCATTGTAGGGCCTCTTCGAACCTCAGATTTGTGTAAAGCAGTCGGGCGAGCTGTTGTGCCACGAAGGCATCTTTTCCCAGAGCTTGGTAAGCTGCTTTCATGAGATCGACAGCTTTCTGAACATCACCGTTTTTGGTGCTGACATGCTCAATAAGAGGTGAAAAATTTGTGTCTTGGGGATCTCCTCTCCTCTTTTTGTGGCGCCTGATGAAAAGAGCTCTGATGAACTTCAGGAACGCATCCCTATCAAACCTATGATTGATAAGTACCTTGTCATTGATGAGATCCATTGCAATATCACTCTGAGGCGTACTTACAGACAGCTGAGTCAAAATTTCCTTTGCCACCAGTGGATGAATAATCCGTATTGATGAGATGTGGGTTGAACATTCCCTCAGGTGGATGAAAAGGAGCCTTGCTTCTTCACTGAGATTATCAACAAATGCATGGTACCGAGCGTTAGCCTCAAGGGTAGCCATTCCAAGAGATGCTTCACAGTGTGACACAGACATGTAGGACTGTTCAACGTAGCAATTTAAGAGAGCCACAAATCTGATAAGGCGAGTTGTCAGTGATGAATGGTCAATTTTATCCAAGAGGTTTTTGACAAAATCCTCTATGTAACTTGGCTGGAACTCTTCACTCATCAGAACGAATGTTAAGATGGAGTCTGGTGTAAACTGTAGTTTGAGTTGCTCCAGTTTTTCCGAAAACAAAGGCTTCTCTGGGTTCGACAGATTGTGTGTGACTGCTACAGTCTGGGATGACGATGCTCTGCACTTTCTCCCTGGATCGTTTGACCTGTTGCAGATCAGCAGGAGAAAGCACAACACAGAGGGACTTATCTTTTTCATTGTGATGACATTTCCAAGCTCCCGTCTTAGATCGTGTATGTAGTCTGCGTTTTGGTCTTCCAAGAGCAAGAGCACTGGCAGACAGCTGTTTTTGTCTTTCTCTTCATGTTCTCTCAGTGTCACTGCATGTTCACACACAGTTGTGATTTCCTTACTCGGTCTAACAACTGCACATCGAACTTTTTTCCTCCAACTCCAGAGGATCTGTCGTGCCACCGTACTTCCACCACTACCAGGATGGTGGTATATGTTCACACTCTCAATGGGACGTATGGCATTGCTGCGATGTACTATCTTCTCCAGGATTGTGCTCGTTTCTTTGTAGGCATCCCTCTCTATAATAGCCCCGCACCTGAGTTTGTCTGCAAGCCAGAAATTAATCCAATCTATCTTTCCACCACGATAGAAGTGTGACTCAATGAGTTGGATTTCATCCTTGCTCATAATTTCCAGTTGTGTGTCATCACACTGGTCGACACTGATTATTTCCAAGGAATCTAGGGTAGCCTCGTCGACGGATTTTAGGAAGCACAGTCCTTCGTTTAAGACCGGCAACGTCTTCTTGGGTTTGTTTTTTGACAGCTGAATGCTTTGAACTGTAGCATCCACGTGACTCAGTGGCATTTCAACAATGCTGATTTCTTTCAGCGTCGAAAGGGGGCAATACACCTGGGCAAGACTTGACCACTTTTTGTAGTTTTCCTTCGACTCCGATATGACTGCCAAGAACTCATGTCCATTCATCTCTGCAAAGAACTCATTGAAAGTCTCAACAATAGGCTGCTCAACATCGGACATGAGAAGGAAGAGGACCACAAACGATCGCCGTGGCAGGATATCATTGCAAATGAGCGAAATTGCTTTATTCAGTTTCTTCTTTCTTGTTTTGATCCAAGTTTTTTCATCACAGGTTTCATCCCCACCAGGGAAGTCACTTCTTCCATTGCAAAAAATCCAGCTTGTTCTCTCGAAAAGCTTCAAATCCTTGATGAAATCAGTGTTTCCCAATCTTTTTTCATTCGCATAGTCGTCGAGAAAGTGAAGGGTTACAGCCTTCTCTTTCTTGTATTTACCACATAGACCAGACGTCTTTGAATCAGGGTCAAAATCAAACACACAGAATAGGTTCATGGAAACCAAGAAGCTTATACTGTCAAGATGCTTCGGCTGAAACTTGTTTGTCACAATGATGTAAAACAGAGAGTTGTCCATGTGTTTCCCCCCACATGTTAAGAGGATAGGCAGTTTCCTCTTTAGATCCTCTCCTCTTTCAACAACTGTTTGATTGCTTGAAAGCTCAGCCTCTTCTCTCTGTTGGTCTTTCTCTCTCAGTTCTTGAATGAAACAAACTAAGTCATCATCGGGTATGCGTGGCGTGTTAGCTCCTACTCTGTAATAGGGGACTTTTTCTTCACATTTGACTTTGTTGTCCTTCTCAGAGAATTTTGGGACCCCGACATAGTAAAGATGATCTTTTACAATGCTCGCTTTTGGAACTACGTCATATTCAATGACCCATGTTTTCTCGACGCTTACTTTGTCCAGTACCTCAATGAATCGGGGATTCTTTATGCAACTTCTGGCATCCCGTTGCTGGTCTGAAGTTTTGAAGCATTTTTCAATGTAGTCCAGTGCATCCACAAAGTCCTCCTGGTTTTTGATGGGTATCCCCATGATTTCGCCATGCTTGTGAGTGCCTCTGACTTTATCCATAATTCCAAAATGAATTGTTCCATTGGCTCTCATGTTCATGCACCCACATGCAAATCTTAACACCTCACTTGCTACTTTAGTTTGTAGCCTTTTTGAATCTAGTTTGTGTGCCGTCTCCAGTGACTTATATTCATGACATGGGACAACCATGTCCTCAATCCCTGTCTCTGGAGGAAGCACACTGTGCTTAACATACCTGCAGTGCTGTTCATGCTGATCAAATTTCCGATACTCACAGAAAGATAAAGCTTCCTCTGTGGAAACTGAGGTGTCACTGCTTGTTCCAGGATTATTTCCTGTCTCTCTTCTGTCACAAGGGTCTTGTGAGCATTTTTTGGGTTGTCCCAAAACCAACACGTTTGTCTTTGGTTTGTGGGTCTTTGACTTTAGAAGTTCATCTCTTTTTATCAACAGATGATCAATTTGGGCACTTTTCATTCCAATAGTGGTGCTGCTGAGGAATTCCTTCCTTAAAGATGCGAGAACTGGTCCGGTCACCTCTTCCTCCTCCAGTTTTTTGATGTATGGTTCTTTTAATCCAATACATCTCAACCAGCAGCTCACATGCGATTCTGTCCAGCTGTTATAAGGTAGTTCATTCCATTCTGTAAAACAAGATTGACTTTTGTAGTACATTTTCTTATAATGTAGGAGTTAGGGGTAAGCCTGGGATTTAATTCTAGTCTATATTTAAGAACTATTGCATATGAAGATAAGAGATGCATATCTGGACATGCATATGCATATTATATATAATAGTATATATATTATACATAATATATTCTAAAACGTTATATATTATATTATATACATTATAGTAACATATTCATAATATATATAATACATATAATGTATAGATGCATATCTCTACATGCATATGCATATTATGAATAATATTATATGCATATACAGTATATCTATATTATATACATGTTAATTATATATTCATATATAATAGTGTATGCATATATTTATGTAAGGGGTGTTGATCATTGAATTGTCACAGATTCTTCTAGTAGGTATGAGTTTAAATCTTTTGATCATTTTAACCTATACCAAAGTTGTATCCCTACTATTGTGTCATATTTCACACTCACCCATCTCTGAGGATCTGCTCTCCATACTCCTAAAAACAGTTAAGACATTAATATACAATAACTTACTTTATTGAATCATTGACATGCTCACGCAAAGAACAGAAATCACACTTACCAGATGCAGCACAAATCTTCAGCACTTAAATCATTGTTGATAGGTGTTAGTCTTCCTCTGTCTCTGTTGGTGACATAGCAGCTTTAGCACGGTGTCTGAGTTTAATGTGTGATGGTTTAATTTTTTTTCAATTTTCTTATATATTTTATCCTTAACCTCAACTTCTGGGATGTGCACTTGCAATGTTATGAATGTTAAATTTGAAGTTTTTTTCTCATGTTATTTAACCTCCTGTCAAGGCTTTTTTTTTAAATATTAAATGCTGGAGAGGTGTGACTGTGACCTGGCAAGACTTAGTCCCACAAACAGTAACTAGGGTGTGGAAAAGTATCTACAAACCGTCATGGCAACCAGAAAAGCAGATAACGAATTTGACCAAAGAAGTCTCTTCTCAGGTCCCTACCATGCTCTAAGGGTCATATCCTCACCCCAGTAAATGACTGCAATCGCTGCTTGATGGCGGTTATGACATCTGAACCTCCGGCTGTGGCTTCACTATACTTTGCAGTGAAGCTGTGTGCTCACTAACAGACAAGTCAGTGAATTTAGGATTAGCACAACTCCGGCCAGAAGGTGCACAAATCACAATGGCAGACTTGGAATGAAAATAATGCCAGACTTGAGATATCTCAACTTATCAAAGTCCCCTGCAAACCAGTAAGCAGGAAACTATCAATAATGAACCGACAATAAAGCTTTGGCTCACAACATGGCTAACGCAAGAGCGGAGGCTCCCCTAATGTAAGACTACTGCGGACCTGAAAGCACGCGGGCAGACCCCAAAGGAACCATAAACACCTCGTCACAGCACACCAACCCACCAGTGTACAGTATGTCAGTTGCAATTTGTGTGGCAAAATAAAACGGCAAGTCGAAAGAGGTTTCTGTCGTGTGAACCATTTTCTAAAACACAAATGGTTGGCTAGTTCTCCCCGGGGGTATCTCTCTGACTGTCCACTTAAAAAAAACAGTGATATCACTGTTTTTTTTTGTTTTTTTTAAGTGGACAGTCAGTGAGATATCACCATATCAAGCAAATACACAACACATCCTCAAAATGGTATTAAAAATGTTATGAATTACCAGCATTCCAACTTGCATGTCGGCACACTGTGTTCATCACACAACATCCTGGAATTGTTGACGCAGTTGTGGTTTGTTCAACGCAGAACTGTGCATGGGCCTGTCTCCAATTTGACGGTAAAACTGAACTGAAACTGATTTTTTTTTGTAGTTTAGTTGAAGTTTCTACCAACAGAATCCTTGCTTCTGTCTCGAAGGTGATCTCATGCTTTGATTCGGGTTTAAGTTATAGGCCGCGGTCTTCCCCTCCCTTCGTTTCTTCTCTCTTTTTATCTGGTGTCTCCCCTCCCTTTTCCTGTCTCTGTGCTGGTTTGTGTGCTGCTTTACTGGGCGGAGCCTCGGCTGTGTGTCAAGTTACTCATCTACCAGGGACTTGGCAAAATAGAAACCAATTCAAAAAACAAACTTGTAGGAATAGAAACTGAGCAGCAAATTGAAACTTAGCACACTGCAATTATACCTGTGGTTGCTTATTTTGTTGTTGGACATTTTTAACACACAAACACACAACGGACAAATACACCACTGATCAAGCACAAATACACTTCACAGCTGACAGATTTTTGCACTAATCGTACTGTTTACATCTGCATTTTCTTTTGTACTTTTACAGTTTACACTTATATATATATATATATATATATATACCCCTTACTGCTTTTACCTGCATTTTGTACCAAAACTGTTAACACTTTTTTTATACACCTGCATTTTTTTTTGTAATTATATTGTTTGCACTGTTAATGATGATAATTTACCTCCCACACATTAAAAAAAAAAAATCTTCTAATTGATACATTGTACGTGATGTTAAATGTTTTTTTTGTCATGTTATGTCTTTTTTTGTTTGGGTTATGTGTCATTCATGTTGTGGGCCATGAGAAACAATGTCTCGTTCCCTGCATGTATATCCTACATATGCGGTATGACAACAAAGTTGACTTGACTTTCACTTACTGTTATAGTGTACAATTGGTTAAAAACAATTGTTGATTCAAATCTTAAATGTATACATTTTTGTTTATTTATTGCATTGTGTATGTTTTACTTAAATGTTGTTTTCTACTTTGACCTCTGTTGCTGTAATACTGCACATTTTACCATTTTAGAAAAAAAAAAAAAATCAGAATTATGTTATCTGTTGACCCTCTGAATGATTTTATTGTCACCATCAACACAAAACAAGAAACTTAATGATAGACATTTATTGTACAAATATTTGTTATTTGCTTAATTACTGGGGAAAAATCATCAAGGGGCCAAGAGTCACACTGCCACAAACCATCATATCTAAAAAAGAAATAAATTAATATTAATTGGCTTTGGCTCAAGGCATTTGCACATACCGACAGGTCATGTAAGATACACAAAATAACCAATAAAACTAGAACAACCTGCATGATGCACAATGTACTGACCTTCGAGCGATCTTTTCTCACAGATACTGTCACAACACTGACACGCCCCAACATTCCCATCCACACTTTTCCATCTGAAGAGAAACAAAAATCTTTGTCATTCTAAAAAACAAACACACTTGCAGATACAGTTTCTGTTGTTGTCATTTGGGTATAAATAGTCTTTTGGTCACTAGGCTCCACTGATTAGGTACTTAGCACTTTTTTCGTAACCCCATCATCATTTCTTAATGACAACACACTCGGCGATAAAACACATTTCACAACTCCTCTCCAGTGCACCAATAACTTTCACTAGCCTTCGGTTTTCAGGGCAGGACATTTTGAGGGCCACAGATTAAGCATACTCGCATGCAACTGTGGCATTAAGATATGTTTATCTTAAGTTGCACCTTTTTGACTTTAGAAAAAACGATTATTTTGGTTAAAAATAAAATTGACTCTGGAGAAATGGCTCACTTAAAAGACAGGAGTATAACGTTTTCCCCCAAACTTTAACACAGCTATTATGGTAGTGCAAGGACACTCACCTTGAATGTACGTAATTGCATGCTTTGTTGATGGGGCTGGTCCGTCCCATTTCAAAGGTAGCTTTCAGTTGACAAGTGATAAATATCTGAAAGAAAAGAGACCCCAAAAATGTCAAGAAGCAGCATTTCCACACTCGTTGAGGTAGGTGACGTGTGACTTACCGAGTTCCTGGGATCGCGGTCAAACAGGAAGGCATCAAGCTGCAGCTGAAGAGAATCAGTCCTCATTCTGGGTCTGAACAGCGCATTTGACCCTCCCTCTTTTGAATCAGTGAAACACCTGCCCAAGAGAAGTCAAAAGGTGCGTGTGTATCCGCTTATTCAATTTACTTCATTCACTGTCCTTTCTCATATTTACACACATACATCATATGTTCTGCTGCCCTTACCCGTGGTTCTCGATGAAGTAGTATCTGGGGACTGACGTTGCGTCACGTGTCAGGGTGGCAACACAGCTGTCGACAAAGAGTCGTCTCTGTCCCGCGTCGGGACCAGTGTAAGATGCTTCCAGGTGCAGGAGGTCCCCAAGGTAGAAGACATTGGAGGACATCTCTCTTGCCCAGTCATCTTCATGGGGACAAATGCATCATTGCATGCACATTGATGGAGAAAAAATAAGAAAAGAAGAAGAAGAAGAAAAAGTCCACACATACCAGTCATTAGCTTTAAGGAGAAGGCGGAGTTTCCTGTTGAATACTGTGCATATGTGGAGGGGGTCTGATGCTGCTGATGCTGCTGCTGCGTAGCACTGCTCACAAAGTGTGTCCTGTTCCAAAAAGTTGACAAGTCATTCATTGTGGCAAAGTCACAAAACAGGAAAGAAAAAAAAAAGTCCCCACAGAGCAAGACAGTGATTTTACCTTTTGTAGTGACAGGAAACGGGCACTACTGCTTGGACTGTCCTTGCTACGCCAAAGGAATGGGCAGCTGGTGAGTATATCAGCGTGTTTGAGTAGATCACGGAGTCCTCAGAGCTCTGTAGTAAAAAAAAAAAAAGAGAGAGAGTCAGATAAGTCCATCTTCCCAAAAGCCACAAACAATCAAATCCAATGTTGCGTCCCTTACAGTGAATTTGGAGCCACAGTCTTGTAGTCCAGCTTCAATGACATATTCAGAGTCACTGACTGCAACAGCTTGGCACTGAAACCAAGCCTGTCCCAGAAAAAGTTCCCGCGGAGACACCAGGTGTCCACTTTTATACAGGTCAGCATTAACCACAATCACCACGGACACCTCTGTGCACTGTATCCGAACCGAGGCGCCGTGGTCGGACGGTGGCGCGCCGGTGCCTTCGGCATCGGTTCTTACTGGGGCAGATTTGTATTCCCTACCCTCAGCATCCACCATGGGTCCATCTTTTAAAGTTCGAATGGCATCGGCGAGAAGCAAAGCAAAGGACAGCAGCAGCAACAGAGAGGCTGCAGTCGCCATACTGCTCCCTTGTCCAAAAAAGTTTTAGACTTTTTAGAGAGTGTAAAAGAGGTAATCGCCCAGCATTTACAGATAAGATGGAGAAGGTGTAAACAGCTCCTGACAGTCCTACATGTGAAGTGCACACTTCCCCGTTCAGGCCAATCAAAGCACCTGCAGACCACAGCTGGAAGCAATTACCATTAACTCAGGAGGCAGAATCAGTTCAACCTGCTCTTTTCCACTATTTCTGAAAGAAACAAGTCCTGAATCCCAGTGCATGTAGGGGTACGGCAATTGTTGCTTTTTACGCTGTCCCATCTGATGAATTTAAGCGCAACACAAAAAAAAAGCACCCAACAATGTTGGACCCTCGCAGCTTTGCGCCGGAGTGATCTTAGCGCATGTACCGGACATTTTAACTAACTTTCTTTTAGTCATTTCAGTTTGGATAGATTCATTCATGTGGTCACATTAAACCCACTCTTGGTCACTAACCAACATTTAAAATCCAGTCTACAAGTCACCATCAGCACTACTGTGGTGTGTGGCCGGGATTAGCCCAGTGATTCTCGAATGAAATGCAAATTCACTCCATTTCAGGAATCCTCGTGCTTTTTGAGACAACGTCAAAGGAGCCAGATTTCTAGAGTATTGATGTTGAGAAGTCCGACATGCTTAAACATGCGTTTGCGCTCTCTTTGCGTTTAATTCCAGTGCCTCAAATGGAAATTGCAAAGGACTGGGCAGTGTAGTTTTGCCACCTTGTTGGGGCCACGTGCCGTTATAAAACACTGGTGATTTAAAAGTGCAACTTAAGGAGGCCACCAGAAATGAAAACCCTTTCTATTTAGAGCTTTACTCTCCGCCTATTGCAGCTGCTCCTCTCTGCCTTTGCACACGGACAGAAAATAGTGGGACAAACTCTTTGACTGCAATTAAAGTTTTTGTACATGCTGCCTAAATGTCCGTTTAGATACAAGTACACAAGGTTTTATATTATTTCTCTAAAAACACTTGTGATACTCATTGCCTCGGTATGGATTGGGGACTACCGGCCTGTGCTGCACCCCAACTAAACCCGCCGGACAAACAGGCTTCCCTTGGCATAACTGTGCAGTGTCACCCAGTTATTTACAATATGCAAATCCAACACATGTTCAGCACGTATTCATTTATTATCGCTTTGGATCACGCGCGTCTGTATGGCCAGAGTTCGCAGCGGTAGCATTCGACAGCACGGCCCCGTCCAGCATGACTTGAGCGGTGGCGCGGACGCTGCTGGGCGCCGCTGTGGAGTTGGTGCGCGGCGCCGCGTCCTCGGACTTCCGTGCTGGCACAGGAGCCACCATTTCCACAGGTGCAACTTCCTTTTCAGCATCTCCATCTGCCAATACATAAGCAGGTTTTCAAGCATACCAGAGGGGATGATTTAAAATAAAAATAAAAAAAAAATAAAAAAAAATAAAAATAAAAATACAAAACTAAGTCTTTGAGCCTCACCCGTTTGAGGCATTCCACTTGTGTCATCCTTCTCCTCAAATGGTTCGGGCGTAGCCCCCAGATCAGGAAGCAGTCCCTTCTTCAGATCTAGGATTTGAAAATAAAAAAACATTTTTCCAAAAAGCATCCATTTCAAATGATTTGTGAGCAAAACTCTCCAACCCGTCCATCTTACCAATATCGTTATTCGTGCGACTTCTCCACTGGCTGCCGTAGAGGGAAGGTCTGCTGATTTTACTGAGGACAGGAGGGAGCTCTTCCACGGGCAGAGGACCACTGTTCTGCGTCCAAGGCAGGACCAGCACCGGACCCAATTTTGCCTCCTGTTCCATCACTAAGGAGAAAAGAAAAAAACAAACAAACTCAGGTTTAAAGCTCCTGGAAATCCAAAACCATGTGCGAAACCTGCCATCTAGTGGCATGCGCTAATGGCAGGTCCACCATAAAAACACCTTTTCTCCCCGATCCTAATTTTCTGTTCGCTTTCTCACCAATGTTGGTCTTTAATCCACTCCTCCAAAAAGATTCAGGCTGCTGTGGCTTCACAAAGCCACGGGGACCAAACTTGCCGGCGGGGTTGCCGGGCTCGCTGTGGGTTTGACCATCTTCATTTTGGTTTCGACAATGTCCACACAGGATGTCATTAGCATCAGCCGATCGCCATCTGCAAAAAGGACAGACAGTTGTTTTCTTGTACCCTTGTCCCGAGAGTCACGCTGGACAACACTTGCCTTCCGCCTACAAAGGTGCAGGCCTTGTTGGGTGACTGTGCATCGTTGAGTGGCACAGCACTCAGGTGGCAGGTGATGTAGAGCTGCGAAAAATATATAAATAAATTAAAATAGTCATTTAGTTCTTAAAGCCGGTTTAAAATACCATCTCACCTCTCCTCTGTCCTCATTATGAAACTTAAAGGCATCAATGACCATGCTCAGCTTGGCATCTTCTGTCCTGGGTAAGAAATATGATCTTGAACCAAGAAGCTGGGAGTCAACCAGGCACCTATGAAAACCGTGGAGAGAAAAAAAAAAAAAAAAAAAAAAAAAAAAAGTCAAGCCAACCATATATAGAAAAAAAGTGGCTTCAGTTTACTCGGGAGACTACTTCTCATAGTCGTAATTGATCAGAAACTTGTAAACCGATCAATGTTGGGAGTCCCACAAGCCTTTACCCGTTTTCAACGAAGACGTATCTGGGAGCGGAGTAAATGTCGGGTTCCAGTGTAGCCACACAGCTGCTCACAAACACTCGGAGACCCAGGTGATGTCCAACTCTGACAGAGGCCTCGATGTTGATGGGCTCGCCGAGGTGGAACACGTTGGAGCCCTTTTCATATAGCCAGTCATCTGTTTAAAAAATAAATAAATAAAGAGAAAACCATACAAGACACACGACAGAAAAGTACGAAAAAAAAAACACACAAACCCACTTGTCATAATTCTCAGGTCAAACGGCAAGGTTTCCACTGCAGATTGTGTAGACATGAAGGGGACCCAGGTAGGTGTGAGTGACGAACTGGACAAACTGTACTTCCTGAAACGTAAAAGTATTTCCCAGTAAAACATCAAACCAGTGATCTTCAGAGATTTCAATTCAGAGAGACCAACAGACCTCTCATAATGACACTCGATGGGAACGACGGCCTCGTCCATTCGGATCAGTCCGTCCCGAGAGGGCACAGGAGAGAACAGGAGGAGGTTGGTGTAGACCAGGGAGTCTTGGGTCATCTGTGGATCACACGCATGTTTAGAGGGAGACGTTTCGGCACGTGGCATTGTCTGAAATTCGACACGCACGCACACACACACACACACACACACACACACACACACACGTTACCCAGTGCTTGGTGCCACAGTCCGTCAGTCCAACTGCAATGGTGTACTCGTCGGCTGAAGACGGCGCAGCTCTACAGGCCTCGTGGTAGTCGGCTCCCAGACGCAGCTCGTCGACATTCACAGGAGCGCCGACCCCAAACAGGTCGGCTTTGATCACGATCACCATGGAGTCCGGGTGGCAGCTCACCCTGACGGTCTTCACCAGCTCCCGCTCCTCGGCCGGAGCCTTCCGCTCCGCGTGCGGCGCGTGCTTGGAGCCGGGGCCCTGCACCAGCGGAGGCACCTGGAGCCAGGCGGGCTGGGCCGCCTCACGTGGAGGCATGAACGCCAGAGAGGACGGAAGGCAGACTCCGGACAGGAGGAGAGCAAGGAAGAGGGGCTCCATCGGTGTCACTCAGAGCAGGGGAAGGGGAGAAAAAAAAAAACCTCAGCGCAACTGGATCAGACCGCAAAAGGCTCCTTTGCAACCCACGAGGCAGTGAGCCACTCAAGAGCAGCGGCGCACCTTAAAAGGTCTGTTAGCCAGCCGGCTTGATCAGTGCACACTGCACAGGTGAAACCACTCAGCAATCAACCAGCTCACACCTGAGGGATTAGGATGGAGCGGAAGGGGAACTCACTGATGCAGTGTCATATAAAGCAGAATCCAGAAGCGAAACACAAAAGCTGACGTGTGCGTTTTCACAACAGGAAATCGGGACACATTTCAACACATTATAGATTATTTATGGGTCATTTAAATGACCACACATATAAAGTTGCTGTATCGACTTGCTGATGAAAATGTTTTTTTTTTGTGTATTATTTTGTTCAAGTATTGTTTGCCTTTATACGTTTATATTTTGCTTTGTCCCACAATACGCTGTGTCGTGTTTGTCAGTAAGGCACATGTGTCGCTGCACAGTGCACCAAACCACCAAGTCAGTGGAAAGTACCCGACGCGTCGTGGTTTATGCAAAACCCCTGCACCTCGAGGACCAACAACAATCCGCTCTTCTGCTGGTGACCGCCCTCCACCAGACTTTCACACTCATCTACCACACACCAGGGTCTATCTGGAGATCCAAAATAAAAAGGCTATCCGGCGAACATCGTCGACCCCATTGGTAACCACGCTCCTCCCTTCATTGTCGGAACAATGGGTGTATTACTTCTTTCACTTGTTCCATTTTATGCTAGTGACTGGGGGCGTTCAATTTCTGAAGCTTTACATCCTCACCCTGAGAGTCTTCCTGCTTTGCGGCGAAGAACAATAAGTTAGAGCGAGGCTCTCCACACAGTCTCACCAGACGCCGAAGGAAATAAGGAGAGCATACCGAATTGGCTTTGGTTCATCTTAAGGCTCCCATAACTGGAAAAAAAAAAGGCCACAAAGATGAATTTGGCATGGGCTCTGATATTGATTCAGCTCTGTGAAGGTAAGAGAAATGTGGACAGATTCATTTGTTAAGATAGGGCTTTTGCTGATTCTTAAACTCCTTTATGTCGATGTTGCTTTTAACTGCTAGGAGATGGCCAAATTCAGATTCTGGAGCGCATGCTTACATTCCTCACATCACAACATGTTAAGTGATAAATATAAGCAAAAGGGTCATTCCAAACTAATCTCTGGCTATCTAAAAATTATTACAACTCATCCTCTGGGACCAAAAAGCTGTCTTTGGAAATTAATCAAATATCTTGAAACCATGGTTCAGGGCCGTTTGTGCATAACACAGATCAAAACGTAAAATATAAAAGCCGAGAATGTCGAGTGGCATGGGGCATAAAAGGGCTACACAAGATATACAAATTTGAAGTGTGAACGTTTATCAGAACGTGACACAGATTTTTCTTTTCACCCCTCCAGCCTGTGCAGAGCTGATCTTCAGGCGTCTCAAAGAGAACCACTCCCTGGAGCTCTCCTGCCACCTGCAGCGGGGCCTGGGCAGCCTGACGGGCCTCCACCTGTACCACCGAGACGCCCGCAGCCAGACCACCCTGCTCTCCATGGCCCAGGGCCGACAGCTGCGGGTGGACCCAGAGCACCGGGGGCGTCTGCGGCTCAGCGGGGCACTCGACTCCCCGCAGGTCAACGTGACCATGACCTCGTTACAGCAGAGTGACACCGGACTCTACATGTGGGAGCTGAGCCACAGACAGGAGAACAGCCCCGACTTCGTCACCGGCGCCCAAAAGGTTTTCTTGCTGGTGGAAGGGGCAGGTATGTGATTTCCACTTCACTTAAATGCAGTTCTCTTTCACCAAACTGTTCACAATTTTGAAGTTATAAGGGTTTTGGGTTTATGCTGCAGAGAGGCCATGCCACTGCTCTGCCAGTTACCCCCCTCTGTTGGTGACCATCTTTGCGGCGGCAGGACTTATTGGGATCACGCTAACATGTCTGGCCACGGAAAAATGCGTGAGTATTTCCGTTCCGTCTATTGTGGCACAAGTTCTTCACTTATTTAGCCTAAAATATAGAAAAAACCTATACAAATAGAATATAAACGTTTTCCTCTTGGAAGTGCTACGTCTACAAAAATTCACCAAATGTGAAAAATAGCAACAATATACTGGAGCTTAGGCCCCCCGAGCATATAGGTGCGAAAAAGGTACGTTTTGCATGGAAAATATCTTGTGCAGAGGCTTATTACTTTTTCCCTGCTTTTCTAACCACGAATACTAATAATAATAATAATAATGTTATTTGTTGTAGCTGAGGGTGAGGCATCATCACAGACCACGACCTCCTGTTCCAATCTACGAGGAAATGACCAGGAAGCAGCAGTGTGCCGCGACCCCCCAAAATAACCACGCCGCCCCCTCACACCTGGAGGAAGACAACTTCCCCCTGTACGCTAACCCCAACATCCGACAGCCACAGGACAACTACTACGCCTGTCCCAGACAGCTCGCCTGCAGAGAATGAATGTCACTTCGGTTACTGGACAAATGGTGTGGCAAACACATACAGCAAATGAAATGTGCTATGGTGCAAAACGAAAAACACGATCGCAGATGCAGCGCAACAAACATGTCGCAAAGATCCCAGTGTGTTGGAACAAAGGCCCCAAATAATCAACTGTCGCATTTTTAACAGCCAAGAAAAACAATGCTATTTTATTAATATTTGAAAGAAGCTCCATAGTTCATGAAAACATTTGTTTCGGTGCATGTCATTTAACAATCACATTCTATGAGGAGAAAGAGATATACAGAGAAAAAAATACCAAATAAAACATTACAAGCCACTGACTTCTCATTAAATCTCAGTACATTACTTAATGTTTCAAAAACAAAAAAAAGGCAAAAAAAAAAAAACCAACCCAAACCCCCCATCCTCACATTCTATGAGGAGAAAGAGATATACAGAGAAAAAAATACCAAATAAAACATTACAAGCCACTGACTTCTCATTAAATCTCAGTACATTACTTAATGTTTCAAAAACAAAAAAAAGGCAAAAAAAAAAAACCCAACCCAAACCCCTCATCCCTTAGAACCAACCCACCCTCAAAAACACTTTTAACAACTGAGGGGGGAAAAAAAAAAAAAAAAAAAAAAAAAACTCGAGGGCGACAGGATATAATCCCACAGTGCTAAAGAGTGAGACGCTCATTGGTTTTAGGAATACACAGCATGGCAATGTAGCGCTAGATCAAACTGAATCAGAGGAAGGAAGCTGGAGGCAGAGGCCTCGACATCGATGACCTCTCTAACCTCCCTTCATCAACTTCCGTAAAAAAACAAAAAAAGAAAAAACTCAAACAAAACGCATTGGATCCTTAAAACCCCTGCAATAGATCAGCCACATGAGAAGCATCGGGCCATAAAATCCCCATCTTCGCCCCCCCCCACCCCACAAACACTTGTGCATAGTTTCATGATCCTTTACAACCAGCTCATGTTTTACAAACATCCTCCAAAGTGTGAAAAAGTTCCACAATAGTCTGATTCATCTATAATACCCGCTGTGGGAGAGAGAGAGCGAGAGAGAGCAAGAGAGAGACAGAGAAAGAAGAAAGAAAGATTAATGCACAATGTTCCTGATTCAGTCAGGACGGGACCTCATTTAGAAAACACAATAAAGATTCAAACATACAGCATTTTGCATGTTATTCACTGTCTTTTTTTTCTTTTAACAATCAAAATCATTGACCTTTTTCATTTTTATGTAAAGCAATTTTTATATATAGATTTATATATAAAGCACTCCATTTTCTTTTAAAGTCCATTATTTGGTTATTACGTAACTGCTACGGATTTAGAGAAAAAGGTAATTTCTCTTCTTCTGAAATCCATAGCTTTCAGTGCTTAAAATTGTTTCTTTTTAAATCATTCTTTTTCGTTTAACTCATCATAAAAATGTACATTAAAATGGCGTGGAGTAGGTACTCTGGAACCCTGGCCTTCCTGAGACAAGATCCACTTTTTCGTGTGTGTGCAAGATAGTGAGCAATTATGTCTTTTTTTTTTCTCTTTTCTTTTCTTTTCTATAAAGGAAAAAAATATATATATAATCAACATAAAACATACAGGCTTGAGATAGTCCATGAAATCAACAATAACACAGAACAAAGAAGGTTAAACAGAACACAACAACGCTGTTCAATCCCAGAGTTCTGAAAGTAGCACAATATATCTTCATTCTGTGAAGTGTTGTGGTGCACTTTTCTTTTTTTTTTTCTTTTAATGGAAGCATTTGTCCGTTTTTTGTCGTTTTCCAACATTCCCATGGTTGAACTCCTTTGTGTTGCAGATATTCTTCTTTTTTTTTTTTTGAACTCCAGAAAAAACAAAGTGTCTGTAAACGGTCAGTGGCCTTGCAGGAAAACAAATGATAACATGAGTGACAACAGAACAAAACGCTAACAAACCAAAAAAAGGTAGGCACCTCTGAAGTGAGCCCTAAGAGGCCAGGGCTCGGTCTGATGTCTTGTCCTTTACTCTCTGCATTGCTCAGATTTGGGAGAGCTGAAGTCTTTCTTACCCAAACTATGGCCACAGGTCTGCAAAATACTTTTTTTGCTGCATTTTTTTTTATATATATATATACACATAGGATTCCTTTTTTTTTTTTTTTCTTCTTTTCTTTTTAAATCGGTTTATAGTCTGAAAAATGGTGCAATACTCAATCATGATCCATACTTTCTTGGATTATTCCACAATGAAAGCCACTAAGGTAGATAAACATTACATTTTTAAAAACACACTTATTTTAGTCCTTGAGTAAACATTTACACATGAACTGTCCCCGTCTCCCCTCAGTACTTGTATCTTGTTGTTCGTTTAGCTGGATGAGGGGGTGAGGCCGACACTCAGTGCAACGCTAGAGGCTAGTAACAATTAACATCAGAGTATATTTTTAACAAGCGGGGAAAAAAAAAAAAAAAGAAGCAAATAAACCAAAACAACAAAACAAAATCAACAACATAAGCATTCTTGAAAATAAACATGAGACGGAATTTTCTCCGCTCTAATCACAAGCATTCGTACATAATCACTTCAACTGACACCCTAAACATTCGCACAACATACAGTACAAGCAGCCTTGTGCAAACACTCAAAATACAAACAGATGTAAATTTGCCTTTATATCGATCTTTGTTTTCAACAACACTCGTATTTCAAATTGAATTCACTCTAAACCGATGTTATCAAAAATCTCTGAAGTGTATGAATGAGACAAAAAAAAACTCCACTACAAAAAAGTGTTCACATTACATTGTTGGCGCTTCTTTTGATTCAAGTATTTGTTTTCATTATTTTGTATTACTCTGATATGTTTATGATCTGTTTTGTTTTCTGGGAAATACAATGCTGATGAGGATACACGGGGTAAGGGGCTGAAGCCAGGGAGGGGGAAGTGGAAAACAGAAATCTTGTCATATACATACATACATTCATACAGAACAGACACACGACCATTATACGCTCCTGGTTATATACTGTATATGAACAAGCATGTGCATATTGAACCCAGTTCTTTTTTTTTTCTTTTAAAGAGATTTGCTAATTCAAACCTTTTTGGGGGGCCCTGCCCCGGAACCCTTTGCCTAATCCATGATTTTGCTCAAGCTCTAGGTGCCTTTTGAGTCGATGCGACTTGAAACGAACAAATACAAAAAAAAAAAAGGGAGAGCATCTGGTTTTCAACACTAGAAAGGTAGATACGGGCGCAGGCAAATGGTTCGGGAGGGGCAGGACCCTCAGTGCTGGTGCTGCAACAAGAAATCCAGCGCACCTCGGAGACTCCAATTCCGTCCCAGTCCCCCTCCCCCCGCCTTCCATCATCCCACCCTACTCGACTCTGCACACACCATGCCAGTTTTTGAATTCAAGTCCAGTGTGGAGTAAATGCAGTTTTTTTTCCAGCAGACAAACACAAACAAACGACTCAGGCAATAGTGATTGTTTTGATGAACGACGAGAGTCTTAAAGCAACTCTGGAAGAGGGCGAATCCCCTACGTTTTAAGACTTGGTACCGAACTTGAGGTTTGTCGCTGTTTTCTACTGATACGTTTGGGCCCCTGCTTGGACCCTGACCCTCCAAAAGCCAGATGTGCAGAAATAACCTGTTAATAGAATTGCTGGAGCCAGTGGCGGAGCCAGACATGAGGGGCCACTGAAAGTCTCACACCGTCCCGAAACGTCAGCGTGTGATGCGGTGCACGGGTGTTTGGGGGGCCCAATAGGATGGCCAGTATTCAGCGTTTGGCCAGCCACCCCCTGGCTCCGCCCCTGGCTGGAGCGACCTTCAGGTTAGAAGGTCCCAAAAAAAAAAAAAAAAAAAACTCCTGGATACAGCTTCCCCCACATGTGGCCCAGGCAAAGAGCCTCGACGGGGCGAGAAGGCGGCAGATTGCAGACACACAACACAGACCTCAAAGTGCACAGCTGAAACCGTCTTTTTTTTTTTTCTTTCTTTTTTGCTGTCAACAATATTGATGCTAAAGAAAAAGATAATGTTTTTGGTTTTTAAAAGGAGGATGTACCCGATGTGACCCATAAACAGTGCACAGACACATACAGGGACCACCCCAGCCCGCCCCCTCCTGACGCCCCTGGTTCTGCGCTATATACCCAGTCCCGAATTGGTGAAATACCAGCACCATCCATCCATCCATCCATCCTGCCCTTCTACTCGACGAACCTCCTACAGCTGGAGCTCGAGGTGGACGCCCTGCCCGTCACGCTAAAGATAAATTAGGATATGGCAAAGTCGAAGTAAATATTGGAAAGATTCGTTGGCACGAGACTGAAGAAGTGACCGTCTGCCAACCACTAGTGCCTCCAGCAGGTCATTTAGTGTCATCTAGTAGCTCTGACCACACAGTGGGAGACTAAACCCTTAAGGAGAGAGAGAGTGGAGAGGTGGGGGGCGTTTCAAGGGGAAGCTGCCTGGTAGTAAAGGTGGAGAGATAAGTGAAGATCGGCAGATGTGGGCGACGGCTGTGGATTTTTCTAGATGGCTGTGAACGCACACCTCCTCGTCTTTGCATAGAAATGAAAGGCTGTTACCATTTGAGGTGGTTTCTAAGCATTACTGAGTGCTCCCAGAGTTAAATATAAAGCACCAGTGTGAGTGAGGCGCATCAATATTAAAGGAAGTGTGTGTGTGTGTGTGTGTGTGTGTGTGTCTCATGAGACAACATAACACAACCTTTCCCCACTTGATTTGCCTCCACTAACCCCCCCCCCCCTTTCTGCCTCCAATGTAAAGACCTCCCCCACCTCGTTTTTCTACGGAGAGCTGCGGTGTTTCGCGTGGCCTTGCTGCACAATGGAGGTGTACCTCTGAACTTCACATCGGTTCTGCCTCTGAAGCAGCGGGAGGGGCAGGAGAGAAGCTGAACACTGCATAACGACCACTATTAAAAAAAAGCCATGAAAATCATCATCATCATCATCATCATCATCATCATCATCAGAAACACAATCATTAACTAGTATCATCAATTCTCAACAGCAACAATATCAGCAAACTTCAAACAACAATACAATTAAAATGCACACTGGCAATTCTATAAGTGAAAACCAAAGGGGAAAAAAAAAACACAACATCTCCATCTCTGGCTAAAGTGATCTTTGCAGGAGTGAGACACAGAGAGAGCGAGAGCGAGAGCGAGAGAGACAGAGAGAGAGAGAGAGAGATGAATTGGAGGTTGCTGAGGACAGACTCTGGCGCAGCAGTAGTAGTAAATGTAATACATGTGGGCCAGTTCTGAAAGAGCTGCTCTTGGCCTGGGGGCCCGGGGTGGAGGGAGGAGGGAAGCCAGTCTGTAGGGGTCCGCAGGGTGGCAGAGCGTGAGGGGGGGAAGGAGGGGCTGCCGCAGAGCACCGAGCTCCGCAGCAGGCAGGCACTCAGTGGCCACACTATCACACAGGTTGGCAGGGCCTCCAATAGAAAGACGAAGAAAAGAAGAAAAAAAAAATGATGGCGTGCCTCCCTGCTGGACCCAGTAGAACATAAACACGTCGCGCGCTTTCCAGACACCGAGGCTAAAGATTTCAACGTAACAGTATGCAATGTAACAGTGATATTTACTCTGATAAGAGAGGGCGAGTACGGGCGCTTTAGGGTCAACCCCTGCGGCACCCCTCGTCACTTGAGTTAGTTCTTTCTTCCCTTCACTTTGCTACCATGTTTGACGTCCTTCTTGGTCCCACCGACTTGAGGGAAGAAGGCTTGAAAAAAATTTAATAAAAATAAAAAATCTTCACATCCATGTTAAGTTAGAAAATAAGTTCATAGAGAAGCCACGAAGCAGATTGCTTTTTTGTCTTTCATTTTTCTTTTGTTGTTTTTTAGTTTTTTTAGTTTTTTTTTTTTTTTTTTTTTATACACGCCAGTGTTACTTCTCCATTCTTCTACTGGTTGGCATTGAGGGTGTGGGAGCTGTGGTGCTCTCGCTAAGTGCTATGATAGACCAACTATTCACAAAATCTTTGCTTCATACTCTGATACCAATGCAAATTGGGCCAAAAAAAATAAAAACAATCTTCTGGGTAAAAAAGGGGAAAAACAAAAACAGGCTCATCTCGTTTTGGTTTGATGCCTTTTCATCACGCACGCACGCACGCACGCACACACACACACACACACACACACAAACGCACTCACACGCAAGCACACAAACAGCTGTCACTCCCTCTCCCGCCCAAAATAGTCACTGGCATAAATGCGGAGAGTAAGCTGGCTGAAGAAGTGCTTTGTATGTCCTTGTGGTTGAAGATGGTTCAAGACCAGCTTGCTACTCTCCTGAGTTCACACACTCTCCGGAGGGAAGATGAAGGGGTAGTAGTGGCAGGTTTGGAGGGGGGGGGGGGGGGGCGTGATAACCCATGGGGGGCAGATAACAGTTTCTGCATCTCAATCATTCCTTATAGTCTCTCTCTCTCTCTCTGAGAGGCCATGCCAGGGTGCTTGGACGGTAGAGTCTGTGGCTTATATTGCACGTCACTTGAAATGGTACTCTGCGGGTGGAGCGGGTGGAGCGGGCGGAGGTGGGGGGGCGGGGGGGTTCCACCACGCACCGTTGGGAAAACACTTTTTGACTTGAGGTTTTCCACTACATCGGTGAGAGGGTCGGAGGCCGAGACCAGACTGCGAGGTGCCCCACTGCAAACGAGTTTGAGGTGCGCTGAAGTGTAAAGATCAGTGGTTCACTTGGTTCGTCACGTCCATAACTGTACATGAGACGACCCCCCCCCCCCCCCCCCCCCGGGCTAAGATTGACAGACACATTGGAATCATTTTCATCTCTTAGCTTTGTTTGTTTGCAATGGTTCAAGAAGAAGGAGAGCTAAAAAAAAAATACAAAAATAAATGGCTTGAACGAGGCGAACAGAGTTGCATCATTCCCTTTGAGCGAACTGAGGAACTCAATCTGCTTGCAAAAAAAAAAATGCACTGAAGTTGTGAGCTGTGGTTGCTTGTGTTGGGCAGCAGCAGCAGCATGTACTTTCCACTCAGGTTTCACTGGCTCAGAAATAAGGGTGTGCAAGTGTCCGTATGCTTCTTCACCGAGTAGAGAGTGAACGAGGGTAGCAGGGCAGGAAAGAGGTTAAGGCTAATATTAGTGCTGAGAGAAACAAACGTTGAGTCTTGACCAGCTGAAAGATCGACAACCACTCTGATTGAAGGGGTTCTACTTTGGGAATGATGCCTTTTCTTTTCTTTCTTCGTGGATCACTGAGGTGCAGTATGATTGCCTCAAAAAGGCAGAGAAGGATGACGCGAGTCAAAAGATGGCAGCTCGTCACCATGTCAGTTTTGACCAAAGTACATTTCAGTACAAAGTACATTTTCACTTTCACACGGCGAGTCCTCAAAAGTTCCTTTTGGGGTAAAAAAGTTCTCTTTCTTTGTTGAATGAAAAGACTTCCTGGGTCTCCAAAAGTAAAAAGCGCAAAACACTGTGACCAAAAACATCTCTCATTGAGATTCACATAGGAACTGCAAATGAAATGTCACTCAAAATGAAAACAGGAGCTGAGGAGGTTGGCGAGGGTGAGCAGCGAGGATGTAGTCCCGTCCTCCTCTTGTCTCTCCTTTTTTACCTTTTTTCACCCACACTGATTATCTCCACGTTGATTTGAAAGATTTTTGCCCCTGTCGGTGTTTTTCGCCTGGACTCCTCCGTCCTACATGGACTCTCCACTCAGCAGGTCCCCAGGCAGCAGCGTATTGATTTGGGTGGGACTCCCCATGACCCGTCCTTCCTCTCCACTCGGGGGTCCCCACAGGTTAGAATACTGTTGCACGCCACCCCAGAGCAACTCCCCACCTGTCTTTGCTCCGCCCACTCCTAGGCCACCACCAGTGCCGCCGTTATTGTTGCTGTTCCAGTGGGGCGAGTGGCCAATGGGATGAGAGGCTCCGGGGCCGCTCCCGCCCATCCTCGTCTGATTGGGGCCCGGAGAGGCCTGCCAGCTGGTGGTTCCACCGAGTGACTGGCCCTGTGCAAAGAAGCGGTTCACTTCGTCCTCCCCGGCAAACTCTGCCAGGATGGTGGTGTTCCCAAGCACGCACCTAGACAGAGTTGAGAGAATGAATACATGAATGAGTAAAGGCTGACTTTCCAAAGAAACCCAAACAATGAAGAGTGAATGCAATATTGGACGTACATGTGCAGGGACTTCTGGGCCTTGGCAGCTTCATCCTTTGAGCTGTAGCGCACCAGAGCGTTGCCCTGTGTCAAGTTGAGGTGGAATGTGATGAGGGGGCCATGCTGCATGCACAGTGTACGCAGAGTGGAACCGTCGATCTGGGAAACAAGGATTAGGCCAAACGCGGGTAAAATACCATTAGTGGCCGGATAAGGTATTTTCCTAGGCCTAAACTAACTGGGTGAGAGCATTGCAAACTACTACCTGTGGAGTGAGGTTCCTCAGGACCAGCCAGCTACTGGTCCTGGTGGAGCTGTCTGTGCTCCACGTGGTACCTGCTGTGTTTTAAGATAACGGACAGAGGCAGCAATTTGTTAGCACACAGTATATCTTCGCCACGACTTACTGAAACCAAGGTCTGTCACTAAAACTGAAAGAGCGGTGTCGATTTCGTCTGCGAGACAGGAAAACCAATCGGTGACAGTTTACACGTGTTCAGACCACAAACGGATCTTCCCCAGGGTGTAGGCAATCCTGCTCGCACAATACCTCCAGAATTGCCCTGTGGTTGAATACCACATCAAAGTGCTGATAGTCGTAACCACAGTCACAGTAGGCCTCCATAATCGGACCTTCAGGCAGCGCATACATATCTAAACTATGCGTCTTCAGTATGGCTTAATCACTTAAGGCTTTTGGGTATTTATTTTTTATTTTTTATATCCCATACTAATCTCTGAATAAAATAATTACATTTTTATAAGTAATACAGGCACTCATGGACCCCCTATATATTACAAAACAAGACCTACCTGCAGTGTATGAGCTGCTCCAGCCTTGGGCCAGACCCAGGGAGTTGCCCCCCCATGTCGAGGAAGGCTTGGTGTGTGAGAGACCAGGCGGGGGACGGGAGGGGGCCGTGGTGCTGCCTCGGGGACCCTGGGGGACCTTCCAGAGCTCATGGGACAGAGATGCCTGGCTATGAGAGATGGGCCCAGACGACCAAGTGGATTTCATCTCCGACAGTTTACCTGGTGGGATTAGAGAGAGGGAAAGGTTGGCCTGCAGAACCCAGAGACCAAAACGCGCATTCACGCACACACGCACACACGCACACACACAACCGCTGCTCCTAGAGGAGAGAGTCCTGCCTTGGTGATATGGATTGAGAGTACGTTTTTTGTAGGTATGTAAAAAGGGGAGAACAAAGTTGGAAGCATGGACATCAATAATAAATAAATCAAACTAATGGTAGAACAGATTTCTTTTTCCTATTCTTCAACAATAAAAAAAAAAGGCAAATCAGAACAGACATTTACCTAAGTCAAACAAAAGTTCAGTCCACATCCCACAGTCACAGAAAGTCAAGGCAAAAACAACAAGCTACACCCTCTAGTGTTTCACACTTCCCATGCAACACACGAGGAGGAAGGCGCGACACCAAGGGGACAATTACAAGGAGGGATCTCAAATAGGGGTCCTATTTAGGAGAGACAGGAGAGATGTGGGCCTTCAGTGGATAGTTGAGACTCAGGGATTTGCGGTAACAGGAGGAAGGGGATAATGTTGATTTGCAGCAATGGAGCCACTGCAATCGGGGAGGTAGGGGTTATGGATAAACCATGTACCTGCATCGTCTGTCTCCGGGGACGACAGACTGAAAGAGCTAGTGTAGGCACTGACTGGCCAATCGGTGGAGGGAGGCAGAGCCTCGAGCTGAGATGGAGTGGGGGAGGAGCCTAAGCCGATACCAGCAACACAAACAAATAGACAGACACAAAGAAATGAAGGGGAAAAAAATTGCAGAGAGAAATGGAGTAAAGGAAAAATGCACTACTAATAATGATAGTAAATGAATACAAGTATACGAGTGAATGACAATGATTATAGAGAAACTAAAGCAGGAAAAGGAAGAAAAGAATAAGAAGCAGGCTCTCTCTGGTGGCAGCAGCTGCATGATAATGTCAGAGCCCTTACAATTACAGATTATGGGGGAAACAATATTTCCTTAGCTCTTGTGTTTTTGCAATTAAAGACACTTTTTTCCTCTAAGATTCTTAATATACCTCCACTCCTGTCCCGCAGCAGGTAGCGGTTGACATCTTGGATGTTGGTGTTGATGGTGGGCCCACTGGGGACACTGCCGGGGGTCATGTTGGGGTCGTTCTCTGGGTCGATATTCTGGAGGCCCTTCCATGGCACACCGGGGCAGAACTCTGCCAAACAACATCATAAGTGTCAGCAGAAAAATCAATAATACTTTCGTTCATTTGCCAACGTGGCTAACTAGATGTAACAAAGTGGCAGACTGTGGTCTACGTCTGAGCCCCAGATGTTCCTAACCTGGTGGCCAGTTGATATTGGTCCCATTGGCCATCTTGTCACTGTTGCTTTTACCCTGTCCCCAGCTGTCCTGGGGGACCAGGGGGCTGGTAGGAGATTCTGAGCTGGACATGAGATTGTAGGGACTGTAGGAGTCCTCCAGGTGTGGGGGCTTACCGGGGGGACCCAGGTTGGCACCTGAGAGAAGCAAACGCAGAAAGAAAGGAAAAGCTGATTTGTATGAAATGTGGGAAATTGTTTTGCATGTCGAAAAAAAAAAGGGTTTGGGGTCTGAGAGTCTCTGAGGGCAGGATGAATGGCTATGTGGCTGATCTCAACACAACATCTTAATTGTATATAGCGCAATGCATACAACTACCTGTCATTATTTTCAAATAAATATTTTGTTGTCATTTGTAGTTTATTATTTATTTTCTCACCATGCTTGCCCAGGCTGGTCTCTAGAGGGGAGGAGCTACCAGAGAGGCTTTCGATGGAGTTTGGGTGCGTCCACTGTGACAGACGGGACTGGGGCTGAGGAGGTTCCTTCATAGACAGACCTCCCACCTCCATGCAGTTTACATTCATATTTTGATTCAGTCCAGCTGAAGAGAACGACACGACAGTAAAATGTTACCACACGAGCATTAGTGCAGCTTTAACGGTTTGCCATCCAAGAGCAGGAGTCATCACTCACATAGAGAGTAGGGGCTGTAATTGTTAGGGGACGACTGTGGCTCTTTGGTCTGCAGGTCAGGGAACCCCGGAGCCTGGTGGTGACCTGGAAACGCGTCCATGGTGGACTTTGCCCCACCAGGATGCAGGCCCGAGTGGGAGGGAGGCGGCTGCTGCTGCTGCTGCTTCATCAGCAGGGCCTGGGCCAGCTGACGCTGGTGCTGTTGGATCTGCTGCTGCATGTTATTGATTGTACGCGCAACCTGGGCAAACATCAGAACAGACACACATTTAGGATCTATAATGGGCAGGTGTTGCATTTCATAACAGAGAGACATTGGCCTGAACTGTTTTTACACTACTTATCAGTTCAATGCAAGTCATTTAAGTGTGGTAATTGTGTTAGGAGGAACAAGAGAGGGAGAACAATAGTAGGCAAAACTTACTTGCTGCTCTTGTTGTCGAATGGGACCAGAAACGTTGCGCTGCGCCTGCAACATCTGCTGCTGAATTTGTAAACGCTGGTATGCCTGTGTATCAGGTATGAGCATGGTTTAAATTTCAATCCAAAAGCAATATCTGATGACATGCAATCTACAGGTAATGAAAACAGGCAGATCTATGAAATGAGTCATTCATGCATTCGGGGCTGTTCATTTACAGGTTGTGATCAAAGTTATGCACCATGTGTGAGAAATGTCCCAAAGTGTCTAATTAATTAAAGAAAGATAAGGCTGGATGAGACTCACCAGTTGCAGCTGGTAAAGTTGATTCAGAAGGGTCATATGTTGAGGGTTTATTGGTGAGGTTAAAAGTGCAGGATTCAGACCAATGTTTTTTGCTGCAAACTGTAAGAGCTGTGCTTGAACCTGTGGCACAACGTAAAAAGAAAATATTTGAACAAAACTGAAAATGCTAAAAACAAAGCTAAGTTTGCGTGCGCTGAAGAATCTGCTCCTTTCCTTGCGAGTATAGTTTAAAGTGGCCTAAAGTGATATTTAGTGAATATAAACCCGAGATATTTTTAAAGACTGCAATCTGAATAAATAATAAGTAATTGTCTATTTCTGAGTATGACTTTGGTTCCAAATTTGTTCAAACAGTAAAAAATTAGACCACAAATGCTTGTGTAACTATATATACTGTATGTGTGTGTACCTGAGGGGAGAGAAACTGAGGCACTTGAGCACGTAGACTAGGCTGAGAGGAGCTGAGGGGCGGCACTGGTGGCTGAGGAGGAGGCTGCTGCGTCTGCTGCA
Organism: Colistium nudipinnis; assembly: GCA_016785305.1. Taxonomy (NCBI): domain Eukaryota; kingdom Metazoa; phylum Chordata; class Actinopteri; order Pleuronectiformes; family Rhombosoleidae; genus Colistium; species Colistium nudipinnis. Next base: position 43,532 of record JAFBJU010000074.1, read on the forward strand.
TGGACCGGGCTTGTGCTGCTCCACCACCGCCAAACATTCCACTCTGCATCTGCTGGACAAAAGAAAGAGCAACTCAGTTAAGAACCAGTCAAACAAACAACTTTGCCCTCTTTGCAATAAGAAAGAGGTAAGGCGTGAAACTGAGCTTCTATGTATCAAAAAACGTTGCCAAGGTGCCCATTAAAAAACACCTGCTTAATATTTCCTACAAAATAAATAAATAAATAAATATATATATATATATATATACTATTTCACGCACAGTACATTTTATTATGGCAATTGATGAGTGACCGGCTAACCTTATCCATGAAGGGCAAGCGGGGGTCAGCAGAGGGGTCTTTGGAAAGAAGTGGAGGCCGCGGGCAGGCCATGGGCTTGTTGATGAGCCCGTTGTTGTAGTCGTGGCCAGCTATTCCCATCCCGCGCTTGTCCAGCTCCGTCTTCTTCTCCAGAAGGGCACTCATCGCCTGGTCTAGGTTCATGTTGTTGCTCTTCAGAGCCTCCTCAGCTGGATCCCTCTGGAGAACAAATCACAGATATACGGATTCGTTTTTTGTGAACTGATAAACAAGCAGTGCAGCATTATAGTGTCAAATCAACTCACGGGAAAGCCCATTTCTGTCAGCTGTTTGATGAGACGATTCATGATCCAGGCATCTTCCTGCTTCCCTGGGACCTTTGCCTGGAATGAAAAATATTATTATCACAATAATTATATCATATTTTGTGACAAAAGTGTTATATAAATTGCTTCCAAAGGCTTTATGAACAATTCAATATGTGATTTGCCGTGCATCACACCTTCTGTGCGATCTTTTTGGGTGCATTGCTCCAGGAGTTACAGGAGGCACTCTCTCTCTCCTGAGAGGCAGCATTGTTCCACATGTCTCCCTCCTCAGCTTCCCACTGGCTCCCAGACAAGCTCAGCTCCTCCCTCTCACCTCCCCATCCATCTTGCATAGGTTTGGGGGCTGAAAAACAGACACAAGGTGATAAACACAAAGCAGCCCACACAGTAGTAAATAAGTTAGTAAACATCTAAAGCACAAATGAGTAACATTCATTATATTTCAACAAGAGAAACAGGAAAGAACCTGATCGGATTTTCACTGTATGAGATATTTTCAGCCAATTTATTTTCTTTAAATGTACTTGTCAGAGGGCATTCACTTGTTTCAAGTTTAAGTCAAGTATCAAGTTGCTTGAACTCTTGCATTTTGTTTTAAAATGTTTTTTATGCAGCCATGCTTTAGCAATACTCCTCAAAGGCATACACATGTAATAAAGATGTATTTATAATAGCCATAAAAGGTTAATCTGTTTACCAGGTTTGCAAGATGCAGAAGTCATTGCAGGGTTGCTCCTGCCATAGCTGTCCTGGTTACCGTCTCCCCAGCCTCCACAGCTCCCAGTTGGTTTGCCCCAGGCAGACGTCCCGTTATCCAAACTGACTGGGGAGGGTGCAGGTTCCCCCCAAGTGCTCTCTGGTTTACTGTGAGAGCTGGGTACCTCTCCCCAACCTAGAAGACACAAGCCAGTAAAAATACTTTTCAAAACAAAAAAGCAAACATCAATAAAAAAAAATCCAGCTTCAGCTACAGTGATAAGGAAATAGGACTTCTGGCACTGTCTCTTGTGACTCATCTTCTCAAAAGAAGGCAGAAAGCATTACTATGGAAACAAAACAATCATGAAAAGAAGAACTGAAAAATAGAGCAAAATATTCACACATGGTGACATCTTGCAATCTGTGCTTCCGGAGCTTAGGCTAGGTATTGAATTTAATAGCTCTGAATTTTTCCGAATGAATCTGAATGGGAAGGTATGAATCATCGGGTCAAGTTGTTTGAGCTGGCTCATGTTGGCATTGTTTTGCGCTTGTTAAGAGAATGTGATGCTTTTGCAAAATACAGAATTCAGGACTAAATCATCTTCATATAAGCTCTCTATCTTTTCCAAAAACAAAATCCTGATTTTGCGGTCAAAAGGCTTTCTCATGTCTAATGAGATGCCTCCAATTTGGTGATATAAACTGGGGTTCATGTCTAAATGTGCCTCTGGTAAACACAGTCACCTCATTTAGCCTTCTATCCTGAGTGTGAAATGGCAATCGTGCTGGGAGGCAGAGACCTGGGCTTGGCCTAGCAGTATGGCTGACAGAGACAGTAGATGCCCATTTAATATTTGGCACAGAGTGGACACTTTTGGCATGTGAGTCGCAGTGCTGTCTCTGGGCATGTTGCAGCGCCAGGCTCAGCTTAGCTCTCGCTCTCCAGGGAGAGGTCAAGTCCTGAAATCTGCTCTAAATTGTATGATAAAATTAACCCTGTATGTATGACTGGCCTAAGTGCTACACTTAACATAGCACACTTGGAAAAAAAAAACGTGTTCATGTTCTTGTTTGCTTGTTTTTAGCTTGATGAATATCCAAAAGTTGACCCACTCTATACAGAAAAGAGCCAGCAAACGTTAATGTGGAGAACACGCAGGGTCAAATAGGAGACAGCAGGGGGCGTCTGAACCCTCTCAGTCTCAGGGTCTCACTCCACCTCCTCCCTTGAGCGACTGACAAATGGTGACTCCCATATAATCACGTACTTCCGATCCATCTCAAACTGTTAGTGGTGAAACACTTTTTTTACGAGGCTCTTTGTAAACAGCATTCTTGTGCTTTCTTTGAGACCCACACAGACATGCCCAGTTGTTGTGAAATTTGAGGAGCCTCGTGGAGGTGCAGCGCTGGCACTGCTTAACTCATTTGGATTGTCGATCCGACGTAAATCCAAAGAGGGCAAACTAGGTCAAGATTTTACCTTTAAGTGGATCAACAGCTTGGAGCTTACTGGTGCAGGATAGTAACAACCTAACCAGAATTTAGGTTTGATGCCACACAGAACAACAAAAAAGAAACTGGTAAACTATGGGCCTAATATAATTAGGCTTTGGTTGCATTTGACATTAAGAGAGACATTTGAATATTGACAGCCATTTATCTGTATCTACTACAAAATGTGCAAACTCATAGCATTATGTTCTCTCACCTTGAGGCATCTGGGGACCCCTGTTGTGAGATGGCCCAGGCTGGTGTTGGACAATAGGATCCATGGAACCACTGGTGGGCCCTGGGTTTTGGCTGTGATTCTGCAAAGGTGCAGGTGGCCCGTGATGGGGGTGATGGGATTGATTGTGAGAGTGGGGATGGTTGTTGTTGTTGTTGTTGGGGCCTTGGGGGTTATTGCCACCCGCAGCAACTTTAGCCTGGGACGTTCCTGGATTGTTCTTGTCCCATAGGTTGACTGCCTTGTTGTAGGTACCAGGGTCACCCCAGGCGGAGGTCCCATCATCTATCTCCATCTTACGTCGGATTGAAGGTGGGGAGGGCTCTTCCCAACCTGTCGGCTCAGCTGAGGATTCCTGCTTACTGCCATTCCAGCCTCCAACTTGCTTCACAGAGCCTGAGCCACCCCAAGAACCTATGCTCCCTCCACCTCCACCTCCACCTCCACCTCCACCTCCTCCTCCTCCTCCACCACCACCACCACCACCACCCCCACCTCCTCCACCACTGCCACCACCACCACTACTACTACTACTACTACCACTGGGTGTATCCAGAGGCTTGCCACCCCAACCTTGAGGAGGGCCACTAGGACGCTGGGAAACTGGTTCTCCCCAGCCACCATTTCCTCCGGCTCCAGATGGCCCTGAACCGGAGGCAGACATTCCCCAGCTTCGTGGGTTTTCCTTCCAGCCTCCTGCATCTCCCTCCCAGGCGGGGTTAGTGGGACTCTTTTTGCTTTCTTCTGGTTCTCCCCAGTCCCCTTTGTTATTGCTCCCTCCACTGTTACCCCAGCTGTGGGCTGTTTTATGTTGCTCTCCCCAGCCCTGAGATGTTGCCTTGACTTGAGAATCATTCCACCCACTTGATTTCTCTTCACTCCAGGACTGACCACCATTCTTGGGTACGGTGGTGGTGGGGCCTCCTGTTGGAGCGTTCCCCCAACCACCAGGGGCACCTTGGGGCTTAATGTTGTTGGGTGGCTCTCCCCAACCAGAGCTTGGTGGGTTGGTAGCTGCTATGCTTCCTCCCCAACCCGAAGCTCCCCGAGAACCAGGCACATCATTTTTACTCCCAGAGTCAGTCCTCTGAGTTTGGCCCATGTTAGTGTGGGAGGGCCCCTGGGCATCATTTGGAGTAGTTGGGCCAGAACCCCATGATTCAGTGGCTGCATCATTCTTACGTTTTTTATGCTCCATATCCCAGGTTGTGTGCTGTCGAACAGGGGTCTGTCCCCAGCCAGTGTTACAAAGCACCCTGGGGTCCAGATCCGGGGCAGGCAGCAGAGGAGCTGGATTATCTCTGGATGAGTGGTCTCTGTTTGGGGGATTTCCTTCCAAGCTGTCACTGCTTCCTTCACTCGCAACAGCTGTGCTCACAGCTCTGTTCCAAGGAGTAGCCTGTGGATCCTGCGGAGGAGAGGTTGGGGCATCCCAGCCTCCCTTCGCATCTTCAGTATGCTGCTTCCCCCAATCTCCACTGGATTTGTCACCCCAGCCTCCAGTGTTTCCTGATCCACCTCCTCCACGGCCCCAGCCAGAGTTCCAGCCAGGTGCTTCCTTAGATGAGGGTGCTTTAGAGTCACCGCTGTTGCCCCATACTGAACTACTTTCATCTCCATTGACCTGCGGGCCAGCTTGTGGAGGCTGACCAATGGCACTCAGGCCTACAGGAGCGCCACCCCAGCCAGATATGGTGTGGATAGGGCTGGGAGGTTCCTGCTTATTAGTGTGATTTGGTCCATCAGTTTTAAGGTTCTGAGGTTCTGAACTGAAAGACACATTCGTGGATGGGGAGGGGTGTGGTTCTGACGTGTCAGAGGTCATTATGCTACCCCAGGCACTGCCAATGCCCGAGGAGTTGCTGTTAGTGTTGGCTCCGGTACAAGTGCTGGTCAGGGCTGGTGGGGGGCCAGGCGGATTACAGAGGTTGGGTGTAGGTTGAGGAGGTGAAATGGTGTTGGTTCCCCCTAAGCTGCCTCCCCCTGTGCCACCTCCATCATGCCCCAACATGGGCCAGGCAGATGGGTTGGCATTAGGGTTTAGGTTCAAGTTATAGTTGTTGGTGGAAGATGATGAGGAAGAGCCCCAGGCCCTAATGCCTGCTCCCCCCACTGGACTATCACTCTTCCCTTCATTCCCCACTGAGGACTGGGGGGGGCAATGGGAGGGTCCGGGCCCAGAGCCCCAGCTGCGATTGGCTGAAACCTGGCCAGAGAGCATGCTGGTTCCTGTATGACTGACAGGACTGGGCCCACTGTTGGCCTTGCTGCTGAGGTGGTTAGTAGGAAAGTGGCCTGTCTGGCTATTGGCCCCTGTGGCCATAGTCACTGTACTGCAGCTACTACTAGTATTGCTGCTGCTGCTGCTGCTGCTGGTGGTCAAACGACCAGGGTCAGTATCCAAAGGGCATCCTCCGGGAGGGGCCTGGCTCTGGCTGAGGGTAATAGAAGGCCAACCCTCAGTGTCCTTCTGGTCAATGATCAGTTGATCCCATCCACCGAGATTGGCGGAAGATGCAGCACTTGTGGCACTCCTGTGTCCCCAGAGGGGATTATCATACTGGGCTCCCTGGCTGCTCTGTGGGGGCAGTTCTGTATGAAAGAGGAAAAAAAGACACACGCATAAGCAAGAGGATAAATGAGAGTTGTGTACATCAAAACACACAAAGTAGAGGATACTTCATGCGAAGACATGCATGATTAAATAATAATAATAATAATAATCGCACTATATATATATATATATATATATATATATATATATATATACACAGTATATATATAATATAGCACTTTATTCTGTTTATTTACATTTAATACATAAAAAGCAAATCACTGTTTTTATTGTTTATCATTTGTTAAAACAGAGACAAAATATATTTAAGCTATTTTTGTTGTCACCACTGCACTGCTATTAATACTAAAAGCATACATTAAGAATACTGGCCAAAACTATCCGAACGCAAGAGTCACTGAATATTGCACATTTGCCCCATGAAATAAGAAGCCCTAAATAATGAGCGCGTTATTTTCATGAAAAGTCATCCCAAAATTAAGCCCCATAAGAGGATGTAATCAATGACGAGGGCCATGTGGTTAGGTCATCCTTATCTTTTGACCCCATCTCATGTCAACGTCAGCACCCATCTGCTTGTACAACCGCTCTTCCGTGACGCTTTGAGTGTCTCTCATGCTCCCAGAAGTTCCAGTTCCAGATCAACGATTGCTGAACTGAACTGAACCTGGCACCACCACGCCGCCCATTTCTACCGCCCCTTGGTCCGCCACTGCTATTGTTTACATGTACTTTCACCCAAAAGCTAAGCTTGTATGCACAGACGTTTCAGCAAAAAGGAAATGAGGGCATTTGTGCATTAGTCCGTTTTACAGCTTACATCACTGCTTGCAACTAAAGCAGAGAGGAGGCAGAGAGAGAGCAGAGGGAAAAAGAGGGCAGTGTGTTTCTGACACACACACACACACACACACGCGCACGCACACGCATGCACGCACGAGCGCACACACACACACACACAGCGCTGTCGTTCTGTAGCGTTACTCCACTGAGAAGTGCAGGACCGCCATTTTCTCAGTCCTGAACTACAGCCAAAAAGGCTCTGAGCTGCCGTCTGTATCTACACTGTCGCTGCTTCGACATCACGCATGTCACACTCACGGTAGTAAATAAAATAAACGTACAATCTCAGCACCGCATGGCCGCAAGGCACGGTTGCTGCGGCTTTAATGGTGTTCAAAAGTGCTCATCCACGCAGTGTGTCAACAACACAAGCCAACAAAAACAATGCAGACGGGGAGGGGGAAAACCGGGGGACCTGGATACGGAAAGCATTGTGAGAAATACCTGTGGAGAGGTGCCTCCCAACCATCCTGCAAAGAGCTAGGTTTTGTGCAACGCAGCGGCCATCCCTGTCTCAATATGTCTGCTCGGCTCGCCAAGCTTCTAAGGCTCATTTCTGAAGTGCTGCCAAGAAGTTGCACAGCTCTTGCGCGGTATGAGACAACCCCCCCCCCCCTCCAAACCCTTCTTCCTCACCCCTCATGCTCCGTCCCTCCCATCAACACGGCTCTGGCTGGGTTTCTCTTCTCCTCTATCTATTGCCTCCCTCTGGCTTTATTTATATCATGCTCTATTCCTATCCTAACGGAGGATATTCTCTCTCGGTGGAAAAGCACTGAAAGAAAGCTGGTGGGGGGAGGGGATGGGAGTGTGGGGAGAGATGGGGAAGTGGGGGTGGGGGGTCTGTTATTGGTGGTGGTGAGGGCTTAGTTAACAGCTAAACAAAAAATTGCCCGGAGACCGTCATTATGCACTCGTGAGGCACAAGGTTAAAAAAAAAAAAAGCGGGGCTCTTCTAATCTTCCGCCCATCCATGCATCTTTCAACCTTTCATAACGGTCATTAAATATTTAGCCAAGACCACTCCATCTGCAATTAGCACTGCCGCCCACAATGGAAAGGCTCATGAATAGCAGTGGCAGGGAGAGCAAGAAAAAAAAAACATACCTGGAATGGCAAAATTCTCACACATGCACATGTTTACTTATGAACAACCACATCATCATATCACTCATGCCATATTTTACTGTGAAGGCCACTAAAGGCCAGAAATGCAACAATGTAGACTGGGAGAACCTAAATAAATGCTTATATAAATGGATATGTTTTTTGGGCACAGGGCAAGGTCAGGGCAACTTTTATCTGGTCACAGGTGAACTGGTCTCAAACATGGCATTGGAGCCGACTGTGGTGGGTGGGCATATTTGATGACGGGAGCTTGGCAAAAGAAAAAAAAACAGCAACACTTGCCCGGATCAAGGATGGTATCGTTTACCAATTATCCCAATGCCCACCCAACAACACAATAAGTCGATGTTTGGTAGAGAACAGAGTCCTTTTATAGCCGAGACTCAGCCCCCCTGTGCCTCTCCACTATGAGGACCTGACATGTGGTGAGGTCATGGCGTGCTACTAGATGGCCACTTGCTCATTCATGTGTAAATATACACACAGTGACAACACTGCATCTCCTGTGTGGATGCATACACACTGGCAGACAGAACCCCCCCCCCCCACACACACACACACACTTCTTCCTGAACACTCAGATAAGGCAAGGCCTCCCTCGCTGCTTTCCTTTAGGGGGGGGCAAGGTTCAGGTGATGTGGGATCAAGACGGATGCAAGTACAAAGAAAGATAGGAGAGAAAATCGAGGACAGAAATGGATGTTGGGAGATGGAAGGAAGAAGTAATCTAAGAGTGCTGTGTGGGCCTCAGCTGGACCGATCCTGGCTTAATGAAGTCCCGAGGGCCGGAGAGACTGGATGGTACAGTGCTGATAGTGCATGCTGCCAGACAGAGCTCTATGATGGGGGGGTGGTGCTCACACACAAACACACACCTCCCAGCAATGGGCTACCACTAGATGTCACAGTGGCACTCGTACGTCAGACACCAACGACTGATTCGATGACAATAATCTAAACTAGCATGAACAAAAGCAATCTATTGGGCTGTTGCGTCGATTCACCTTCCATGGCTTATTCAAGGGTTCAGGAAAAACTATTATTGGCACCTACATAAATGAAGCCCATACGTAAGAAGGTATTTGTCCTAAGAGGGGTAGTAGTACTCAAGCAGGCGGTTGCTATTTAAACATTTAAGTAACTGGTATTTATCGGGAAAGAAATTACAGGGACTGTTCAGAAATAAATGCAACAATTCCTGCAGACGCATGTGCCCGATTTCTTTGCAGGCTGCTATGCCGTTCATGCAATCCTACGATGTCAACATTACCACGGGCCAGACAAACTGAGGGACAAAACACGGCTTTTGGTAAAAGGTAAACCTCCAAGACATCTGGCCGTCCATGTTTGCCTGCGAGTGTCCCCTTTCTCCTCTTCCTCTTAAGGATAAACAAGGTCAAGGGCTTTCTCCAGCAAGCCAGTCTTAAAATAGCCAGCTCTCTCACGCCTCCTCCACATGAATGGGCCTTGGGATATGCATTGTCAGCCAAGCTAAAGGCAACACATTGGAGGAAGGCTGCAATTAAGGGAAAGGATTGACAGACACCCATATAGTTTGTGTAGCCTGACTAATCCCAGCTGGGCCTGGGGGCCAGTGAGGGCATAATGTACACTGAGGTGTTGCTATAGCGGAGGTGGAGGGGGTGGGAACGCGTGTGCCTCGGAGCACAACAACAAGCACTGCAGCAACAGTCGGAGGAGCAAAATGCACAGAGCGAGCCGGGCGAGATAGAAAGACAGAGAGAGAGAGATGGAGCTGAGCATGTTGTGGTTAACAGAGAGCTAATGTTTAATCACATCACAAGACGTCCCAGTCCTCTTTGAGGGGATTCCCGAGGCTCTTCTACAGCATCGGCAGCAGGCTTAGAAAGCAAATCAAGTTTATACCACCAGATAAGCCATTCGAAAATTAGCCACGGTGTTCTATCGTTTCACGAGGCCTGTTTACATCAAAATGTTTGCCGTTGCCTCCGATGTGTTCACAGAATACAATGCCTACTGGTACATTAAACCTTGATCGTCACTCCATGGGCTCTAAACAAGGGCGTGCAACACATTATAGGACCACAAAGGAATTGTTTAACCGTGTAATTTAACTTCACACAGTGAGAAACTGTATTCCCGTTACTGATATGAAAACTTAACTCCAGTCACGAACCCTTACAATTAAAACATCCCAGTGATTTACAGCAGAATGATGCTCTAAGAGGCAGGAAGAGCAGGGACACGTAGCACTAAAACTAGAGGAAGAGAACGCCTATGTTTATATACAGTCGCATGTATACGTACGGACCCCCCGGGCAAATGTTTATCAGCCCTAACTTTCCAGAAAGCAGACAGTTGACCCCGGGATAGGGAAAGCCGGGCTTTGAAGAGGTGGAGCAGATGGAGAGAAATGGGGAAAGGGTGGAGGGAATGAACGCAGCTGGTGTGCATCTTCTCTTAGCTGCCATCGAGCAGAAACAAGAGATCAGGAGACAAGGCTGCAGGGAGAGAGCAACGCACGAGGGACTACCTGTGGTGCTTTCACCACTGCATGCCTTCCAATAGAACTAATGGATGGTTTAAGAGACACGTGGAGAAAGGTGAAGGGGAGGGTGCCGGGTTGCCATGAATGTTGAAAGCAAACAAGATCTGTCTTGGTTTATATAAAACCCTCCCACCGGAATCCCATCTGAAGTTCAGTCTTGAAGTGCTCCTCTGCCGATTGGTCAGAAGGCAATCAGTCTGCACAGAGACGCGCAAGGAGCGAGGCAACGCACAGCCGGCCTGCCAAAGAAGGGCGGAGAGAAGCAGCAGCTTTTACCGTAAGCCATGAGTCACCCCCAGCCCACAGCACTGGACCTCTGCCATGCGCGCGCTCACTTCTTTTTCTCCTTCTCACTCTCTTTCCATCATTGCCAGGTCAGGCCCACTGGGGCGCCCAGCCAACTATCTAACTTCTCCTCCTCCGAAAACAGGAACAATGCAGAACTGCTAAGCAAAGCTGAATGAAGTGAAGGAGGAGGCTGACGATGATGTTGAGCGGGAGGAGGAGGAAGAGAAGACACACACACACACACACAAGATAAACAGACCTCGTGACCATGGTGATAGAGCCGCATTCAAACAGGATTGTAGGGTTGGATGATACTCAAACAAGCACTTTTAGTGAAATGAGCTTTTCTTTCTAGACAATAAGAAATCAAGTCATGTGCACTGATAAAAGAAATTCTATCATTATTATTATTATTATCATAGAGCAGATCATTTATAATAAAAGAACAGACCGTTACCACTTGGGAATACCTGGTTTAGTGCTGCCTGGTTTAATGCAGAGCTCCAGGAAAGAAAATACACACTGATATAGAGATAGCCAGCTGTGTTTACTCTCCATCATCTAGCACCAAACTCCTCTATTCCCACGTCTAATTCCCAGCCAGGCAGAAGGCAGAATGAAAACAAACAGCCGTCAGCAACACCTGTGATGCCTATGGCTGCTCCACAGGTACAGCACAATATAACAACAGGGACGTGTAAATATCTGGACTTCCCGCGACGCAGTCAGATATTTCTAAAAGCAGCCCACTCATCTGTATCTCACGCGGTCCCAAAGCAAACAGTGGAGTCAAATATATATGATGAAAGTAGCATCTAAAACGTGTTCTCTCTCCAATGGTTGTGTTATCTGTAAAGTCAAATATTCAGTCCATATCAGGCCAATAATTAAACTCGATATAATGTACATAAATAATTCACAACACACTCCTTAAAAAGAATCGCCCGTGCCACATACACTACACTTATATCAACCAGTACCTTCGGAACTAAAATATGGAAATGTGAATAAATAAAGAGAGAGGGACTTGCCAACAGTGTGCCTTGGCTGACCTGTAGGCAGGCTGGCTGTGGAGGAAGAAGAAGAGGAGCAGGAGGGAGAGGAGTGCACGGCTACAGCTGCTGCAGGTTCAGTAGTGCAGGGGCGTCCTGTGATGGCGACACACAGGCTTCCAGAGGGCAGAGGCTGACCCCTCTTCAACAGCTGCTTGTGCTCCTGCTGACGGAAGCGAGGGGGCACCTCTCTGGGCGGGTAGCGCTGCTGGAGCGGAGTCTGGGGCTGCTGTGTCGTCTGCGGCTGACCTCCGGAGGGAGCGCGCTTGCCATTGCCACTGCTTGGGGCTACAGCCGGGGCGGCACTGGGGTTGATGGGGGGAAGAGGAGGGACGGGGTCGAGCTTGGCAGAGTCTGGCACTGTGGAGGAGGAGGAGGAGGGTGGGGGAGAAGAAATGCAGGGATGGGGGGGGGGAGGTAAAGGAGCATTAGGTATAGGCAGAGTTGTTGAGTACACACCAGCGCAAAAAGAATCACTTACTGAAAAGTTAAAATAAAAAGAAAATCCATGATACTTCTGTTGAGTTGCATTTTCTCATTATAATTGAACTATATTTCAAATTTACTTCTAATTTAACACGAGTATAGCTGGAAAAACCGCCGTTGCCCAGCATTTCCTCCACTGCTTCTTTTTCTTCTTCTTCTTCTTCTTCAAAAAAAAAAACAGGGTCACTTTTGGAAGTGAACAATGCAGGCCAACGAGGAGATGTCTATAAATGCACCAGATTCGCAGGCTTGACTCTAGGCAGTGGTCAGTCTAGACACATGGCTGCTCCTGGGGAAAAAAAAGCAGAGGACTGTAATAATCTCAGGGTGGTACTGTAGTAAACGCTCAGGCTTCGGGGGTGGCCAAAACACACAGTTCCCAAAGTCTGCCGTGGCACACTATTGTTTCCAATGGGACAGTGCTCTGCCTCAGCAACATAAAGAACTTCATGGTTTATGGGAGGTTACGGCCCCTGAAATGATCACCTCTTAGTGCTCGACCAAAACGGTGTTAACCGCCTGTGTGGTTGCTGAAGCAGAGTGTTCATGGCCCACTAGATTCAGTTACCCTGAGCAACATTGTGCAAGTCTTCCTCTGTCTTTCGGACATGCACACACGCCGCGGCTCTGACCAGCCATTTACGATGGAGGGCTTGTGGCTCGGATTCGGTCCTATCTTTGGGTAACATTACAGCCAAGCTAAACAAAAACACCTGTTTTCAATTCTGTGTTCTTCCTTTCTCAAACCTGCAACCTGCAAACAGTTGTCTATTTTTACATCTAACATTTACAGAGCGACATCATCACCTATTTGGAGTCACATTTCTGGCCTCCCAATATTCATTCAGATTCAGCTGTTTTAGGTCTCTGCCAACTCCCTAGTGAAATGATCTGTCTCTCAACATTTGAAACTATTTTAATTTAATTTTACTAAAGACTATAAAAAACATTTATCAAAGCAATGATTTATTTATCATTTAATCATTGCAGCTCTAATTGAAAATACAATGTCATATAGTCATGTCATAAATAGGAATATTAATCATATTGCAACTTGCTATACATTCTGATCTGGGTGCTGTCCACTTAAACATTCAGCATGTCTATAACTCCTTTGTAAACAAGGAAGCTGTGAAAAGTGAAGTCCTCAAGAGGGTAATATACTGTAGCTGAAGGCGGAAACAGGAGGTTAGAGGTCACCACTTAGTCAAACAAGATGATCAGCTTAGGGTCACAGAGCAACTGCTGGAAACATTATGGGACACAAAGCACGCTGTGTTATCGCCCGAGTATGTTTACATTACATAATAGAATAAGCTGGTGAACTAGAATGTAAGCAGGAGGCAAAGAAATGTGTAAAACCTACACATGCTGCACAAAAGCAAACCCAAACATCAGCTGATCGGACATTAAAAAGCCAAAGTGGTATTCTGAGTTCTTATTAAATACGAGGCAGGGAGGAGGAAAAAAAAAACAAAAACAAAAAACAGTAAATGCATCAAGCAAAAAGAAGAAGAAAATCTTTGTGTGGCCTAAGTGAGTTATAAAGAGCAGTGCTTGGCCATTGGCTGCCATCCCGAGTGTGTGCAGTGAAGCGGTGAATTACTTGCACACTTGCGGCCAGCTCGACACACTGAAAAACAAAGAGTTATGTAATGCTGAGGCCCACGCTGGGGGGAGAGGACAGGACGGTGCTGGGGAACACACATTCGCGCAGCTTTGTAAATACTGACACACATGTTCGCTCAAAGAACACAAACACCCCTCGTCCTAATTATTTGGTGTACGTTTGTCTGTCAAGTGTGTCTATGTTGAGGTTGGGGGGTTCGGGTCCTATATAACCACCCCCCCCCACCACCACCACAGCAGCCAATGTGGATATTTTCACCCATATCTGTATGATTCCCTGTGGGAAACTCGAGAGCTGGTTCTCGCCTCTCATCTGAATTCTCTACATCTGCTCCACTTCCTCTCCCTTCGTCCATCCCCACCTTTATTTGCAACGCTTTCCCTTTCTCTTTCATTAACTGTGACCGACTATTATCCCACTCACTGCGGGCCAACGCTCCCTGTCGACTTTAAGAGGTGATTTCCTTTTAAAACGGAGGACTTTGTGGTTGCGCCACAATGTATAAAAATAGTTATGAGGCGATCGTTATACAGTTGGGACTCTCTAATGTGTGACGTAGATTCTTCTGGAAGCTGGGGGAGGGGGGGGGTGGGTGGGGGGGGCACAGTGGGGGGGGGGGGGGGGGGGGGGGGGGGGGGGGGGGGCTGGCTGGATCCTCTGTTAGCCAATCAGACGGAAGAGATGAGGAGGGAGCGGGAGGGAGAGGGAAAGAGAGACGAATGTTTCGGAGGAAGGAAAGGAGGTTGAGCAGGCAGGGCGAGTAATGAAGGGAATGGTGTGTGTCTGTGTTTGTGTGTGTGTGTGTGTGTGTGTGTGGGACAGTCTCCGCCCACTCGTAGGGTCGACTGGGAGATCGAGTCTCACTGTTAGAAGCCAGCTTTGGTCTAAATCCGCTTACAATTAAGACTTTTATTTGCCAACAGTATTCCAATTCTTCTTCTCAAGAGAAACAAGCCCTGCACATTCAGTCACGTCATTCACATTAAACCGATTGTTACACTAAGGTTACATTTAATTCAGAATCATACATTGATTCTCAGTTAGGAAGAAGACCGTGAGACATGAGGGGGGGGGGGGAAAAAAGAAAATTCCTCTGGCACCAGCTTAAGGCTTATTAAGCATGATTAAGTCTTAAAAGGAAGTGCTATGAAGGAAAAAGGGGAAATAGAGTACAGGAGATCAGAGTCACTCTCCCTGACAACCTATTTGCAAAAACACAGTCCTCAGCTGAGCGGCTGCACAGGAGAATTCCCACTTCATCAAAGATGCACATCAAACTGTGGCCTTGAGGCCGTGTGTGCTTCCCACAGAGGAAGACATTTTCCACTTTAAAACGAGTCTTCATTGTCTGAGAGAGAGAAGATGATCGCATGCTTGTCTGACGTCTGACTGTGTAAGACCTAGAGGCTAGGGTCGGGGGATAGTTATCCATATCAGATCATGAGTGGCAAAGACGAGGAAGTAGGAAGAGTACCAACATGTGAAGGGGAGAGAGGGGGGCGGGGGGAGGCATGTCTTAAGAGTTCTCCATCTCTTTCCTCCCCAGGGCTTAAAATGTGAGCAGTGCACCTCATAAGAGAGAATAATTAGGCGGCTTAATTAGAAGTGAATAAGTATGAAACTGTAGTTAAGAGGGGAAAATCTCCCTCCCTGCATCACGTTCCGCACAGATTAAAAAACGCAATTTAAAGCAGTTCATAAAACTGATCTGTCGACATCTGTCAAACTGGGCCTCTGGATGAAGCAAGGACACACACCTGCAAGGCAACAACAGTCTCATTTTCACAGCCTGTTTCTGTTTCCACTCTCATAAGAAGGACGGCCAAAGACAGACAGCTCCCCTGGACTTATTACCACCCTGTCCCTGGCCTTTTTTGTGCCGACGCGATTTAGAGGAACCGATGTGTGAAAGAGGTGAACGTCCTCCTGACCGGTATGTTGCCCACTGGACCAGCACGAAGCGATTGAAACCAGCTTGAGACCACAAAGCATTTAACAACTAACTTCTCTCTGTAATTACTAAAACAGTACAGCACATAGTCTTCCAGCTCTCACAACAGCCCATTATAATACCCTCCAATTCTCTGATAAAAATGTAATTGATTAAAATACGCACATTTCTGACCTGCTAACCTCTGTGTGCATAGAGAAAAGTAAAAATAGACACTGTCCCCGTAAAAAGACCAGGTCAGTAATAATAATTTTAAATACTGAAGAGACTACACATTTACTGGCAAAAGGTTCATATGCATAATTTATAGTGCAACACTCCACCACAGCACATCCATGCCTCTACCTCTGGTGGTCTTTAAAATGCAGTTAATCACTGCTGCATCCATTTAAACTGTGCTCCGTGGGATGAGACGTGGAAAAGAGGCAGCCACGGTGACAAGAGGCACACTGGTATAAACTCCCTCCTGATCAGCACCTCAATTTATGACTCTCCAACACAAAGAGCTGGGCGTAATTAAGGGAATGCAAAACGGCAAATTAATCCGTTATGAAATTACTGCTGCAAGACTACTTTATAATAATGTTATCATTTATTGCCCTATGTAAATGTGCGCCACGATGTGCATGCACGCTGTGCCCCCCCCCCCTTGGATAAAAATGTACAGGATGAACAGAGACGCGATAGCTCATTAACCCAGAGATATTAACTCGGGGTGCAGCTTGTTGATGGCAGAAGACCTGTGTAGCGCGACCGATGACGCCTCATACTATTAGAGCCTTTAATCTGGTACTTTCCTTAGAAGGGTTGGTGAGAACAACACAGGAACTGACTATTTAAGGTTCGCACCACAGTGACGTTGACATGTACTAGGACACAGTGGTGACAGACGGTATCTTCAATAAAAAGATTCATTAGAGCGTAGTAAAATGAAAATTCAAACACTTTCAGGTGGAACTTCTCGGCCCAGACAAAAGCCAAAGGGCTGCAGTTCCGATTGGTGTCTATAATAAAGTACATACCGGTACGTATGCAAGTTAAAGTACATTATTCTTATATATCATTTTAAACACTACATATGATGCAATGAAATGCCCAGTTCTTACATTTAAGACTAGTACATTGCAGGGTATCTAAGGTCACTGTTTTATCTGGGCCAATGGGGAAAACATTTATTTTTATATATATATTTTTTTTTAAACAAAAAAAAGTGCTGTCGCTAAGAAATTGAACAAACGGAGAGATAAATCATAGATTTGGTGACATCATCAGCTGTACATAAGCCCACTGGGGAACATACAACTCCTGTGACTGACAGTTAGCCATGCTGCACATTAATGTGCCTTGTCTACTATGCATCATGCTATTCATTTCATTCATAATGATGACCAGGTAAGAGGCCTCCTTTGGGATCCTCACATGGGTACGGCACAGTTATTGGTATTCATCGTCTCGTAACTCCTTTTACTTACGTGATGACCGTTGTATTGGTGACCAAAGGTTAAAATGATCACTTCTAAAATTGCTGCCTGAACAGTTCATGATCACAGATTGCTTGTTTTGCAATAGTAATTGAGGCGTTGAAATTGTTAATCTGCACATAGTCACGTCAAAGTTTGAAAATATAAAAGGCTGAACGTAGCCCATTGGCCAATTCAATTCAAGCCTGTGGAGCATTTGTGAGTAGAAAGGTATAACAAAAATATGTATGAGGCAGAAATTCTTCATATGTTTGCCTATATCAGGGGAGGGAGGAGTGCCTGCATGTACGTGCACAAGCCAGTAGAAATATCCCACAAAGGGCCCCTTCAGCTGTGCCGGCAAACAGGAAACTAGAGTGCATTCTCACATGGCTCTGTTCTGTTCGTGTCTTTTGCTCTAACAAGCCTTCTCCGGGTCTTAAAAAGCCACCAAAGGCAGCCAGCTCCCTGCACTTTGTACAAATATCACCACAGAAATTCTTCATATCTTATCCCTTAAAGCGCACCATCTGCTGCTCCATTTTCCCTAAGCTCCCTCCTGTTGGGTCTCAGGGTGGGCTTTACGGGTGGACCAGACAGAAGGTGGAGGTGTAGTGTTACTATGGTGCCCGAAGTCTTCCAGGAAGCTTCCTGTGTGTGGACGTCTGTTGATTCAGCCTCCATGCTGGCCCTGTTCTCCTAATTGGTTCCCAGTCTACCCTGCGTAAGTATCACAGGCAATCTGCCTTCCTTTATTGATTTGTCAATCATTGACTCATTTTATTAAAAGGGAGATTGTTTACCAGTTTAAAGGGCCTTTAAAAAAAAGTGACTGTGCCGTCACATTTTTCACATGAACATTTAGTGTTATGCTCATATATCCTCTATCATACGTTTCCTCTAGTAAGACCAGTGCCGCTGCGTACAAGTGCACAGCGGGGTAAATAAACATGTGCAATACAACAACTGACAACTAAAAAGTTAAATATGACATTTAAAGGAGTGCAGTATATTGAGGTCACGGCGAGTCGCTGTTATGAGCACCAGCCAAGAGAAGAATTGTGCAAATCACAGCCTAGTTTGGAGAATAGAATGTAGGTCAATTTGCAGACGCGGCCAAACAACCCCAAGTAGATAAGGGACAAAGAGAATACTAATAAAGCTAACCCAGTTCAAGTTCGTAAGTGCAGCAAACAGTGAGGGGGTGAGGGTGACTCAATGGGGAAGAGTCAGGGAGCCCCTCGGTGACAGTACACTCTCATTAACTCCAACTCTACAGGGAGAGAGTGGGAGGTCAAGGCGCTGACCCTTGAGGACAGAGCTCAAAGTGGTTGGCAGTGACGAGAAGAAAGAAGAACACAACTTGACTTTCTTACTTAAGGTATGTCGAAATGACACGCGTTTGTTTCGATGCCTTTTTGGAGACAGCCTATCACTTAAATGCTTTTACTCGCCCGTTATGCCGAAACTCAAATGAACAGGTCACTGCCAAACTTAACTCCGAGCTCACACAAAAGCGCCACACACCAACGCAGCTATCTACACACCGATTTGTAACCCATTCGTTGGATGACATTAAACTGCGGCGAGGCCAATCTGTGTCCCAGAATTGTAATCAGATCATCCCTGCCTGCCCCTTGAAAGACAGTAAGTCTCTTCCCCATCTGCCCGTCTTATCCTGACAGGGGGGATCCGTTACTGAACCAACTCGCTGTTCATCACTGCTTTCCTGCCTCTCTCTGGTCACTGAGGGCATTGGCTTGCAGGAGACAATGTGCGGGGGGGGGGGCTCACAGAATGAGCGCTGAAAAACCTGCACGCCGCAACTTTATTTAACTCTTATCCTTGTTTGCCTGGGGGTTGTTTTGTTTTGTTTTTGTCTCTTCGGATATTCCTCCCCAGCTCTACCCTCCTAGGGCTTGCCTGAGGAGTCGCCGCAAAATCCCCACGCTCCTTATTAGTCTTGTTTGGGCAACCTTTTTGGCTCAGGTAGCACGGATGATTCTTCTGGGCTCTCAGTTAAATATGTTAGTATAGTACACAGCAGTGAACGAATGGTAAACCGAGTCTAGGTGGCTCAAAAAAGAACATTTTCACAAACTCAAAATCTATATTCTGTGTGAAAGCATCAGATTATCAACTGATTGAAAGCTTGGTGACAGACAAACCGGGCAGCGGATAATTTTGTGGAGCAAAATTAAATAAATAACCAAGTCATACATAAGAAAACACCCACCTTTGGTTATCTGTTCTGTAGCCTGGAAGAAAAAAGAAAGAAAACATGTTAGTAAAATAAATTGGGAATAACTTAAAAGTATGCAATAAGCAGATATTCTACATATAAGTGAACCTTTGATATGTAAGCATGGCACATATCTTGCCCACTACAAAACCCCTCAACTATCCATGCGACAGTCCTCTGCAGAAGCCACAGGTTCAATTTCACCTCGCTGCATGAATACTTGTCCTATCAATTCAAAGCAAAAAAAAAACAACCTAATAATAGCTTTTAAAAATGCATGAAGCTTTTACTAGCCCCGTCACTCGGCATGTGCACGAGAGCATGTTGCGTGCCCTGTAAATGAATGGTCTCGCAGGGATGACGAACAAACATGTGACAGCACTGAAAAGTCGCAGTGTCTTACCTGTTCGTAAAAAAAAACAAAAAAAAAACAACAGTATGCAGACCCAATTAAAAGGTAAATAGATAAGCGCTTTTGTCAAAGACTACGAGCTTACCTTTTTCTGAGCGGCTTCTTTCTTTTTCTTCTCTTCTTGCTTTTTCTTTTTCTTATCTTCCATCAAACGGTTCTCTTCTCGTGTGTTTAGCTTCTTCTCACAGCTTAATTGTAAAGAGAGAGAAAGAGATGTTTTTATTACCAACAACCAGCTTATGAGAAGAGTACTGTGTCTCAGCAGGTGAACATCTGTGATTTCTTTACAGCCATATAGTTGCACTATATATGGCTGCTGTAACACAGCTGCTGTTCTCTAAGGTAAAAGTCTGCGTAGTCAGTGGCCACGGCTGTAACACACACAAATCACATGTGTGACAAGAATATATCCACCAGACAGAAGAAGAATGTGGGTTTGTTTTGCACTTCACTCTTAAGCTGCATAGTTCTTGTCGAACAGCGCTGTTTTGGATCGCGTGCACTTGCGTTTGGGGTTGGTTCTGGAAACCATTAAGGGGGCCTCGCAGAGCTAGTATAGATGAGACCAAACAGACGAAGCCCCCCCCCCCATACTTTAGTTTCAACACCCAGCCAGGGCAACAGATCCTAACACAACTAATGTGAGGGTAGACCACAGAAGAACGAGGAGAACCTCCTTGGGGCTGCACGCCTCCACCAACCGGTCAGGTTGCAATACACACGGTCACAATTTTATGGCCAGAAAAGTGATTTTGCAGACCATTATGATGTTACTGCGATGTTGACCTTTGACCATTTGATATGAAAAAAAAAAAAAAAAATGTAATCATTTTATCCAATTAAACATTTTGAAAATGTTGATTTTAAAGCTCATTTTGTGCCACCAAATCGTGCATGCATCCATCCATGGGACAACAGCATGGATGCATAAACACTGTATACATACAACTATTCTGGGTTGTATATGACTTCATGTAAACTTTGTGTGATTTGTAAGCTTGTTCTCAACCAGCAGCCACGATAATCATTTACAAAGGAAAATAAATAAATAAAAACTAGATGGCAGATTATTAAGGACTTAACGAGGAGGGAGTAGCCTGGAAAATGCATTCATTGGAATCAATTTTCTTTGAACCTCTAATGTGAGATTCACATTCAACCCTCCACCTTTTTCTACTCCCATGTCTTCTGCTGCAAGCGCCAACAGTGTATGCCATTGCCTGGCAACAAGCACTCCCTGAAGCCCTGGTGAGCCGACTGGTGGAGGCAGACAGCAATCAGTTTGGTTGTGGAAGTTTAATAATTGAATTGGAAAACTGAGAAGAAAGACACACTTTATGTTAAAGTACAAATCTGAGATGCCACTAAAGCGACTGAGTCCGTTTTTTGGTGCATGTCACGTATGTGTGCCAGACAGGGCTCAATCATAAGATGACCTTTTACTTGACCTCGATGGTGAGCTTCCACCAAAATTGTTAAGGAGCTTTTTTTTTTTTTTAAGTTCGAGAACAACAGCTTGCACAAGCTCCTCGCGATGCTACTTGCACAACACATGATTACCGTCATTAAAACCAGTCATAAAGTTGTGGCTGGTTGATCATTTGAAAGTAATAAAAACAACAAAACAGGCTTCAAATTAAATTGAGAGTGCAGAAAACATGGTGGGCCTGTGATCAGGTTCATAGAATTAGTTTCGACATAAAAACATCTTACGCTATACACCTACTGTACCTACCAATCGTACCTCAGACGGCCTGATATGTAACCTGCTGCAGCCAGACTAAAAATAACCGGTGCTCCTCCTCCGAAAGGAATCCCTGGGCTTGTGATATGCAGGATAAGAGGATAACAGAGAAGCTGCAGTTAATTTGAACTGCTGCTGGACTTCTAATCGGAAGATGAGAGTTTGACACGAGCAGCATTTCACAATGATTATTTTTCAGTTAATGCAACATTTGCTCCCCGAGCAGGGCAGAGGGAGCCTCTCTCACCGTTCAAAACATCTGCCTGACTTGGACAGATGTGCTTCCCTTGGGCTTTGAGTGCCGACTGTTGGTACCTGCTGCCCACGGGCTGCTGTGCCTCTGGTGACATAATGGCACAGTGCGGATAGGAAGAACACACAACTTTGATTAAACCACTATTTAAAGATAGGGGCCCGCCTGTTGTTGAAGATGTTTTTGAATCCAAATATTTTTTTTTATTAAGAAACTGTGTATCAAATTTAAATGAGAAAAATATTGACACTGAAATCTAATGATTCTATGAATTAATCATTAGACAGAGCACACTACAGAAAGGCTTTTTTTTTTAATTTAATGGCCACATCACGAGCAGCCGTGTGAAGCATGGTGAGTGGCGAGTCGCAGGCCAATGCGCTCAGCTGTGTTGTGGAATTACAACCTCCCGTCAGAGCGGGATTAGAGCTCGGTGTGCCTCTTAAAACCACTTCACGGACAAAGGGAGGCCAAAGAATAAACGGTCGGAACGGTGATGAAGGAGAGGATGGCAGAAACTGTGACAGTCACTGGTCCTGCTGTGGACATATAACCACCTACACGCCCCAAAATAAAGCACAGAAGATCGGGGATGCTGCAATTGCCGGGGCTGCTGTGTGTTTGTGCCAGAGACGGGGGGAGGGGGTGCTAGACGGCAGTCGCTGGGCATGGAGCCAGGAATGCCATCGCAAGCCAAACAAGAGCACAGCGAGCCCTTGGGAGAACGCCTCACAGCAGCGGCCGCCTCAGATGTGCAGCTCCCTCTGCACAATCGCACATTTGGGCAACACGGTTATTATTTTTGGGGTGTCTCTGAAAACTATCCGATATGCCACTGTGCAAAAACTGCTGGCTAAGCATCAACAGAGTCTTTGTGCATTGCAAAGAGGATTGCAGCCTCTTAAGTAGCTGAAGCTATTCTCAGTGTGGCCATGCTAATGCTTTTTGACCCAGGCTAATGACAAGGAAAAAAGAAACGTATGCTGCACTCCTGGTGCTGTGAATAGGCCCTAAAATAATGGCCACACTCCAAGAGTGCTGCGTCCAATCAGAGTCAGTCAGCGAAAGGAAAAAACTTCAGACAAATGAATAACTCCAATCATATCACTCGAAGCCAGCAAGCCTCCGTTTGGAGTAATGGCCTTTAAGAGAGCTCACATTTTCAGTTCTGCAAAGTAAAATTAAACAAATGTGTTCGAGAAGACCCCAGAAAATACTGCCAGGAATGCAACACCAACTTACGGAGAATTTCTTAAATACTGAAAATGATACGGGCACTACAGCCATAAAAGAGCAATCTGTGAAAAAGAAAACTGTCCTCTAGTGGCCCTGCATTCAAAAAACAACAAAGGATGAATGGAGCTAGCGTTCACGCGGACCAGCTTATGAACAAAAACGCATTTTTTTGACAGCAGCATTTCAGCTTATTGCAGAATGCCAGCTCATCATTTCCACTGAGGACTCTTGCCCATCATCTGATGATGGAAACCCAACAAGCCACCAAACCAAATGACAAAACATTCTGGCAAAATGCCCCTCAACCCTGTAGTCCAGCACTAAGTAAAAGGCCATTGACATTTTTTTTTTTTTGCTGAAAGAAGGGCTATGACCTAAGCTGTATAGTAATCACAGTATTTAGTGGCCTGTTTTTGTTATCAGGCCCCCTTTGGCGCCTCTTTACACACTGCGGCTTTCAGAGGCTTGGGTGCTGACTGGGCCCCCTGACCTGGCAAGGGACAGAAAATACTCCTACACCGCCCCCCCCCCTCCCCTCCCTTCCCTCTACCTCTACCCCTTCATCCCTTGCCAGAGCCAGACCCAAATTAGGGACTCCAGCACATCAGACCAGCGGGCCTCAAAGCTTACGTCAGTCTGCCCTCTACATGCATCAGGGTGCTGGCATTCCCAGGCGACTGCACACTGCCCTCTCAATTAAGATTGTGTGTGTGCGTGCGCGTGTGCAGGATGTCAGGCTGCAACAGGAGCCAGGCAGTGATGGCTGTCTACCGTGAAAACAGGAGGCAACACAATTAAAAACATAACCTGCAACTGGTTTGTCCATGTTCACACAGCTCTAATCCAAGACTGACAAATTGCATTGACAACAGATTACTGGATGAAGATTACAGTTTACAGAATGTCAACCAGTCTGTCCACACGTATAGCGACCATTCCAAAATGGTTATGTCAAGACAGGAGCGTCTCATTTCGACGTTTCTATATTCTGCAGTTTTCAAGAGTAATGGCAACAGCTAGCAAACTGCTAACTATAGCTGAACGGATGATGATGCTACACAGGCAACAAATAGTCTCGAAGGATGTAAATAGAGACCGTCTGGTGTCATGAGTGCAGTGTTAGTGAGGCGTTTACGGCCTGTCTCCTGATGCATGTCAGGTCGACAACCACCGTCTGCTGCCACAAGCACGACAACACGACAACCAGCAATGACAACACGGTGCCCTTGAATCAATTCGACCGTGCGACACAAGCCACCACTGCCCAGGACACGGACAAAACCTGCAGCCGCCGTTGCACACACACACACACAAACGAAAAAAAACAGACACACACACACACAAGGAGCTTATGAGCGCCGACAGCTGCGATGAAGGCGCCCTCGACAACACTGATGTCAAAGTGGGCTGAGCTCAGGAACATTTTCGACTCCCCCCTCTTTTTTCCCAGCTGCCATTTTTTTTTTTTTTTTAATAAATCCTTTGCTGTTAAAGTCCGTTTGCGCTGCAGGAACAGAAGGTATGAATGGCGGCAGAGTAAATCCTACCGTGAAGCGTTCAGCGGGATCCCGTCAGCGGCGGCGGAGCCTCTGCAGCCATTTTGTAGTAACTGACCGGAGCAGGAGCTCGAGAGGCGTTTGGATTCGCTTGTGACGGAGGAGGAGGGGGAGGCGGAGGGGGCGTGGCTTCACCCCGGCCACGTGACCTCCAATAACAAAACAAACTGCCCCTCCTCCCCCTCCTCTTCTGCCACAGCGCGCCCCTCCCTTCCTCCCCGCGTTTCCATGACAACTGCAGCCCCTTCCACCCGTGCTCCTCCCACAATCTCTTTTCATTATGAATGTAAAGACACAACAAAGTGCGCAAAAAGAAACAAGACTGTAAACAACACAACAGCAGCGTGTGGGAGGATGCTGCACGGATGATGCACTGTGTTATTTAACCAACAGAGGGCACAGTTTCTTTATTGTTATTTGTTTTAATATAACTAGTTATATGCAAGTGTTTGCACAGCCCTGAATTTCGCTCATTGTAAGTCAATAAATTAAGTGTGTGTAGTGAAATGCATTGAGAATAACTTCATATGGTTGTGTTAAACATAACCTAAGGATTTTCCTTTTAACTCAATTTAAAATCCCCCTGAGGCAGGACACAACACAAACAGGATATGACACTGAACTGTCTCTGGGGACTTCTTTCAAATCACAAACAGCAAACGCTGTCATACTGTTTGGTAATTGGAAATGTCATTGAATATTCTCAAAATAATGTACTTTCTAAAATATGTAAACCAGTCAGAATCCCGAATGATTCAAAATAAGTAATTCCCATTGCACATGACTGAGTGGAAATCTTATCTTCACCATTGGATCGAGGAGACTCGAGTGCTTACAAGGCCAATATGTCACCACTCAATGAGCCAGATCTGGATCTGAATAAATACCCTTGTCTGTATCTCATTAAGAGCCAACAAGGTCCCCATTAAATGAGCCTCAAGTGGCAGCTGATAGGGAAATGAATATGGGTCCATCAAACGGTGAATCCCCATAAGAAATAACTATGAATCTGATTACAAAACAGGATGATCGCCTCCATGCACATGCAATTACAGAACCATCTGTACTGTGCGTCGCAGGCATATGTATCATACGGTATTAGCCGCATCTGGATGTTTGCAGATATATGCATTACAATAATGGTGGCAAAACACAATTATTCAGTCCACAAGATGATGGAGTGCAATGAGTTTAGAGGCAGTAGATATAAATAATCTATTGCCTGAGTCCTCTTAAACTGTGTGTATGTGAGTGTGAGTCCATTCTGAAAGGTTTGTAAAAGAAAAAAAGGTTTCCTTTCACCGCAGTGATCGTGATGACATACATATTCCAAAAAATATATTTTAGTGTTTTGATCCCACTTTATACACTGTAAGCGACTGAGAAAAATAAAGCCCCAAAATGTGTGTGGAAGACAGTATGGCGTGACTTACTGGGAAAAAAAGTCAGACCTTTTGTCTTCGCTTTGAACCTTAGTATCATTGATTAGTGCGCACAGACAGTCAATGAGCATCTGCGACATTAAATTACGACTCTGGTCAGCTGACCTGTCTGGTCGGGGATAAAGTTCAAAGGTCAGACTGTTACCGTTTCAACCGAGCCCTGAGGGAAATGCAGCAGGGTCGATCAAAGTGTCATTTCAGACCAATGACGGCGCTGGTAGAGCTCCTGGGGGTGGAGGGAGTGTGGTGTTTAACCCAGTAAAAGAAATAAAGACTTGGGTTGTAAACACATACGTCATACACACACACAGACTCAGGTACACATGCTCTCTAAAGGTCTTCTGTGCTTGCAAAGTTGAATTTGAATGTTTCTATATAAGCTACATATTTTTGTATATCAAGTATAAATATATAAGCCAAATATCATAAGGTATGACTTGCGTTGCATCATTAGTCAAATTTGTAACTGCCCACTGTCGTGTGCTGGCCAAGCCCATGAAAGGTGTACTGAGGACAAAACCACAAGAACAATCTTACACGGTGCTTTCTCGAAAAGGAAAGGGAGGTTCACGGTGTTGTAAGATATAAGGCATGGCGATCCACATAACTGAAAAACAGAAAATTACAAGTGTGAAGAATTTCAGGCAAGCGCGACGCATCGGGCTGAGAGTCTGCCTTTCAGCATGGCTGTTTATTTTACTTTTCCGTCACTGATGTTTGCGTTCTCAATAAGAAAAGACTGCACAATTAGTTTGAGTGGTACATCATCACACTTCATTTCATAAATTGTGCTTTGTAGCTAATCGGATGTGTGCTGTGCGGGTGGGCATTAGCCTCCCATTCAGGAGACTGTGTTGCGCTGGCAGAGCGGCACTCGGTGCTAATCAGATTTATGGCATGCATAAAAATAATTGCGTGCCTTTATGGATTCAAATGATTCAGCTGTACAATTAAGCACCGGCAAACATTAATTTGCATTCTCCAGGCATTTCCTCTCTGTCTGATTCTGTGTTTCTATGTCGTATCTCGCAGACCATTTATCATCCCCTGCCAGTATGTGGCATACGTCCTTCCTCTTGTCATCAGCATTGGCATCTTCTCGATCATACTTAGTTAAGCACATGCACGCAAACATGGAGCACCACATCATCAGGGAGACACAGAGGGGAGGAAAGGATGGCGCAGTGACATGCTTTGAGAGCATATGTCTGTTCGTCATCCTTCAAAGTCGGTGAGTCCCATCACTAACAACGCACGCCAAGGTCTCTCTCCTGTTTGGGGTGGTGTGTGTGTATTTGGGGGGGGGGGGTGCGACAGTGCCGAAAGTGTCACTTCACCCACAGCTACGATTGTTTTTTTTGAGATGAGATTAAAGTCCTTGGGGGCTAAAATATCAATCTGTTGTAACGTAATGACTCTTTTCGAGTGCGCAAATAGACACTCGGGCCGACAATGGCCACGGTCGATATGTGTCTGCCACTCATGATTATATTCACAAAAAGCACGGCAGAAAATCAGCCACACAGAGAGACTGGGCTACAAGAGGAGATCGGTTGATCACCAGAGACAAAAAATGTGTTTATGTGAAAAGCATCATATCACCAAGTGCCGAAAGTGTCACTTCACCCACAGCTACGATTGTTTCTTTTGAGATGAGATTAAAGTCCTTGGGGGCTAAAATATCAATCTGTTGTAACGTAATGACTCTTTTCGGGTGCGCAAATAGACACTCGGGCCGACAATGGCCACGGTCGATATGTGTCTGCCACTCATGATTATATTCACAAAAAGCACGGCAGAAAATCAGCCACACAGAGAGACTGGGCTACAAGAGGAGATCGGTTGATCACCAGAGACAAAAAATGTGTTTATGTGAAAAGCATCATATCACCAACTAATTACAAAAAGGCACCAGCACCGCACAGAATACAAAACGGGCTTAGTTGTTCTTTGCTGTATAGGAAACAATGACATGTACACGGCGTATCGTCAGTGGTTCAATACTATTAACAGAACAGACATATCGGGAGGGAATAATAATGCAAGTTCGCCACACGCACGCACACAAACACACGCACACCATTCGCTCCCCACAGCACATCCATGTGACAGGGTGATGAATGTCTCCTTCCTGTGAGTGACCTTCAAGGTCAGTGGCAGTGGGGCAAATGCAGCCTGGCCGCCTCATTTCCCCCAGCAGCTACAGCAAGGTAACAGCTCGGGCAGAATTCACCATCCCCTCGGCCACAGCTCTAATCGCAAATGTAATCCAACGGGCTGGGGCGCATTAGGCCCTGCTGGGATGGGCTGGGGGGGGGCCCCTCGCGAACAGGAAGGTTTTTCTTGTTTTGGAAGCAGAAGCGTGCAACCTTTTTACTCGAGCGTTGGATGCAACAAACACATTTTGAGATGAAAGTGCATTCAAACCTGCACTTAGATGTAGCAGCGTGTGCAATCATTTACACCCACCTTTAAATCAGTGCATCGTGGTCGCGAGCCGTGCGCCTACAATGCTGTCCACGACCGGTCCATCTGGCAGACTATACTTTCGCTATCCACTGGTAGCAATATATACAGTACATGCTGGACGCGCTCCACGCTTAACACACACACACGCGCTTAATCAGTGGCTACCAACAGGACAACACGGTAGCATTATGAAAAGCAAAACTCCACATGCCGTCTGCCAAAAAAAAACAATTTGTTCCATCCTGTCCAGTGTGCCACCTCTTCCTTGGAATGTGACCGTAAATTATACATACGAATGTCGTTATGCACAGAAGCCAAAGACAGTGGCCTAATGAATAAGGGCAGCGTCGCAGCCGGCAACAGCCTCGCACTGGGGCCGTGGCCCACCTATCTGGGCCACGGCATCAATCTTCCTGTCAGCGCCACAGCAACTCCCATCTATACCTCGCCATCATAAACAGATGTATTATTCATGAATCAAGCATTATTGTCCACTTAATTATTCAGCAGGTCTTAATTATCTGGTGGATAATCTATTCCGGGTCGTGAGAAATGAGTTAAGGAAAGACAACGTTGTTTCAAGGGTCCGTCTCGGTTCAAGTGTGGAGTGTTTTCTGCTCGAGTGGGTTATGAATTTATGAGGTTACAAGTACACGGGAAGGCTGTTTTGAGAGGATATTATTTCCATCATTAGTACAAAATAAAAAAAAAAAGGGGAAGAAAGGAGGGGATAAAGTATATAAAAAAATATATATAAATGTTTATGTATTTAGATTAATTGGACAAGAGGAAGCGTAGTACAAGGTTGATGAAATATAATTAGCATACTGAGGATTGTGTACCTTAAGACTGTCTTCGAGGCCGTAAAAAAAAAACGTTTTATTAATGATATATTAATCTGGTCATGCTGTTGCATTTTTACCCAGCTCACATTTGCATTTTGGGGATGAAAAAAAATCTGTCAAATAAATAAAAAAGAGGAAAAACCCTGTTTTGGTTGTCTAACCAAAAGCCTCCCGTTGTCTCTGCGCACTTTCATAGTCCATGCTGCTGTCCTCCACCTCAGGCCATGCTCTCTCTCCCTCCTGCCACCTCATCCTCCCTTTCCTGCGACCATCTACCTCACCCCGGCTTTCCCCTCCTTGTTTTCTAGTCTGCGCACATACAGACTAGGGCAATGAATCATTCATAGCACCACAAAGGCCCTCAGCCGTTTCCCCAGAGAGAGAGAGAGAGACAGACAGACAGACAGACAGACAGACAGACAGACAGACAGACAGACAGACAGACAGTGAGGGTAAGAGAGACAGAAGCAGAAAAAGCCAGAACAGGGAGTTGATGAAATAACATGCAGGACAATACAGTGGGAAATGGATTAAATAGATGCAGTCGATTAGAAGAGAATGTTACAGCACCTGCCAAGTGCAGTCTTATGATATCCATTGCTCTAACTCTGGTCAGCAGGCCTCTAAATCATACATCTAGAAATGCACTTATCGTCCCCTGAGACTGTCCCGTGTGGTGCACCAGCGGGAGTGAAACAACAGGAAGGGTGAGTGGGAATGCGGAGAGGCAAACATGGCCGGCCAGGTTAGATCAAGCATGTCAAAAGTTCCCTTCTTTTAGTTGGCTCTGTAACGCTTATTCATTTGCCCTGTGTGAAATCCCCTTTTGCTCTTTTGTCTCTCCTCACGTTCTCCCCGTTCTTTTCTCCACGTGTCCGCTCTTCTCCTTACATACCACTCAAAACAGCACGAAGAAACAGGACCTGTTAACACCGAGCTTCATCAGCTCATTTCCCCTGGGCAACAGCTGTGCGATCAGCCACTACAGGGTTTGGTCCCAACGAGAGAGCTGAATAGTCATAGGTCATGGTGAGATACAGTTTAAAATCTGCTAACGGTCTATTTAGTAGAGAACAAAATCCTCAAAATCTGCAAAAATGAAATGACCCGGAGTGCTCTGATGACAGCCCAGCAGATCATATGTCTCCGTCAGCGCCCTTCAAATTGTAGGTTTGATTAAGGAGCGTACACTCCCACGACCTCATTGCGAG
This sequence comes from Colistium nudipinnis, assembly GCA_016785305.1. Classification (NCBI taxonomy): domain Eukaryota; kingdom Metazoa; phylum Chordata; class Actinopteri; order Pleuronectiformes; family Rhombosoleidae; genus Colistium; species Colistium nudipinnis. The sequence goes on from JAFBJU010000074.1 coordinate 73,947, forward strand.
GCAATGTGCAGCAAACCTTCCCGTCTTATGAGATCACATTAAACCACCGGTTGCCTATCAGGGAAACAGGGCCGAGGTGAGCGTCCCACGTGCGGGCAAGATCACATGAGTTGTGGAAAGTACCAGAGAATGACGAGGAAAAAGCAAAGTGTATTCTGCAGCAGTTGCTTTTCCGTCTGCACTTGATGAGTTTTCCCTATCTATCTGTGTTCAATACGGAAAGGGCCAGTATATGTGACAATTTGTAAACTGATGCAGAGCAATCGAAATTCCATATTTGCTCTCAAGTATATCTATGCCCTTTACACTTCGAGAATTACAATTGATTCCTTCATTTTCCCTCGATCGTTGTTTGCTGCTTGTGACAGAGACAAACCACTCAAACGCGCACCTTGCCACACGGCCTCGTGCTGTGAACGTGACAGAAGGCTGAAATCCAAACTTAAAAATGCAGCAATTCCCCCACAAAGGGCCACCACATGACAAACTGCGCACGTATGAGTAAAAGGAACAAGTGCTATTGAGTATTCAATTGTCATCCACTCCTCTGCGGCCTCAAAAACCTCATTTTTAAATCTCCAGGAGTGTTTTCCTTCAAATGCATCCACTCAGCAAGTCCTCACCGCTGTCCTCCTCCCCTCTCTCGCATACAAATAGCTTTGATGTCTCTGCTGGGTCTGTCTCCCCCCATATTTCGACAAGCTCTCCGAGCTTCTAATTGCCGCACCTCAAGCGAAGCCGCTGGGACCCCCCGCCCCCCTAACTCTCACCCTGTTTTCACCCCTTTGCAGTGTACGTGGGAAAGAAGGAGAAAGACAGAAGCAAAGGCAGTGACCGAGAGAGGAATATCTGAGGTTGAATAAAGGCAATGAGGAGAGGCAATGCAAGAGAAGCAGTAATGTGTATCACGTACCTGGGAAACACTTCAGACCAAGAAGACAGAGAAGAATAGACAAATTCATGGTTGAAATATAATAATAAAACATTCAAAAGCTCCGAAGAATAACACATTCGAAATGCCCTTAATTGATGGTTTTGGCACGCCATGTGCAATTATGCCCTGCACAGTGTGAAGGAGAAAAAGTCCTTTTAACCTGAAGGATGCACAAACCTTTTGTGGAGCACTTTGCGCCGAGGGAAAAGTCAAGAGGGTCATCATCACGACCAATCTGCGCGATGAGAGCTAATTGATTACTCGCGCAGCTCCCGTAATTCCCTGCAATAAATTCAGGCCACCAAAGGTGTGTCACAGATTAGCACGTTGATATGTGGGGAAAGGAATTAGTTTCATTAAAACCACTGAGGTAGATTACATAGACAGGTATGGCAGCTTTGCTTCAACATGTTTTTATATATATATATATATTTTTTTTTATATATTGGCTATGTGAGTGACTATTTACCTCATTTAATAGACGGCGACGGAATCCCATGTGCTTGCTGGTCATCTTTTAGGAGCGCGTGGCCCGCCAGACGCTTTGGCCCATGGGGCACCGCCACTTTACTCAGCTCACTGCCTGTTGCCATAGGAATCGCGGAGAGGGAGACACAACCTGCCCAATGGAAAATGTCAATTAATGTAGAAACACGTATGAAGATATGAGCGGAGAGCGTTGGGTATTCCGGTGGGGGACTGGTTAGAGTGACTGACTAGATGCTACCTATGCCCAGTGAGTCCAGGGAGTTCATGCACAGTGGTGATCAGGTGCCGACGGGTAAATGCCAGAGGTGTCAGAGAACAGGGGGGCGGTTGGGGGAGCGCTGAGGGGTGAACTCCTTCTTGTAATCCACATATTGATCTACTCTAGTCGGCCCGAGCCACGATCAATACCGGCAATAAAAACCAAACCAAGCAGCCCCTCTGGAGAACTGTGACAGAGCCTCGGTAGAGTCTACTGTGTGTGCGTGTGTGTGTGTGTGTGTTCAAAGAAAAACTCAGTCAACTGGATGATCCTTGATGGCTGTCATGGCCACTTCCCTCTTGGGACGCTGGGAACATTCAACATGACAAAACAGTCAGTGTGCTACACAAATGATCAGACAGCTGCCGAAGCTCGGACCAGGGAGACCCCAACCACACACACACACGCACACACACGCACACACACACGCACGGTATGTTTATGAATATAAATGCTGTATGTGTACTGCCACCTGCAGGTAAGACAACAATTGACCATAACAACATACACCACATCATTTGTATATGCACAGTCCAAACATTCCCTTCTTTTCAAGTCTTCTAGTCCCCGATGATAAAATATCAGGTTAAAATAATGAAAACAACTGAGAGTGGCTTGTGTAAACTGGACCTTCAAACACGCAGGCGTCACGTGCACTCGCACGCAATAAGCAGATGAAGTCATGCATGCAGTAATGTAGCCACACACAGACACACACGGAAAAATGACAATTTAATGAGAAATTACATTTGGGAGGGTGTTTATAATTTACTATACATCCCAGGGTTTGTTATTGTTACCACCACCATCGCCTGGGTAATCATCATTACTTTTACTGAGGCTGTCAGTGTAGTATCATTAGCATACTGTATGGCAGTGTGCTAGGGGAGACCTGAGGTGACTTGCGCGGCTCACTATATTAACAACACTGGGCTAAAACTATTGCAATTCAGGCCAGACAATTACAAAGTGCTGCCTCTTTTAATATCAGTGGGAAATGACACCGTTCCAGCTTCGATCAAATTCATGAGACGTGCACCTTGAACAAAAAAAACGGATGAACCGAGCCTGCAGAAACCAGACAAATCCCAGTGCTTGTGGCCGTGAGAGGATGGTGCTTCATTAACAGATAAAGAGACGAACCGGCAGAAGAGGAGAAAGAGAGGGGCAAAGGGGAGGCGGGTTCCATCTTTGTTCCTCAGTCTTTACTCACTTCACTGTGATCTCCTTCAGGGAGCTTTATTTGATGGCGTGACCTTTTGAGTTGCAGGAGCATGAATTGACAGTGAACACAACGTTTTCTCGCATTATACGCTGCTCTGTGCTTCATCTTCTGCCAGCATGCTCTCTTGCATGAGAAAGAGAGAGAGAGAGGGGGGGGGGGGTAAGAGAGACAGAAGCAGATAAAGCAAGAGCAGGGACTCAATGATGATGAGATGACGATAATTCTGGTCCACCAACGCTTGCACTTACTCCACAACCATTGAATGGATTCAGGTGAAGTTATTTGCACAGATTCACATTATTCCCGGGACACAAATGACATTCCCATCCTCCTCATGCCTATAGACTCATGTTTAGAATGATGTTGACTGAAATGTAAAAAAAAAAAAAAAAAAAAAAAAAAAAAAATGGACTGGGGCAATCTTCTCCCAGAGGTCATGCGTACATTTCTGTACGTAAGGGAATTGCATACGAGGCCCTCTCCTATCTGCCTCCATCAACAAATCCTATTTACTGAGCGTGTGTCTCACCACTTAGCCGCTCCGTTCAGCTCCGTCACAATCCTCTGTTCTCCGACCAGCCCCTAATGTACTGAGACCTGGGTGGGCGGGGAGTTAATTGCAGAGTTGTTTTGGCACGGCGATGGAGACTGAATGCTAAATAGAGCAGTTTCTCCAACACCCACATTAAACAAGCTCTGCATTACGGGTAAGTGCCATGTGTGATGGTTGATCGGAGGAAAACGCGGGTTGCGATGTCGTATGTCGGAAGGCGATTTCCCCCCGTGAGCTCTGAAATGAAAGCACCCAGCGCCCAGCGGCCTTTCAACCCGACACGGAGCGAGGACGCTGTGGTTTGGTCACAGGAGCGCCGGCAGACAGAGAGCAAACGCCGTGGGTTATACTTCATTCCCTCACCGATCAAGCATTAACACACTCGCGGGGGGAGCGGTGGACACACACTTGAGCCCACCTGCACACACACACACACACACACACACACACACACACACACGTACACTGCAGAGTGTGCGTGTGCTGCTGAAGTCCACGCTTTGCCTGCAAGAAACACTCACAGTGGTGGTGCACAAAAGCACAGCGCTGGACAAAAGAAAAGAAATCCGCCCAGCAATTAAACCCAGATTCATACTGTCCACTGAATCCAGGCACAAACAGAGGATGGAGAAGGGATTAAAACCAAACAGCTTCTTTTTTTTTTTTCCTTCTCTCCACAGCCGACCGGCCGAGACGGGCTCTTCACCATTCCTATCTCGTAGCCGCAGCCCCACAGGCTCATCTGTCTCCGTCTCCCATTCCCTGTCGTCGGGTCTCCGGCACAGGCTCGGCCTGAGTCAATTTAATTGCGAACTAGCAGAATAGAGCGCAGACCCCTCTACCTGCTTGCGAAACCTACCAGACCAGGTCCCCTCTGCTCTAGAACAACCCGCGACCAACACCACCGCGAGGCAGAGCTTCAGTAACAAGTGCCCCGCTTTGTAATGGTTACAGTGTAAAAATAGCAGCGAGATAGAACAAATAACGGCAGGAGGCCTCACTGTCATCATTTCAAAAAATGACATGAAGGCAAGAGCAATTAACATAATCCCGCAACACAATTCCTGTTAAATATTCAGTACGCAAATGAAAATGAACCTGCGAGTACTCTCCTGACACGTACCGAGGAGTCACCGAGGAGTCACATAGCATTTCCACCAGCGCTTTGATATTAAGCGCGGCCAAGCGAGGAGAGAAAATGAGCGCGTGATTTCTCTCTCACTCCCTGTCTGACAATGGCGCGCTAATTAAAATCCTGGCATTTCATATTCATGACTAATTAGCTAAACGAGATGGCAGCTCCAAAGTGGGCTGCTCTTAATTAAGCCGCAAATTTGAGTTACACCTTGCTGCGTGGGTGTATGCCTGTATATACAGGACATGGTGTGTGTGTGTGTGTGTGTGTGTGTGGGTGTGTGTGTGCGTGTGTGTGTGCGTCTGTGTGTGCGCAGGCATCTTTTAAGAAGCCTACGCCTGTCTCACAGGGTAAAGGTTAAAGCTACGTGGGTATGTATAGCGGCTATACACAATTCATGTTTTTCCATAGTATCTGCAGTTCTATTTATATTTTATGCCTGGCCAGTTACCAAGGAGTTAGTATACAATATGTTTTTATACAATAGCTTAAGTGACGTAATGGTGCTTTTTTTTTTTTAGAAAACTAACTTCAGTTGTCTACAATTGGTGATGCATTGTGAACATTGTTCTAAAGTCAATTTAATAATTTCATCTCAAGCTTTTTTACATTCACTTGAGATGTTTGTGGTATAAGACTAGATTAGTGCAGTTGAGGTGAAGTCATTAGCAAGAAGAGCACTTGAGGTGAAAAGGAGTTTGATTAGAAAATGGATGCCAACTTTATGTCTGCCTGTTAATTATAAAGCTATAATTGACACTGAACTTCACACAAAGACCAAAGCCGCTTGCTTTCATTCTTTAAACAGTAGAATGTCTGCATTAATTACAACAGCATAATGCAACACCATCTTCTGTGTCTTCTAATCCAGCAGCCCTACAGAAACCTTGCAGGGATTCCCTGTAACAAAATGAACCTGAGCAGGAGGTGCTCGAAATGGTCAAAATCATATACTTGCTTAATAAGGAGATTAAAAGGGATTACAAATTATTATACGGAGAGTGTTTGCCTTTCACCAACTTCCCTGTCATTAGTGTGGCTTCGAAAAGACATATTGAGAAAAACATAAAACCAGCACCCCCCCCCCCACCCCATCCCCCCCCCCCCCCCCCCCCCCCCCACCCCCCCCCCCCCCCCCCCCCACCCCCCCCCCCCC
>JAFBJU010000074.1:79743-89895 GCA_016785305.1 Colistium nudipinnis
CACACACACACACACACACACACACACACACACACACACACACACACAGTTCCCAGTTATAATAGATGACTCTAATACTCTCTGTACTATTATTGCCGCACAGGAATAGACTTGTACGTGTTGTTGTGAAAGGGTGTATTGGTCTGCCTGTGCCTGCGTGAATGTGTGCGTGTGTTTGAGTGAGAGGTAGCATCCATCAAATGTTATTGGCTGCTGAAGCTGGGCCAAGCTCTAATCCACTTGTGCAGTGTGTAGATTAGCTCCAGGTTAATGGATAGACTGCCAAGGTGGCTCTCTCTCTCTCTCTCTCTCTCTCTCTCTCTCTCTCTCTCTCTCTCTCTCTCGCTCGCTCATTCGCACACACAACACATGCACGCTCGCACACAAACACACACGACTTTTGTGATAATACTCAGACATTTGAGTCCAAGTGTGGCCTGAGAGCGAGGGTCATCATCAACATCCTTGTAAAACACAAACAATATAAATTGGACAACTGTCCAATGAGTCAGTTTCAAAAACTACAACCAAAATTGGGCATATACTGTATATGTCGCACACCAGGCCTAAAAATACTGAATATATGAGAGCGGAGGATCAGAGAGACTTTGTGCCAACATCGCTCCTCTAATGAAGAAGAACGCGCTCTCCCTTCGCCTCTCACTGCAGGCTTACAGAGGCCCGGCTTTATTGGTTCATATCTGACTGAGTGAGTGACTGCTGGGGAGTCTGTGTATGTGTGTGAGTGAGTGTGTGTGTGTGTGTGAGTGAGTGTGTGTGTGTGTGAGTGTGTGTGTGTGTGTGTGTGTGGTCAGCATTCACACAATATTAAACCCTTGCAATATCAAACCTTAAATACAAACAGAGAGAGAGAGAGAGAGAGAGAGAGAGAGAGAGAGAGAGAGAGAGAGAAAGAGAGAGAACAGCACAGAAAGTTGAGCCCAGAGGAGAGATGTGCACACGGCAATAAACACATTACAGAGAGAGAGAGAGAGAGAGAGAGAGAGAGAGAGAGAGAGAGAGAGAGAAAGAGAGAGAACAGCACAGAAAGTTGAGCCCAGAGGAGAGATGTGCACACGGCAATAAACACATTTCCATTTTCAGTTCATTTGATGGCATGGCGGACAGGATAAGCATCATCGTGGTGTCGTTTGTGTGGTTTACGGTTTAGAAGGAAGGTATATCTCGTTCAATATCCCAAGTGAGGTGTCCATGTGACGTTGGTTTAGGGAGGCAGCTGTCTGAGGCTCTGTGGGGGGTTTATCGCGCCGTCGCGAATGGCAACCCGTGGTGAAATCAAGGAGGCGGACGCACAACGGCACACGACCGCGCGTTTGTCTCTGTGTCTTTTCCTCCCAGCAGTATCTGATTACTCACTTCAGACAGTGTTTTTTTTTTAAAACACTGTGCCATCACACCCCCTGCCGCAATTTCTTTGCCCGCATGTACTTCTTTTACATGTCAATACACTCTTTTTTTTTTCTCTCTCTCCAATTATCAGCACCAGAATGGAGGAGGAGCCCTTCCCTGTCTGTTTCCCCTAAACTGAAAACTGATGTGCAACCATGGGGAAAATGAATTTCTTATTACGTGACCCTCCTCTCCTACCCGCCTCCTAACTACCCCTACCTGCCTGTGTCCTGCCCCAGTGCATACAAAAGCACACTCTTTCTCCTTCCTCCATTTGTCCACACCCTTTCTGTCCAGAAACAATTCCATCCTAACCCTCCATTACTATTCAGCTGCAGTCTCCCCTGCATAAAATTGCCATTTAAGTCCTTCTTTTTTCAGAGAGCCTCAGTTCGCCCCACCTCCGATACAATGTGCAGGGCGTCAGGAGACTTGAGCAGCAAAGTCAAAGACAGAATGGCCAACACACACACACACGCACACACACACACACGCACGCACACACACACACACACACACACAGACACACACACATCTTTCGCTCTACCTGTCTCAAATGCTTTGTTGCAGAACCATCACAACCAGGGTGGCATATAGAGCCGCACACTTCTCACCACGGCCACAGAGTGGTGTGACTTAAAACAGCCCGAGGAGTTGATTCCCATGACACCGGGACACGTTGAACCTATACACTGACACATTTAAAATCCACCAACCAACCGCGCCCCGGCACTGACTTCTTTGTTTTTTTGGATTTGTCACCCACACACGCACTGTTTTTGGAATGTCGACTACCAAAACGCACATTCCATCAGTGTGAACAGGACCGTGTCCTCCCTCAGCAAGCTAATTGAATTTGCAGCTGACTTTTAATTAACACCGGCTCGGATTTGCATAAAGTCGGATCATTTGCATTTGGTGGGCAGCCCCCCCCCCCCTTACATGTCTGAGTGGCTGGCACGGGGCCAGGAGCAGGTCTGGAATCTGACATCGGAGAGATGAATAAGGACGGAGGGAGGGAGGAGAAAGTGCGGTGTCCGCCAACAAAAGAGAGGAGAAACAGCAGATGGGGGGGGGGGAGGAGACAAATGGGGGCAAACAACATCTCGTGCCTATAGTGATGGGAGAGTAAAAGCATGTGCGCGAAAACAAATCTGTGCACAACACAATCACACAGACATAGACGTGCACACACACAAATGCACTCACACACAGGCACACAAACAGTACCTCCACAGATTTTCCAATCAAATGGGCCACTTATAAAATCAAGGGGGGGCGGGTGTATGCGACATGTTATAATCATAAAAACAGGTGCTAATTGGTGGCACGATAGCGCGGAATGCAGATGAGCAGGGAGGACTTGATAACGACGTGTGGCAGCGAGCTGAAATGAAACGCACACAACTGTGCAGTTTCAAACAAAGGGACTGATGCTCGGACATCATTGTCTGTCAAAAACTTTACAAAAAAAAAAAAAAAAAAAAGAAAAACTTAAAAACTGGAAAAANAAAAAAAAAAAAAAAAAAAAGAAAACTTCAAAACTGGAAATATACGACAGTGACATCTCACTTGGAAAACACCGCAGCTCACACAGTGGCACTCTACTGTAACCACCTCTTGCATATTCATGCCGGAACACGTTCACCAGGAGGAGCATTTGTCAAAATGCTTCCTGTCGAGAGGGCTCGCCCCCGACAGGCTCCATCCCTCACTCTTTGCCAGGTCTGAGCATGCCCCTATCTGTTGGTGCACATCCCACACGGCACAGCGGCGTGGTCTGTGCGCGTGCAGATTGATGACACACCTGCATCTGCACGTAAGAATGTGGCCGCAAAGCAAATGAACTCCCAAGCACGAAACCTGTTGACTTAACATGAAACAATGAAAACGCAAGTTCAACTCCACACATGCACACAGGCTGTAAAGAAACACGGCGCACGCCGAACACAGGTTTCAACTTCATGAGCATCCGGGGGGGAAAAAAAAGTACAAACTGCTGAATGAACGTCACACAAAGGCAGGCGGCGAGGCGCTGGGTGGCAGCCAACGCGGGCCACTGATGGGCGGGCGGCGACGTGTAACGGGCAAAAAAAAAACGGAGATGCAGCTGCTTCTCTAACAGTTGTTCCCTGGGGGAGAAGCAGCGTGCCGGAGAAAAGGAGTACGGGAATGTGGGGGGGGGTCAGGGCCACGGGCGTAGCAGGCATGTGCCATCTGAATGGTGCGGGACACGGGGGCACCGCAGACGCCATTTTAAGGAGCGAGATGCCATTTTGAGGTGCTCCACAAATGGGATAATTACAGGGAAAGGAAACCATTCAAACGGCAAATGATGCAAATGTGTAAAGGTATCTGCCCAAGCCTTTGGCCCCAAGATCAGCAGCTGAATTGTTTGGGGGTTTTTTTATTCACAGATGAACTGGATTTAACAGACAGTAAAAACATAAGGAGTGTTTGGGTGATGGGATTTATCTTGAAATAATTGACGCCAGGAAAAATTTTGTCATCCCCAATGGGTTGAAGTATTGTCCTGCTATGCACATGTGGTTCTTCCATAAACGTTTCGAACGCCAATCCGTTTGCTAGCTCATTGTGCCGCTCCAGTGCCTCGGGACTCGGGGTTCAAGCTGGCCTCGAGTGGAGCTCAGGACTCATTTACTCGCTTACTGAGGAAGAAAGCGGGCACTCAAGCATTCAAGTAATTAGTGCTAATTAGCCATTCACTGACCTAGTAGGCAGCCATATTGACTTCTGAGGCTAATCAAGGAAAAGCTTAATGACATGCCAATTAAAGTGCCCCACTCAGTGAATTACACCTGCAATTAAATGCGATGGGGATTCAGCGTCGTAGTAAATCGGAACAATACAGTCTGAGAATATGAACTGACGAAATTAAACAGTCCGCTTTGTTTCTCTGATGACTGTACCAAGTAGGATTACAACTGCATATACAGTAGCTGTAAAAGAAAACATTTTGAAAAAAAACATTGAAGCAAGCAAAAAAAAAAAAAAAAGAAAAAGAAGAAAGTAAATATTTACACGTTTAATCTTTATTTCTTTAAAATAAGATAAAGGAACATTTGTTATCAATAATACAAGTAAAAAAACGTATCAGGTCACAGAGGAATACACAGAACAAGGCAGACAGTGATAGCTTAAAGAATGATACATGGTTCAAACAGACAAAGATCCTTGGTATATTATGGAAAATAGGAAAATCGGGTCAGTGGGTGACTGGAAGAAAATACGTTCCCCCCCCCCCCCCCGAATGAAAAGCTGAAAGGGACTGAAAAATATCTCCTGTAAATATAGTTAACATGGCACCAACAAATCAGCTCTCTTTCCAGTTTCCGCCAACGTGTGAGCAAACTTTCTCTAATAAATAAGGCACTACGATGGGCCCGAAAGCAGGAAAAGTACGTTTGTGTTAATAATCTGAATAAGTGGACCACAACGAATGGCGTATGTTCACATTTTATCTCGTGCATAAATACTTACTCATCTTAAATCACTCTTAAGATATTTCTATTCATAAACAATTGACATTTATTACTGTGAATTCAAATGGACGTCAAGGCCCCCCGACATCCATATTCAACATGACACAAACAGCATAGCAGTCGAAGCAAAAACACAGCTCGTGACCAAAAAATTATAAGCTCAAACATGATGATGTGTTATTTCATGACCTTTTTTTTTTTTTTTTCGGCTATTGTGCGACAGCTGAACAACATGTTGGCAAAGTGCTGGCCAGCCACCCTCCAACACGCTTTTGTCGAGGACAGAGGATGTGGTGTTCAAGTGCAATAATGAATATCCTAACTTCCCACACAGGTTGATACAGCTGCGGGAAAGATGGGCAGAAAATCTGTGCATCTGTTCACGGCATGAAATCGTACAAACACGGCTAAAATATCGTCAAACTCTGAGGAGGCTGATTAAGGCACTTGTGACTGGAGCATATTGTGTGTTTTCCTGTTTTGGCAGAGGCTGAAATTTTGGCACCACGAGTACACGCCACCGAGGTTAATAACAGTGAGATCTGGAAGCAGGTAAAAATCAAGTTGCGGCGCGTTAGGAAGAATCAAACTGTCCCCTTGCTCTCTTTGTCAGCATTAGCGAGAGGATAGTGTTCCTTAAAGAGGCACAGAAATAACCTGACATGAACTGTCCAATAAGCCGCCAAAAAATATTAAAAACAAAGTCCCTATGGCAAGCTTTTAGATTTCTGTCCCTACCTGTGAGATAGGGCCGGAGTGGCGGGCCGGAGGCTGTCAGTGAGGGTCAAAGTCTCAAAGCAAAATGAATTACAACAACCGCAACATGGCACGGCGCCTACATTTCGTGGGCGGCAAGGTGATGTTCCGGGATGCCGTTGGCGTGAGCCGCCGCCACCGCCGTGTTGTTCTCATTGAGGCGCCTGACGCGGTACATTTCATAGTGGATGCTGCTGGTGATGTCCTTAATGTTCTGCATATGGGTCCTGAAAATAAAACCGATATACGCGACACACATGAGGAACCACGAGAAGAGATGGACAAAATGTTCTCTCTCGCCCGCTTCACTCAAAATTGTGTTGTGTCGTGCAATTTGTGCATTATTATTACGTCACTCAGATGTTTGAGCTTCAGTGTGCAGAGTTTGACTCAATTGTTTAAATTTAATGATTTTGCATATTTTATATATATATATATATATTCGTTTTTATTACTTTTATCTTCTATATTGCAATTTAATATTACGTGTCATATAAAAAAACTCTTGAGGGTATATAAAAAACAGACAAGGCAATAGAATGCTGCATTTAAACAAACAAATAATAAAATCAGATAAATCACTCACCTGATGAGGAGATCCCTTAAATAGGCAAACTCACAGTGGGCTATATTCTCAACTAATAGAGAGAGAGAGAGAGAGAGAGAGAGAGAGATAAGTGAGCTATTAGACATTGTCCTGGAAAGATTAAAACAGACACCACAAGGCGTGAGTGGCCAAACAGAACAAAAAAAAACAACAACACGCCAGAGATCAGGACGTGCGGGCGAGCGGTTAGCGTTGGGTTTCCTGAACAGTCCACTGGGGGGAGTCAGTGCGCGTCCCAACAGACACAGATCCTTGATGTCGTGTTCGCACTGTGCACTGGGCAGGAAATGACACATTTGGTGCCGGATATAAAGAGGGATGACTTCTGCAGTAAAAATGGATGTTAACGAAATACGGCGCACGCCAGCTGAATTAAAGGGTTACTTTGGCAAAAGGCAAACAAAAACTGAACAGGAGCAACTCTTAATAAAGAAACTCCAAATAAATAAATGATGTAAAAGAAAATTCGGACGTGTGCCAAAGGCCCGAACCGGCCACACGAAGCTTTGTTTTATTGACTGACGGACTCGGTGACCAAACCACCTCCAGCTTCGTGTAAGTGCAAACTCACAGATGTTTTTACCTTCAATGGTTCCCCACTTGGTCTTCCTCCCCAGCAGCCTCCTGCCGTTGACCTGGTACTCCTGGTCACTACCCACCACTGCAAACGGGATCATCTCCTGCTCCGAGGTAAAAGGTGAACGGGCATCAGTCAAGTCGGGCATGTAAGCAGTGGCAGTGGATGGATTTTGGATGTGCCGGATGGAATGGATCTCCTCACCCTGATCTTCTCGTTGATCATTCGGTCCTCCGCGTCCTCGTCAAATTCCTTCTGAGGGTACACGTCGATCCCGTTGGCCCGAAGCTCTTCCCTGATCTGGTGAGGCCGAACGTACAAAGGAGTAATCTTTAATCAACAAGGGCATTAGAAGGATGCAAGACAAGGCCTTTGATTAATTGACCGGGCAGACGGAGCTCAATGAAATCTTGGAGACATCAAACTCATGTATCTAAAACCGGCTGATGTACGGATTAAGGTGGTATCGGCACTAATCCGCCGACTGATCTACTCCAAAAGTTTGGTGCTTAATCATGAATCGAAGTCTGTCCAAAAACAAAACGCAAAACCTCACAGGATGGATGCCAATGCATAAATCACCCCCCCCTATATATATATATATATGTATACCATATAGCATAAAGTCTTTAATACATATATATATAAAAGCCAAGAGGAGTTGAGCCACCTCCCTCATATTGAGAGTAGTGGGAAAAACAGACAAACAGAAAGCTCCAGCTTTATTAACTGCACAGGGGAAGTGCTAAAAGGTAGTAATCAAAAGAGTGGAAGAAAGAGAGGTGATATTGAACGTATGCTATACTTGCACAAACCTGACAAAGAAGAAGAAGAAGAAGGGTCTCTGGAACTATGCATGTGGATTTAATGGGGTTTGAAATGCAGGAATCTTGTCAAAAATAATCACCGTTAAAAAAAAGGACTTACCTTCTTTTTGAAGAAGTCCCTCTCCTCCAGGGTGAGCGTGTCCGCCTTGGCGATGACGGGGACGATGTTGACCACTTTGCTGAGGCGTCTCATGAATTCCACATCGAGAGGCCGCAGACTTGAAAGGGGGGAATCGAGAGAGGCGACGTTTAGACACAGAGACGGCGCTCGTCCACCAGAGGGCAGGCCTCCCCAACACTTCTCCCCAGCAGGAGGAACTATTGTAACACATTTACGGATCCACTTTTTCCTCTTCTCTGTCTCTCTCCTCCTTCCTGCCTGTGTCCCATTAGGCACTTGGAGGCGAAACCCCAGAACAGCCAGGCCGCGTGACATCCGCAACGCTGGGCCGACATGAAACGCCGCACGACGGAGCACGGGCCCGTTACGCACCAGAGCAAAGACACACCGTGACACAGAAAGGATGCGGTGCTCCACAATCGACTGCGCGTCTCCCTGTGTGAGCTTGAACGAGGACGACAAACCACAGCTGCTTTCGACATTCAAATGCGAAAGGCTCCCAAGAGACCACCCCCCCTCCCCGACCCCTCTACTCCCCCGCGTAGAACAGCGTGGGACAGAATAGCAGCGAATTGAGGAGAGGAGAGTTTATGCAGCTCAATCCGACACAGATGTGTGTTTCTGTAGAGGATCCAGGGAGAGAAACGTAGTACGCTGCGTCTGAGTAAGTGTGTGTGCGTGCGTGCGTGCGTGCGTGCGTGTGCGTGCGCGCGCGCATGGGTGTGTTGTGGTGCACCCTGGTGTTCTGGGATATGTCCTATCTTGCCGAGTGGAGGATTGATACAACCCATGTGTCTGCATGTTAAGCACGAATCTTCCAGCAGCAGCTGGCTCATGTGTCTGAGACTGTGCACTTTGATTTTTGCACAAATCATGGAAACGTGTCACCTTCCGATTGGTTAGATTCACGCCGAACGCTCTAATCTAAGTCTGCAACCGTGCTGTTGGGGATGCGAAATAAGAAGGGAGCATTCATGTCCATGCCGTCTTAGTTCTATTTGTGTGTTTTTTTAGCCCCTCGTTTGTGCACACAGGTCTATATTTAGCCACGGCGTACTGTCCTCACCAGTGTCCTGTCGCAGGAATGAAGTATATGCAGCAGTGAACTCTGGAGTCGGGGATCCGTTTCTTCCTGTTGATGTTGATCTCCTCCTGCAGGTACGCCTCGTACTGGTCGTTAATGAACTTCATGATGGGCTGCCAGCTGGGCCGCGGCGGGGAAATGATAGAGGGGAATGACAGCAGAGGAGGAAGTGGAGGAAGAGATTCAACGGGATGAAAGAGGGAAGGAGGGGCGAGGGGAGGGGGGCAGCGTGGAGACAAAAAAAATGGTTGGTGGAGAGCGAGACAAAGGGAGGCGGGAGGGAGATAAGGATATGCAGCATCAGAGAGCAGGAAGAGTACGGTGACAGGAAGAGCAGGAGAAAAAAGGTGGGACACCGGCTTAGACACACTTCAACTCTCACAGCGCATTTAGTTATTGAAGTCGACGACCGAATTGTGAGGTACCAGTTCTCATTGTTGATCTGGTCTCCGAAGCCTGGAGTGTCTATGACGGTCAGCTTCATTCTCACTCCTTTCTCTTCCACGTCTGCAAACAGAACAAAACCCCACACCGGCTCGGTCAGTACAAACACAATGCACAGTATAACGGTAGTATACTGTTAGTACCCCACATAGCGACCACTATTTAGCACCTACAGTGTATGCACCAGCGTATTTGGGTGTACCATTTGTGAGAGAAGAAACGAACGGCTCCCACATTCTAAATTGCTGGTTTATAAAAGTTAAGAACACATGCCAAGGCGGGTGGAGCACTAATGGCACGCCATTAAAGAAAAAAAAATATTGGAAGTAAGAGAAGAAGATTTATAATAAGTAAATAAACGAAAATGTTTGCAATGACTAGCGGAGTACAAAGTGCCACTTTACTGAGGCCTGACAGAGGAGAAGGAAAATCGGCGAATAGAGAAGAGAAGGGAAACACACAGGGACAGAGATTCGTGTAGTTTGTCGGACAGACTGGGAGACAAAGCAAAACTGCGACACAAAGTCCAAAATGAGAGAGAAAGAGGAATCGAGGGTTTCCAGAGAGCCATACCATGACTGATGGACTTGATTTCAATTGTTTTGGGGATCTTCTCCTGGGCCGTGGCCAGCACCGACTTACGGCTGACTTTGGACTTGAAAAGCGTGTTCATCAAAGTCGACTTTCCCAGGCCACTCTGTCCTGTAAGCAGAAACAGTCGGAAGGGGTAGACGGTGAGACAGAGGCACACAGCTCAAGATAAAAAAGAAATATATATATATATATATATATATATATATATATATATATACTGTATATATAG
>JAFBJU010000074.1:89945-200137 GCA_016785305.1 Colistium nudipinnis
TATATATATATACATACTGTATATATAGAGAGAACATTGCTATAGTTAGAAAGGGCTTGAAAAGCAAAAAAGGGAAGAATGTAAAAACAAGGAGCCACAGAACAATAAAGAGCACAAAAAGACGACCCAAAACCAAAGTGAAAACATAAAATAAGTTTAAATAAGCCATGGGTGAAAAAAAAAAAAAAAAGAGCGATGTTACACATTTAGAAATGCCACAGAGAAAAGGTTCTCCTGGTTTTATCATTGGACGTTGCAGCCTGTCCACACGTCTTCATGGATAGTAACGTCTCCTGTCAGCGCGCTGTCGCCAGCGCGGGGCGATGAAGAGGGGTGTGGAGGGGCCCGCCGGGCAGCGGCCATCCACGGTTCCGCCGCAGGCGACGTCAACGTCGAGAACTTTCCGCCGGTTCATGGGGGCGCGCGGTCAAACGGCCCCATTTACGGGGCCTACTACATGATCACAAAGATCTACCCAGCGAATGCAGAGAGTGAACAGCTGCGGATTTTAGAGGATGAAATTCAGACGACAGCTGGAAGGGGAGGCGTGAGCCTCACTGCGTGCCGCTGTGTTTACTGTAAAGCTCGGGCAGGACTCTTCGGCGTCACGGCTGAATCGTTTTTTTGGGGTCCAATATTTTTTCAGCGCAACTGTGATGCGGCGCTCGAAATCACACAGTAATTGTCGTGCCTTACATACCAGCAGAGGCAGAGGTGGGATGAAACACCTTTATGCTAATGCTCGTTGATGTAATCGAAACGAAATCCGAATCACCGTGACAACCCGTTGTGCAAATATTTTGCGGTACAATCAAGTTCATTCATGCGATTCTTGTAATAGGACTCCTACCTGCCATTTAAAATACCTAAACAAAAAAAAAAAGAAAAAAAAAAAAAAAGAAATAACTAAATTACCGGTTTGGAAAAAATACATGATTCCATTGATGCATCGCTCTCCTCTTCGAAAACCACACGGAGACAGCTCAGGTTTGCTCACCATTCGTCGCACAGTCTGAGCCCTGGGGCTGCTTCCTAAACAAGCCTTTTCATTTGAGGATGAAACACAGGCCGAGGCAGCGAGGGGGTGCGGGTTTTGCGGTGGCCTGTCTACTTTGGAGGAGAGAGAGTGCATGTGTGTTTGTGTGTGTGTGTGTGTGTGTGCGCGTGTGTGTGTTTGTGTCTGTGTGTGTGCGCGCGCGAGGCGTGGATTAGCGCCTCTTTAAAATAGGTGCCTTCTTGCTGCGAGTTAAAACATATTGCACTTATACGCAATCTGCTATAAGTGCTATATACCAGGTTGTGCAGGTAATCATACATAATAACCTATTTACGATCACTGCGTGAGGTAGGAAGTCAGATTTCTCTTCGGTCCCAACCTAATTGTGCAAAAGGCCTGAGCACGCAGCGCAAATGTGGACAGATCAAGTAAAGCTCCTCTTCACAGCTCAGCCCTCACGTATTTAGCATAACAACCAATTCCAAACCAAATTATTCGCACTTCCGAGGATTATCATTATCGGTGTTTCGGTATCAGGGTCGGACTTTTGAATAGGATACAAGTGGAATGAATAGAAATAAGCGGACGTAACCTCTAAAAACCCAATTAGAGACTGTTTCACAGCCCAGTGGTCAGGATTCTCCAGGAGAAACCTATCAGGGGAAATGAGATTCTCCTCGTGCCCCAGCGCAATTGCAGGATCGAGGTTTCACATTTTGCATCCGCTCAATGGACAAGGCAAAAAAAAAAAAGCAACCCAGCTACAAACTCCGAATCCACGTTATCGGGCGTGCGCTCGCTCTGCTACTCACCCACAACCATTATGTTGAGCTCAAAGCCCTGCTTCATGGCCTTCCTCCTCATTTGCTCCAGAATGGCGTCGATGCCCACGTAGCTGAAGTCCACGGCGGGGCCGCCGGCCTTCTCTCCGTACATCCCACCCACTGCTGGGGGCACCACGGCGTCGGGCATCACCGCCTCAGACATGGTCCTGCCACCGTAGCTGGGAATCACCTCTGGCCCTGATTTCCGAGAAGAAAAAAAAAATTAAAAAAAGAGTGAGGGAGAAAGGGTAGAGGGAGGTTGTCGGGAGGTCAGGGTGTAAGGCGGGGACTGCTGGGGAATATTACAGAAAAATGTCAGATTAGCAGTGGCGCGCATGTGAAAAACAAATACCTGGATGGACGCATAGCCGATGAGCCCATAGCTGATAATGGAAAACGTTCACAGGGAACAACCCGCTGCCCTCATTGCCAACAAATCATCAGTATCTCGAGAAAATGATAGCATTATAATACATACGACCATTTACACCTCTCCTTGCCTTTCCAACAGAGGAGATGGTCTCATGTCAACACAGACTCCTACTCAAAAGAAAGGTGGGTAAAAAAAAAAAAAAAAAACACATACACAATCCGTCGTTTTAAAGCCCTTGGCACTTGGCAGCGGGTTAGCCCTGCAGTTTGTTTGGCGAGTGATTACATCAACGTCCACACACGGGCCGCCTATGGATATGGTCGGCTATTTGACATTTAATATATTCACCATTATTTTCACACGTTCCCTCTGATAACAATGTGCAGAGTGAAGGCAGGTGAGGAATTCACCCTGTTTATGTCTGTGTCTGCATGAGCAGGAGTTCAAGTGGCCGCTACCCCTCAGAAGGCCTCTCTCTCTCTCTCTCTCTTTCTTTCCATCTCCCTCGCTCGCTCGCTCACACAGAGCGGTGTTACAGTCTTGTTAATGTCAGTGGGGGAAAGAGAGAGAGAGAGAGAGAGAGAGAGAGAGAGAGAGAGAGAGAGAGAGAGATTGATCGCCGTGGCCTCGTACACCCGCTCTACTTTTTGATCAAGTGGCCGAGCTGCAGGTTTTTATACAAACTTGTATCTACCGGCGGTCGGGAGCCGCTGCCAAGAATTCAACGGCGCCCGACACAAATCTTTCTCCCCCCCCCCACACTCGGGCCTGCCATAGAGAGGGAGAAGAAGTCCAGAAAACCAGGCTGGTTTCACTTGTTTGACTGGAGGAATTGAGAGTCTGCTGGTAGGAGCTCCACACAACTGCCACGGCTGTGATTTATTGGACGAAACGCAGCGAGGAATAACACTGCGGAGGGGAACTTAATGCCAAATTCATAATCAACGTTTAGTCTTCATTTTTTACAATAATGTGCTCCATTGTGTGTGTGTGTGTGTGTGTGTGTGTGCCACGGAGGCCCACCTATGGAAGCAGCCCTCCTGGCCTCTCCTGCACCACTTCCCCATCCTGTTCCAACAGTTAGTCAGCAATTTACAGCGGCCTCCACCTCTCCTCTGCACCTCCCACGCTCCCATACCTCTGCTTGTGTCAGCCTCACCCTTTCCTCCCTCCGCATACTCATTCACTACCATCACCACTTTGCCCTTTGCACTCCATCCCCTTAGTTTTCCATTGTCTCCCACCTCTTTTTTTTTCTCTTTCCGTTATCTCCTTTTGCCTTTCTGCAGCAAATCTGGCTTTTATGTTGAGAATGACATGGGCTGTGCATCCCCCCTCCCCCCACACACACACACACACACACAAACTTCCCCCCTCATCCTCTGGTCCGTCCCCCTGTTCACGACAATCATTCTCTCTCTCACCTTTGCTTGTCGGACCATTATGTGGTGTCACTACACTAGTAGAGGCACATTGTTTGGAGGAGAAACAGTAACGCCATCAACAGAACGGTTGATTAATCATTCAATATGCAAATCATTTGATCATGTATTTTATTTAGGCACTTTTCTATTATTTAATAATCACCTTTAGTGGTCAAATACAAGATGTATGCTCCTCCAGCTGTTTTTGGACAGGAGCAAGGTTAAGTGGCTGAGTAATCTGGTCAATATTTGAATCTCTCTTTTTTTTCTTTTCTTTTTTACGTCTAGTATCAATTCAAAGACCTGCATTTGAGGATCAGGCCACTAGGCCTCAAATAAGTTCCGTTTTTCCTTAACATGGAATCGAAAAACAATACTGCACTCACCTACTGTATCGGGGGGCTGTCTGTTGTGTTTAACAAATAGTAGATTAGTGGCACACTAATCTCCTTGTGCGCAACCAAAAGACGGGGTGAATCGCAGCGAGATGAAAAAAAAACGAGTAGTTACGTTGTGCGTATCCTGCATATGAAGGGGCAGGTTTCACAGGGGAGAGCAGCGAAGACTCCTCGGAGCCTCATCAACTGTCATTCATGAATAAACACCGGCCATTTAGCCAAGTCAAAGAAAGAGTACCACTTTAAACCTCCTGGCAAAGCGACGCACACAAATCCCGAGACGCCACTGTGGGAAACTCAGCTCAGCCAAACAAAAGAGAATAAATCACTTTCTTTCCCGGTAGTAAACAGCTGCAGTCCCGCGTCATCCATCTCAGGAAGGTACGCGGCCGACTTTGTTGATCTAACAATGTCGTGCTGAGAGTGAAGTGTACTGCTCGGTGGCTTTGAGAGTGAATGAAACCAGACCGGTGAAATCCTCAGGAGCGGACTGGCGTAAACATCTGGACCCAGTGGTCCGTTACCGTGGTGTTTCCCAGTTCCTCCAGACAGGTGCTTGCTGACGGCTCGGAGCACGCTCCTATAGACGCGAAGACATTTGACCTACATGGGAAAAATGTCCCCCGGTGACCCCGGTGGCTCACCAGCTGGCGGAGATTACCCCAACGCGGCTGAAACGTCGCGGGTCCACACCGGGTCAAGTCATATCCTTCACTCAGAGCATCAGGTTGAATGATGTAGCTCTTTGTGGAGACCCCCCCCCCCCTCCGCCCAACATCCAACATCATCTTGAGCCACCTAACCTCCCTGTGCTTTCGACAGAATTCCCCAGCATCAGGTCTAAATATGGGATTGATTCCGTAAGGAGACAACATTTATTTTAGAATGCATAGAATGAGTCACTGGACTTGCTGTGATCCTGTTTTCAATTATAGGCACATAAGAATGTTTTTTGCCCTTTTTCCCCCCCCCCCCCCCCCCCGCATTTGGCAATATCAGATTACTTGTAAAAAAAAAAAAAATGGCCGGCACGGCTTCCCAAACCACAAAACATTTTGCAGGGTAGAAATGATGAGAACTAAATAAGAAAAGAAAACAAAAAAGACGCATCAAGTTAACATATGACAGGAAATATGCGGTCGAGAAAAGATGGGAGAGGACTATGGTGAGGACAGAGACACAAAAAGGAAAAGGACCACTGGAAGAGGGGGTGGGGGGGGAAGCTCAGACAATGATGGACAGAGGAAGGACTGTAGAAGGGGAGGGGGGAGCACAGTTTTTTTTGGTTTTTTTTCCCACTTTCGGCCCTGGGGCATTCCTCACTAACTACACACAGGCCTCAGGGCGGGGATGTAAATACAGTGGAGACCAGCGAAACATGTCCCCGTTTGTAGCACCATCTTTTTTTTTTTTTTTTTTAAATCTCCCAGACCTGCCAACAACTGTGAGACGGCGGGGACGTGGTGACCACCACCGAGCCGTGCCTCTGCCGCCCGGGGTGTTGATCTTGACAGCGTGGCGAGCGGGTCGGAGGTCACGTTCCCAGTTTAGGTTGGGGGGAGGGGGGGGGGGGGGGGGGGGGGGGGGGGGGGGGGGGGAGGAAGAGCGGTGCTGAGGTTAGTCCCGAGCCAGCGGTTTGACCTTCTGTGCAAACTGCCTCGAATCCGAGGAGGGGAATCCGGAGAAAAAGCAGGATTGGAAACTTGGAAACAAAAGAAGGGCACTTGTGATCCAGAATCGTAATTCACTCACTGAATCCTAGAAACACTGATTCTCCAAATTGTTCCTTAACGCACTATGTACAAACCGTGCAAATCCTCATTTGATTACTTCATTGGTTCGTGCCAGGCATCATGAGGTTTTTTCTTCAGTTGATTGAGCGGATTTTAAGTCCAGCCATTTCACTGGCTGTCTGGCGCTCCATGTCAAACACGCATTGGAGGACTAATCCACTAAATGGGCTGTTTGCATCTTTGCTCTGGCCTAAAATCATTTTACGGGCCCTCGTTAAAAACATCTGTTCTTTTTGTCCTTTATTTACGTTCCCACACAGGATAAAGGAGCTTTGCGGCCGAACCCAATCTCAACGCGGCTACATTTATTCCACCGCTCACCGAGATTGTCTCAGAGGTCTATATGCCGCCGCTGTAAAAGATTACGCACGGTAATAAAATAAAACAAAATCGGGAGGTCTTTCCACCGAATCTCAAGCATGCTTTGTTTTTTGGGGAAAAAAAGGTTGATTCCCCCTTAGAGGGGGAGAGGTGCTATCAACACAAGGGAGAAACGAGCGCAGAAAGAATAAAGCACATGTAGCCAAAAAAACGACTTTGTAATTACTCCTGAACTGAGGGCTCCACGCAGGCCTCCAGCACAGAATCAATTAAATATCCCAGCAGGCCCGGGGGAGGAACACATGTAAACACTCGCGCGCACGCACGCACGCACGCACGCACGCACACACACACACAGGCAAACACTTTTTTCCCACCCTACGACAGTGAATCCCTTAATAAAAGGGGGAAATTGGCGCGGTGGCAGTGCAAACACGGCCTGTTGTCTTATTAAAGTCCGAGTGTTTGTGCAGCCAGGCCCAGTTCCCAGAGTCCCCCATCATTCAGCTCTCTGGAGATATGTGCCCTTTGACCCCTGCAGATCCAACCCGCTCATCGTGTCACCTGGTTTTTAACAATATGTGTGTGTGTGTGTGTGTGTGTGTGCGCGTGTGAGCAGTCTGTCCGCGACGTACGTGTATGCTGGCTTCTATTTAGGGAGTGTCTGTTGTATGTCTATGAGAACACTGCACAGCCATTTGTAGCCACGGGTCCTCGTCATCTCAAGAGCCACACACGGGTGGTGCACAGTTTCCACCGACACAATCGCGCACCAACTTGGCAGTGACTCTGCGAGCCCAAGTAGCAGCCATGTCGGCACAAGTCGCTTCGGCAGCGTGTAGCGTTACCTTTCAGGCGGTTGCGAAAATGTTTGTAAATTACAGTAACGACAGTAGAAGCCCACAGGTTTGTCTAGACTGCCAGAGGAATGTGTTTGGGTCTCCACACTGAGGTGGCGCACAAGAGAGCCGTTGTCCTTCACGGCTCGTCAAACACCCGTGACTACAGAAAGCTCCCCCCCCCCCCCCCCCCCCCCCACACCAAACAACCCACCCCCCCAGAAAAGCTCCTCTGCCAGCAACTAATTACATTTTCCAAGCATTATAAAGAAAAACGTCCGACTTTTGGACTAACCTGTCCAATTCTCAATGATTTTACTCTGAGCTGTGCATCTACGTACGAGGACGTTCATCCTGAAACAATACAACATTCCCCACGCAAGTGCGCACGGGACCAAATTCCAAACCTTACACAAAAATATGTCAGTCCAAAGCAACTGTTAAACATTAACCCCTACGTGTCTTAACACAAATCCAAAACGAATGAGGAAGTTGTCCATTTTCTAAGGCTCTCTGCAAAGAGGCCCGATAATAAAAATAATAAAAAAAGCAAGCGATTATCTGCCGGCGACCCACTCACAGGAGCTGTGGTAGCCTGCCTGCGTGGTTCTTTATCTCGGTGCGCAGGTCAAATATTATCAGTGAAGCGGTCGGCCGACAGCGGGGGTGACGGTCCACAGGGCCAGGGGGCTGGGGAATCTGACCTCCGTCCACACACATACCTGGACCCCGGGGACAGCGTTTCAAAAGATGGCAAACTCATAGCACAAGATTTTTTTTTAAAAAAGGCACGAGTAAAAAAAAAAAAAAACTGCGTTCAGTGCTGCTCACTCTTGGGAATGGACAGGCCCGAGGTCTCCACGGCCACTAATACAATTTTTCAGGTGCAAAAGTACATGTCCACCAGTAAAATAACCAGCTGGAGTCTTTAGGCTCGTGTGTACCGTATGTGTGCGTGTGCGCGTGTGAGAGTACGATTTGAAAACATGTCCCTCTGGTCTTCAACGGTAAACTCAAAGAACACGTCCACACACTCGAAACTGAAAACAGCTATTTGATAGCGGGGAGTGTCTCGGGTTACAGAGATGAAACCTTATCAATCACACAGCTGTAGTTACATGCATTGAATGTTTTGCATTTCACAGTGGTGATTCCGAATTCCACCAGAGATATACAATCACTCAGGGAGCCGACTCGGCCGTTGGCTGACTCGCAACACGCAGGGGACACACAGTGACCCACGAGAGACAGAAGGTAACGATGACCTTTCCAGCGTCCCATCAAACACTGGTGAAAGGCCCCCGTCTGTTCTCGCCTGGCATTACACAGGGGCCACAACAGAGCTCCTTTCAGCAAGACTGTGCAAAAAAATGTGTGTGTGCCTGTGTGTGTGTGTGTGCGCGCGCGCCCGCGTCTGAGGAAAACCAGAGGCTTGTGACTCTCTGAAAAGGTGAAGGGCGGTTGCTGTTTTCCATCGGGGTGGCATTGTCCGAGCTGCGCTCCGTATCCCCCGGGACAAGCCTGGACAACAAAAGCTGGATGACACAATATTCGGGCCCTGCTTTGTTCCAGCTGCTGCCACATCACCGATTCACCCGGGAATTCCGCACAGCCACAAAGGGCAGACGACTCCAAAAAACCATAGGGGGAAAACATGATTTAACTTAAAAAAGCTGGCCGGGGACACACAAAAAAAACAAACAAAAAACTTCAAAAACAAAATAAAGAGATTTAGGTCATATCTGATAGGTAATGTTTCCCACTGGGAAAGGTCTAAGGACAACTCTCCACCAGTTACCATCGCCCATAAGGGGATTTCTTTACCGTACTTTGCGAAAAACAGACGGCGAGCGAAAAGATTCGCTGTGTGACAGGTGTGACCCTAACATTTCACTCTGCCGCATACGCACGCCTCTGGAGTGCTCGCTGCTGATACGGTCATAGATCACTGTCAGAGGCAGCAGAACATATTCAGTGAGTGAACTTGGAGTAGGAGCTGAAACATGATGACACATCCCTCCGTACACATACAGTATACGTGTGTGTGTGTGCGTGCGCGCATGTGCAAAGAGATTTATCCCTAAGCTGACACACTCAACATTTTGGGGATGAAGAACAGATGGAATGTGTAAGCTTAACAATGAGAACTATAAACACACACTCACATAGGCAAAAACACACACACACACACAAACGCAAAACATGCAAATGAGTGACACAGAATCACCCAAAAGCTTCGAGACCCAATATTTAGAAACAAGAGATATCAAATACAAAAGAGATATTCACCCAGAGACTTTTACTCGAGGGAAGTATGTGAAAACAGCAAATGATCTCATCCCCACTTCAAGGACAGAGTAGAATCATGCGAGAAAAACACCAACAAACCACACAGAACGTAGTGTGTGTGCAACTGCTTTTTTCCCCGAACACACACACACAAACACTCACTCACGCACGCACGCACGCACACTCTACCAGAATGCAAAACACTCACCGTGTGCTAAGTATGCGCTTGTGTGTACGAGTCGTCCCCGGGCGATGTGCAGGGCTGCAGTGAGAGGCCAAACTCTGCTGTGGCTCTGGAAGCTCCCTCTCCCGACCGTCCCTCCCACCCACGGCTGTCATGTGACAGCATGCGAGGCAACAAGACACGCCCCACTCCTCCTTCTCACACAGCCCCCCCCCCCCTTAAAAAAAAAAGAGTACAAACCACCAGAAAGGCAATAAACTTTGGCAGAGATTGTGTGTGTGCGACTGAAGAAGAGAGTGCGCGCGCATTTGGACTAAAGTAGAGGTCACACATTGTGTAAGAGGATAAGATTGCTGAAGATGTTGCAGAGATGTGTGTGTGTGTGTGTGTGTGTGTGTGTGTGCGTGCGTGCGTGCGTGCGTGCGTGTGCATCCGCACTCCGGGCCCCTGGGCGAGCTGGAAGGCCCGCTCCCAAACTCCCAGGATTATTTACGACCCTAATTACCTGGCCCGACTCTCTCATCTCCTCTCCGGGCTCTGCATTCACCACATCCCTCTCATTCCTGACGCACAGACGCGTTACATCCAACCCCGTGTCATTCCATATGTGGATGCTCGGGGAAAAAAAAAAAAAAAGGAAAATCAGGCTTTCGGTTCTCAAGATACTCATTACGTAATACCTCTCACTTTAAAATCAGAGTTGAACTTTTAGCAGGACACGATTCATGTTTCTGGTATTCTCAAGGGCTGCAGCATGACCACAGGACATGGATGCACGTTATAAAAGGGGGAAAATGTTGAAAAGCGGAGGGCACTAGGAAACGAAAGAGTTTTGGAAATTGTGCAAATCGAGTGGTAAAATCCATCCAAGTAGTTTTATTTTATGTTTATGAATAATATAAAATAATAATAATAATAATAATAATAATAATAATAATAATAATAATAATAATAATAAAGCATACAAAGTCATCAGGCTTGCCAACGTCAGTGTAGTTGATGTGGTTGTGGGGCGGGCAAAGACAATTTCATCTTCAGCTGCCACAAACAGCATGAACCATTCAAAACTTAAGACGTGTCGCAGGGCTTTGTTGAATTTTCAGCAACACAGCCTTCAATTATTTATTTAAAACCTGAGAGCCAACCAATTACTTTGGCTGATTACTACTCTTATGGAGCAGGTATATTTCTGTGATTAAAGAGGAGAGGG
The DNA here is from genome assembly GCA_016785305.1 of Colistium nudipinnis. Lineage (NCBI taxonomy): Eukaryota > Metazoa > Chordata > Actinopteri > Pleuronectiformes > Rhombosoleidae > Colistium > Colistium nudipinnis. Next base: position 100,598 of record JAFBJU010000074.1, read on the forward strand.
AACAGCTGTCTCCAGCCTCACAGGAAGTGTAATTATATAGCAGTGCGAGGCTTGGGAGCAAGCTTACTGCCCGCACATACACAGACACACACACAGACACACACACAGACACACACAGGGTAGCACCTGTACTCCGAGAGATAAGGAATCATATTGCTAATAAAACAAAGCAAACAAAAAAAAACAGGCCCAACCGGCGGCAAAGAGGGATCGGTCTCATCTCAATATGCTCGCTTATTGTAAACATATAAAACACAGAAGATCCAAGACCGCCACACCAACAAAGAAAAGCCTTGTGCACGTCGGCAAAGCCCGAGTTTCACCAAATATGGAGTTGAAATAAAGCTTGATCGCACTTTGTTTTGAAACTTTACTGCGAAGCCGTCTCGTCTTATCAACGTCCTCCTGAAACTCCTGAGATTTGTGATAAAATGCAGATTAAACTGACAGGAGGTGCCTAAAAAAAAAAAAAAAAAAAGGGAGTCTTGAACAATGTATGATGATCTGACGTGATGACATGAGGAGGATAGTACCCCCCCCTTTTTTTTTTTTTTACTTCTACCATACATTTTCGTGGTAAGGGTAAACAAATGAAAAAATGCCCGTTGCTTTCATTCGATCCAAAACAATTAACGCTCGAATTGAGGGAACTAAATACCGTTTCTGTTTCGCGGCGCTCTTGCTTTGCCTGTTGTGAGAAGAGAAAGCTTGAAAGGGCTTGAAAGCTTTGTGCAAAATGCTCATCACTCTGAGATCTGAACACAAACTCCCTTTTCCCCTCGTCTCCGCCTCACTGGAGCCACGCTCTCTGAATTTTGCGCGATAACTCTCTTTCACAGCAAACCACAGAGAGCCAAAATACGTCACCACCAGCTCTGTCAACCCCTCAAACTACGAAGGCCGACACGTGACTTGACAGATGTTCTCGAAAAGGTTAAAGATTTAAAAAAAAGAAAAAAAAAAAAAAAAGGACATTTCCATGGAGACAGCGTCCCCTGAGCGAACCCTGCCGCGGGAAGCCAACCTCCATCTGCTTGAGCCGACATTACTTGGCGTGCTCTTTTATTACGGAGAGAGGCTGCCCTGCTGGGAACACGGCCTTTTCAGATGAAAAAATAAATACAAAAAATCCTCATTTTGAGGAGATGGGGGGGCGCAATTGGTGGAAACTGATGTTTCAAGCTCACCCCGAGCCAAGATGGTGTCACGTTTTGGCGGGCGGAGCGTTGAGCTGCTTCGCTGACCCTCTGACAGTGTTCCTAGCAGCGGTCCAAGGACTTTCATCACACAGAAACATGATGGATTAGTAGCATGAGTCACTGTGTGTATCATTTTATTCTCATGCCTCGCTGGCTGGGGGTTTTTCTTCCAGAGAAAAGGAAAATTAGCCGCATGAGTGGGGAGAAATCCCACATTAGTATAGAGTGGGATACTTCAAACTAAATACAATTGTTTTTTATTTAAGTGGAACGAAGAGTGCCTGCAACATACCTCAAACAGCAAAAGAAGGAGAAGAAAAGGAGAGAGAAAATGGAGCATATACGAACTGCGGATAAGTAACTAAAATGCAGCACATATCATGGAATTCCTCCCAGGTGAGCAAGGCCAACTGCCTGTGTGATAGCGTCCCCTGCTGGTGGCCGAGAGACTTGCAGCCATCTCCACTGGTTTTTTTTTTAACTGCATCCGTTCCGACAATATTTTTGAGCAACCAGCTGGTTCAAAAAGAATTTGTATCATTAAGAAAATAAAGGCGAATGTCAGCCCAAATTATTTTCCATGTTTAGTTTTAGGAGGTGCTGTCCTGACTGTGCGGACCTTTGCAGTTCCCTCACTCCCTCCCATATCCTTTAAATGAAAAGCACTTTTTGCACTCCCTGCTTTTTAGCTCTCTGCAGGTGAGCTGCAGCAGGAATCTCCTCGCAGATCTGTGTCGCTAATTCGTTATTAAGTCATACCTTAATTAAGGCTCACAACCTTTTCAACGCAACCTTTATCTGCTGCCAACGTTGGGGCAGAACAGCCGGGTCAAATTGCATGTAAACATGAGCCTTAGTTTCGTTTTCAGTGAAACCGAAAACCTAAGGGGGGAGTGAGGAGTGAAGAGCTCTCGCACATACACACGGATTGCACCGTGAGCTCCCTCACTGCAGCACACAGACTCCGGTGAGTGAATTATATTCCGACTTACATCACTTTGTTTGCTCCGTTATTGTTGTGCAATACATTCTTGAATCGTCAAACTGCAAAATGGATTCAGATTGCACAATACACACTTTTAAACCAGCCAATAACGTTTCTCGACATCGTTGCAGGAGGATGAGGATGTCGGGAAGAGTCCCAAGTTGCTGTGTCGCCCTGGTTCTTGCCCTGACCTCCGTGTCTGCCATAAGAAAGCTCAACTCGATCGACGATTTAAAGCCCATCGGCTTTGGCGACACAGTGCCCAAGCACAGTCTCCTGCTGCTCCACTGGTTCGCCAACATCATTGAAATTGAACCAAACGATGACATGCGGTTGACCTTTGATCCCATCAATAACTATGGCTCGCATCATTACGGCAACTTTGATGGGCTGCTGCCTCGAAATCACCGGTACTACACTGTTGGAAATCTCAAGCAAAACGCATCGCAACACCTTAAACTTCCGGATTATATCGTCCATCCCAGGACCGGGTATCGGGGCTGGAACAGGGACCGGGTCATAATGAGAGTCAGTCGGCAGAACACGGGTGGGCAAGTTTACCACCGGGTAGATCAGGTGTACATCACCCAACATTATGATACTTCAGAAGATGGGCGTGATTATGATCCAGAGCATACGTATGAGATTAGTAGTAGCCTCTTAAGACAAATCAGACAGTTCACAGTGGGAGCCAACCAACAGTCACTGGAGTCTCTCAGAAATAGCTTTGGAAGCAGCACCAACGATTCCCAGTTAAACGAGATCAGAATCACATGGGATAATCTCGCATCTCTTGGCCTGCTGTTGTTTATTGCGGTACAGGAAAGGCACCGCTTCATCAACCTATCCAGAAGACCTGGAAGCATCTTCCGGACTGGTTCCAGAAAGAATTCTGCGGGAATCATCGATCCCCTCGATTTTGCTTGGGCACTTATTCTCTATTTATTACTTGACTCTTTACACCCTGTCATCACCCACTTGCTGCGGAAATGTTTTCAATATTGCAACACGGACTTAGTGTGACGTGTCACAAGCTGTGTCGTAAAGGTCAAGGCTTTTATATCGGTGTCTATCTATGTACGCAGGAATTTCACCTGGTGTAGAGTGCAAGTGAAAGACATAAGTAATATAGTAGTATTATATATTTTTTCAACTGAAGAAAGTCTGCGTCAGTATACATACACACAGCACATCTTCCTCACCGAGAGTCCTCATCAGTGAATGAAGGCGGTGCAGTTTTTTTTTTTCTTTGACCCCTCGTGTAAATAATATTTAAAAGGATCTAACCTGCTGTGAAAACTTTGAACGCACACTGCTGTATGTATGGCTAAGGCCAGGTGCAAAGGCGCCTCTCTACTTCTTCATCAAGAACTAATAAATTGCATGAAGTCATTTTTGTCTGATCAGCCATCAGCTTTGTTTTGGACCGTCTCTACTGCATCTATTCTGACAATTGGGAAGACAATATTTGCAGCAGCCACTTGGTTGAAAAAGAATGCCTCGGATTAGTTCAGCGCTTTTTGTAGGGGAAACATTGGACCCTTTATGGATGGAAATTATAATTGGGTAAATGAGTATTATTAAAACAATAAACAATAAAAAAAAAAGGGGTGTGTGATTGACCGTCAAAATAGGTTCACCTGGAACGATGCGTCCAACCCTTCAAATTCTTCTTAAATGCACAAGAATATTTAACACCTTTGTCAAAACTCGCTTTCAAAAATATTAACGAGTCATCGCTTATTCTGTGTTTGATGTACAGTATAATGACCCAAATCAATGTTTAACCCCATGTGGTTTACCTAGGTTGAGGCAAACATTTTTTTTTTTTTTTTTTTAATGTTCAGTTTTAGGAGGGGCTGTCCTGCCTGGGTAATCTCCACTCCCTCCCACACCCTTTAAATCGCAAGCACTTGTTGCACTTCCAGCATTTTAGCGTGTCTCTCTGCAAGTGAGCTGCACCTGGAATCTTCTGGCAGATCCATGTCGTTATTAACTCGTATTTCAGGTAAGGCCCATCCAGTTTTTATTTATCAATATGAAGCGCAATCGGATCAATACTCTACTACATTTAATCCTTTTTTTCATCCACCAGCAACAGTTGTTCTGTCCCTGGTTTCAGGGGAGTTGGGACTGTTTCCCATTTAAACCCATTCTTCTTCCCTCTTTGTGAGGGCTCTCTGCTTAGAGATGCACAACGCAGTGGACAATCCGTCTAACTTGATTTTCAGGTGTTCTTATTTGCATCATCAACTATACTTAAATATGCACTCACAATTCCCAAATTAGCAATAGCAGATTTAGAACATTCTCCACCTCTATTTTTATTTTCCTGACTGGCAATAGTTTTGTGGGTTTTGATCAATAAACCAGGGGTGAACAGAAAAAAACCATTTACATTTTTTGTATTGTTTTTAGGATTTGTCAGTACCTCAAGTAATACCGAATGTTATTAGTTTTAAAGTTATCTGCTAGAAAAAGGACATGTCCTATGTCTTTGTAAATTCTGAAATGGGTTTTACTTCATTAAGGTAATCATTAAAATAGACAAATAATGACTTTAATTAAATCATTAAGATAATAACATCTCAGTATGAAGGAGATGTTATCATCTTAATTATCGGATCAAAGTTATCCTACGCCTTATCCACAGACATATTTGCATTGGCAACGAAACACTGCAGGGGGCACACCCATCAGCTACAAAATCTGATATGTTGTTATGGTTGTGTCGTTGTTGTCAACATAATTGCGATACCATGGGTACATCACAAATCGAAAGAGATGTATACCTTTCATTTCTGAAATACAGAAGACACTTGATCCAAACTTCCTGTAAACAACGGCTGTGTTATTTTGTGTTTCATTTTCAGGAGAAACAGAGACCAAAAAAGGGGAGAGTGCGGGGTAAAGAGCCCTCCCACTCACACACACACACACACACACACACGGATTTCACCGAGAGAGCACCCTCACTGCAGCACACAAAGACGGGTGCGTGGAATTTCTACCTTTTTATTTGTGCTCCATTTGTCTTTCTGGTGTTTCTCTCGTTTATATAAATCAAAACTTGAACAATGTTATGTACCTTTATTATTGTTGTTATATATGATCAATAATTTTTTTTTTTTAACAGCCCAAAAATGTATTTTACCGAGACAATAAGCATTAGAACCATCCTTTGCATGAGATGTACATACATTTGAGCTTAGATCAAATTAAATACAATAGTTTTATAAGAGCACTGTCAGAGGGAGCATGACGCCGGCAACTGCACTCTGTTGTTGTTTTGCGAAATAAATTCTTGACGGATTGAGATTGTACCTTACAAATAAATGAACCAGCCAATAACGTTTCTCGACATCGTTGCAGGAGGATGGGGATGTCGGGAAGAGTCCCAAGTTGCTGTGTCGCACTGGTTCTTGCCCTGACCTCCGTGTCTGCCATAAGAAAGCTCAACTCGATCGACGATTTAAAGCGCATCGGCTTTGGCGACACAGTGCCCAAGCACAGTCTCCTGCTGCTCCACTGGTTCGCCAACATCATTGAATTAGGCCCATACGGTGACATGCGGTTGACCTTTGATCCAAACGATACAGAAAATTATGGCTCGCATCATTACGGCAACTTTGATGGGATGCTGCCTCGAAATTACCAGTACTACACTGTTGGAAACCTCAAACAAGACGCATCGCAACACCTTAAACTTCCAGATTATATCGTCCACCCCAAGGCAGAATATTGGGGAGAGAACATGGACCGGATCATAATAAGAGTCAGTCAGCAGAACACGGGTGGGCAAGTTTACCACCGGGTAGATCAGGTGTACATCACCCAACATTACGGCAATTCAGAAGTTCGGACAGCTTATGATCCAGAGCATACCTATGAGATTAGTAGTAGCCTCTTAAGACAGATCAGACAGTTCACAGTGGGAGCCAACCAACAGTCACTGGAGTCTCTCAGAAATAGCTTTGGAAGTAACGCCGATGTTCATCAGCTCAGGGACATCAGAAACACGTGGGGTAACCTCGCTTGTCTGGGCCTGCTCTTGTTTATCGTGATGCAGGAAAGGTACCGCTTCATCAACCAATCCGCACCACTTCAAGGTGGATGGATCAAACCGCAAGCCCATCACGACTTCCAAGAAAACAGACAAAATCCTAATCCTGCAGTTTTCTTTATGGTATTTATTTTCTTGGTGGCATTTATTTTATATTGTCTTGCGAGAACCAGTCGTTAGGGTAATGCTTTTGACAGTGGAATGGAATAATAGGTGTTATTCAATTTAATAGGTGTCAGGCAGGAAATGCTTATTTTGATAACGTGTCATGACATGTCTAAAGGTCTTTTGCCGAATGGGTTACCCGCAAGATAGGTTTCATTTGTTGTTTTAAGGTCCACCGTCTGCACCTGCATCTCGCCGCTCATATCATATAACTTTGAAGCACAATGTGCACATTTTCTGTCGTGTATGGCCAAAGCATTGTGCAAAGGTGCCTCTTTACCGCTTTATCAAGAGCTGATAAAAGTCACAGAGACATTTTGTGAGAGAGACCGTCCATTTCACGTCTCTCGACAACACACGCACACAAGCAAAGCAGTTTTATATTGTGCCATACCAAAAAGGGAGGTCTCAGGGGAGGCCTTTCACCGAAAAACCCATTTGGAAGTTTCAAGCTTCATCCTTTTTGCAATTGCACAACCAGTTTGTCAATATATAAAGCTCACGCTCCTGCATGTCTAATCTAATGGTAGTGACTTACTAAAGCTTTGTACTGTGTGTGATACAGACGGAAAGAAAGTCCCTTTCTCTGATGGATGTATCAAACAGATGAATTCAAGGATTGGTGTGCTTTTAAGAGAAGTATTTACGGAGAGTTGATCAAATGAAAACACGAAGTGTATCTTTACATATGGTTTTGGAGTCTTTTTGTACTGCATAAAAGGGGTTGTTTATGCACACTGCTGTTAGGTCTGTGAATAAAAGTTTACATGACCCATGTGACCCCCTCATTCCATTTTATCAACACATGAAAAATGAAGCTACATTCAATAAGAGGACAATGCTGGCTCTAAAACAAATGTGTGTTGCAACCTTAATCCGACAAATGGATATTGGCAACAACCCAGGCTCATTGAGTGACCTTAGCCTTCCTCAACCTGCAGAACAAAGGCCATCAACGCTCGTGTACCACTCCTACACGCGCGGCATTCTTTTTACCCTAGACAGACCCAAAAAAGGAATATAATGACTCCTGCATGGAAACGACACCGAAAAATTGAAAGACATTTACTACCTTTCATTTCTTAAATAGAGAAAGAAGTCAACTTCCTGTGAACACAAGCTGTTTCCTTGGTTTCATTTCCAAGGAAACAGAAACCTAAGAGGGGAGGGGCGGAGCAAAGAACTCTCTCACTCACACACACACACACACACACAGGCAGGCAGTAGTTTGCCGCAAGCACCATCGCTGCAACAAACAAACACAGGTGAGTGCACTTCTATTCTGATTTCTACCTTTTTGATTTAAATGTTTTTGCTCCGTTTGTCTCCCTGGAGGTTTTTCTACTTTACATGTTTAAAAAGCAAGAAAAAAAAAAGTATTTCAGACAATCGGTCGACAGTTTGTTTGGTTTGATGTTTGGAGTGGATAACATTGCACTCTCTTCTACTCTCACTCTTTGATCTACCATATGACGATATATTCACTTGGTTTATGTGATTCTATTTGATAAATGAAATAATTTTGGTTGTTTGTTAATCATCTAAATATATAGTCGAAACATGCAAGTTGTACATGTTGACCATGACAATGAATTGAACAACAAAAGCTATCTGGACAATAAGCATTAGATTGATCATCCTTTGTAAGAAATAAAACAATGGATTGAGATTGGACAGTACAAATATATGAACTAGCCGATAACTTTTCTCAATAATGTTGCAGGAGTATGAGGATGGCGGGAAGATTCCTACGTTGCTGTGTAGCTCTGTTTCTTGCCCTGACCTCTGTGTCAGCCATAAGAAAGCTCAAATCACTCAATGATTTGAAGAGAATCGACTTTGGCACGTCAGTGCCCAAGCACAGTCTTCTGCTGCTCCACTGGTTCGCCAACGTAGTCCACATAGACAACAACAACGTCATATGGTTGACCTTTGAACCCGAGGAAGATTACGGCTCTCATCATTACGGCAACTTTGAGAGGATCCTGCCTCAGGGTCACCAGTACTACACTCTCGGAAATCTCAATCAAGACACATCTGAGGAGTTTCCCGATTACGTCGTCCATCCCCGCAGAGAGTACCGGGGACGGAACAGGGATCGGATTATATTCAGGGTCACGGAGCAGAACTTGCAAGGGCAAGTTTACCAGAGGATAGATCAGGTGTACATCACGCAGCATTATGATACTTCAGAACAGCAGGGGACAAGGTACGACCCGGACCACACGTACCAGGTTACTAACAACCTCTTAAGAGAGGTCCGGCAGTTTTCTGTGGGAGAAAACACTGCGTCGCTGTATGAGATCAGAAACCGCCTCGGAAGTAACGCCGATGATTTCCAGATCAGGGACATCATCAACACATGGGGTGCACAACTGGCTTTTCTCGGACTGCTGTTGTTCATCGTCGTCGAGGAGAAGCACTCACCTATTCGAAACCAAAACAAACCTCAGCCCTCGGTGAGGAGAAACGCGCCGCGTGACGTTGTCGTCGACATCCCAGAAAGTGGATACAATCATACTTTGGCGGGGCTTTTAGGGGATCACGAGGGTGAGAACATACACCTCGAAGTGAGGACCGGCACAAACGGAAAAGCACAGATTCTTTGGAAAAACATTCCGAGACATCGTCTAAACAATGGAGCCATGGTGGTGCTTTTCAAGAACAACGGGGACCAGCAGGCCAGCAACTATTACAAGTGCATCGGGAACATACAATCGGGCAGTTGGGACACCTCGGCACCTCTAAACGATGGGATGCAGGCCCGGTTACACAAGGTGAGAACAAAGTTCTGCTTCATGACGGCGGTGGGAGAGGAGATATGCCGAGGTCCCGAGTTCAGGAATCCCGACGAGGTGAACATAGACGGCTACCAAGCAAGACTCCAGCTCTTTGTAAAAGACGGTAAGGCATGCGCTCGCCTATTTGTTCTGAAGACCTTCAGTCATTGGAAGTCAGACTTCATCAAGTCTTGGGTCGGGTTCTACAGCTCTGCAAACAAAGCCACGAACGACTATGAATGGTGGCAGTGGCAGTGGGCAACTAAATTCAGACCAAACACTGATTATCGTAACTACCTTTATGATGTCTACGAGTATCACTCAGGTATGGTGATGGCCCCCGGAGTCCAGGCACGCTTCATACTTTCAGGTATGGGAGAAATAGCACGCACCCCGCACTGGAAGCCATAAGGACTCGGCCGATACACTGTAGAAAATGTTTTTTTTTTTTCATACAAAATCTTATCCAAATTTTAAACTCGATCCATCCTTTTCTTAACTTTTTTTTTTTTTTTTTTTTTTTTAAGTCAGCCATGTTGATGTATCAGTCTGCATTAGCTTATTGCACATATGCGAGTATGGGAGTATATTTTAGATGATAAGGTGTATTTTCTAAACTGTGATTGCTGTATGCGTAGTTGTGTTTTCTATTGTGAAATATGTTCAACTGCACTGGGTTTAATGGTATGTATTTGATCAAATACATCAAATCTCCTGTCTCAAAATGTGAGTCATGATGGGATGAAACAGAGTTAAATGATCTCTGATCTACTAAAAAGTATGCACTTAAGAAATATGCTGAAAGATGCATTGATTGTATTTCCCTGATGCTTTTGTTATCTTCCTGTTATGTTGAAATGTGTGTTTATAAACCACGTTGTATGTATCCGACTTGTGTGAGTGTTTTTTTTTTATTTTAGGTTTACAGAAGTGTGGAGTCCCGTGGAAAACATGCACACAGAGAAGCTATTTATCAGGGAGAACATTTCCAGCCCTTGTGACATGCACAAGTCCTTGTTTCGAGCCAAGTCAAGACACGACCTCTGAAAAGGCCTTTGTGTTTGTCTAGGGTTTTAACGTAGTGGGACTAGGTTGGCACTCAGCAGACCAGCCACATCAAGACCCAACACATCGAGATGAGTCACCACTTAATACCGGATTCCAGAACCAAGTGTTAATGACAAACACGCGAGGCTGTGTTTTTTGAGGGGGGGGGGGGGGGGGTTTGGGGAGGGGGGGGGGGGGGGGGGGGGGGTTTTGGTGAAAAAAAAAAAAACGTCTAAAAAGTTTAAAAGCTGAGGAGCTGAGTAGCATTCGATAATCCCTTGGTGTCTTTTCCTCGAGAGGTCAAGGTTTTATGTTTGAAAGTTTGGTAGTCTCCTGCTGTAGACACAATTATATTCGATATAAAGGGGATCATGTGATGGCTTTGTTTTTGTTCAGACGTGCTCAGATGATTTGCCTGACTCTGCAGAATGCAGGATGGGAAAGTCCAGCCTATAAAAAGGCCTTTTTGTTTCATCAATACGGATAACTTACTTCCTGATAGCATTCGTGCACTTGCCTTCTTTACTCAGCCAGCAGTGACACGATTGGCACCGCGAGTCAAAACGATCCGGGCTGCAACAATTCATATTATTAATAGTATCGAAAGAAACAACATTTCATTCATCCATATTAAACGTACCCAACTTGTATTCCCCTTGATTAACTCCTCAGCGCTATGACTTCATACATACAGGGTTTTTCCTTTTTATGCATTTTTTCGTTGTTCAAATAGAGAAATAACACAAACAAGTGCATCTGCTGATGATCACCCCCTTAAAAAAAAAAAAAAAAAAAAACAGTGTTTGGTGAAACATGCCAACTGGTCCTTTACGGTTTACCACTTTACTTTTGCTGTGCAACAGGGGCCCCTGCTGCTACAAATGGTCATTACCTCTATCTGGCTCCTAGTTGTGGAGAGGTGCTGGTGTACGGAAAACAAAAGCTGATTCACTCCATGTTGTGCAGGAGTGAGGAGTGCCATGTCCTAGTGTCCCATAGTGGCTCTAGAAAATAGCTGCAATATATTCACTTCATAAAAAATAATAAAATGCAAAATATGCATTTCTTTTTTAGTTGCTAGTGACTCAGTCAGTCAGGGGTATTTGCATATCTAAGGTTGGTATGCATCTCAAAATAAAGAGACTTCTGCCCGATATTAAACTGACCCCTGCACTCAGAGCAGCCATGACAAAATAAATAAAACTAAGATGAGCTGTGTACAGAATGAATGAATGTCTGTCTGTGTGTGTCTGTGTCTGTGTGTGTGTGTGTGCTTGTGAGTGCGTGCGCATGAGATCACATCCTGTGGAAGGGCCACAAGACTGGACGCAGCTGCTCCGCGTTACAGCCGACAAATCAACCGAAACGGAGCGTGTCACTACGGCCCTGTGTGTTTTACGACACGACAACAACCGGCTTATCACTTATCGGCGGGTTCATCGCTCACTCTCCCGTGGGCGGGACATTCTTAACCTCACCATCCATCAGACACAAAAATACACAACACATATACTGTAGATCCCATATATATATATATATATATATATATCACACAGGCCCTCCCACAATTAACGTGCCAAAAGGGCAGTAAGAGCAATGCATCACACAGACACACAGACACACAGACACACAGACACACACACACACACACACACAGACACACACACAAATGACCTCAAAGAGTTTGCTAGAATGTTTGCTGTGTGTACTTGTTGAGGGATTGGAAAGTAAACTGCAGTTCTCGGGGTATGTCATCAAAGTGTGGTCGATTGGTTTAGTTTCACTCCCGAATGCTCGGAGGCTGAAGTTGGCTTCGCTCGTTTTGTTTGGTTTCCACAGGCAGACTTTGTAGGAAATCGCACTCTTTTCTCTTCATTTTTCGCCCTATTGCCTTTCCAAATAACCCTTCTTTCGCTCTCTCCACCACCTACCCACTCCTTGATCAGAATCAGAATCTCTTTATTTCGCCAAATGTACAAGTACACAGGAATTTTACGTGGTGTACAGCGCTTGTGTATATACATACGACATATAACATACAAACATATAACATCCTTCTCTGGGTTTCCCCCCCTTCCCCCCTCCCCCCTCAAGCCTGGCCTTCCTCCCTCCACATGCATGACTGAGCAGGAAGGTGGTAATCTGAGCCCAGTGTGGCGGGAGGTTTAGACTTAATCAACTCGCTTTTCATTGCTTATCCCTCTTCCGCTGACACACGGCTACATTTCATTCTACGGGTTACCAGGGAAAGTATGCATCAAATAATAGGAAAAAATGATTTTTAATTTTTAACCAAGAGGAAGAAATAATTACAATCTAATGTCCCCTTGCAGAAGCAGTGCAGTGGGTATTGAAGGAGGCAAGGCGCAGCATGAAAAAGTGGAAATTGGAGGCTTTCTATTTTTGCTCAGAATGTTTGATGACCTCCAGATTTGGAATGTATCACCTCCCAGCCGCCTACGCCTGGATACTACTCCGGTGAGAGCCGCACATGAGCACAGCTGTCTCCAGATAGCAATACACACACACACACAAACACACACACACACACACACACACACACACACACACACACAAATGCGTATTGTGATGAGCTGTTATGCGCGGATAAGAGGGGGCATACCAGACAACCTGCAAGAAAAGCTCCAGTTTTGCAGCTCTTGCATAAACCTAGGTACAAAGAAGCACACGTTTTACCACCATGACAATAACAGGTCCAAACCATATTGAAGCCCACTTAAGAACTAAAATGATTGCCAGACACACCAGGCCAGAAAGATTGGACCACATAACAATGATAAATGCTCTTTAACTCCCTGCCATGCAGAGTCAGCTATCATAAACCGAAAATGAAAACAAAGACAAACCACTTACAGGCCGGCTAATAGCCCCTCGTGGCTGCATCTTGCTAGTCCCCCATGTATAAAAGGATGAAATTAACATAGCTTGGTTAATTCACAGACATGCACCACAAATTCGGCCGAGCTGCAACGATTGGCCCGAGGCTGGTGCTGAGAGGAAAGATCACGGGTCGACCATTGATGATAGGTTTCCTCCACTGAGGTTGAGGAATATCCACTGTGTGGAAACTGGACAATAAAAAACACTTTTTTTGCACTATTGAGACAAGGACGCACTGTGTATTCATGAAAAAGGTGTGTAGAAGTGAACGGAAGGTCAAAAAGACCTGAGGTTACGAGCATCACTGTGCCATCGAGCTTCTTAATCAATGTTTATAATATTTCAAATCTAATCAACATTTTTTTTCGGTATCTTAAGGCCGACTCCAGCGGTTCCAGTGAGCTGGGCTACTCATCTGCTTTCCTGCACGAGTTACTTTTCAACCGCTGTCCAGGGAGCGGCCCCTGCAAATCTCATCATCACCCTCGCTGACCTACATTCTCAGATAGTCTAGACTGACAGGCTCACAGATCCAATGCTCGAACCCCTCCGTGGTTGGTGCCGTCATTTCATAGCGGCATTGTAATGTCATGTGGAATTAATAGGGAAGAAATCCTGAATAAGTACAAAATAATAATCACTTCAGGGCCCAGTTAAAGCCTTTTATACGCAACATGACAGTGTTCAGTGTGCAAAACTGCAGATGTGACCTAATTGTGGTTTCAGAGTTATAAGAAATGAACTTAAATCAAGGCAAAAGTGCATCATAATAAAATGCAGGACCTCTTTGGAACGTTTGTATACACTCCGCACGATTGTGTTGCAAGATTAAAGTTTAAAATGAGACTGAACAGAGAAACCCAGCAGCGACATACTGTAGTAAAGCGATGATCTGATGATTTTGTCACAGTGTAGCTGCTGCCAAACTGTTATTAGATTTAGAAACAAAAATGCCATGTTGAAACACAACACAACGCACACTAGACACAACACAGCAAATCGACCAAAGACAAACATGTGCAGGGAGAAAACAAACAACGAGAACGTGTTGGTGAACGGGCTACAATGCCTCGTGGAAGAGTTGAATTAGACGGTTAGTGATCAGTGTGGGAGATCAGCAGAAAGGAAAAGCTACTCACTGTGGGCTGGACGTGCCGCGGGGGCCTCGGTGACAGGCGAATGCACCCTCTCCACCCTCTCCACCCGGGGCTCTGCCAGGGTAGGCAGCGGGGCGCTGGGCGCCGGCGGCGGGTGGCTGTTGTTGTCCGCTGTGCTGGTTGGCACTACAGTGTCTGGCTGCCTGAAGACGGGCACCTCCGGCCTCCTGGAGGCCCCCTCGGCGGGGCCGAGCACTGGGGACGGGGGCTCGGCCCTCCTCTGCGGGGGCTCGGGGATCCTGGAGACCGGGGCGGAGGTCAGCTGGGCCTCCGTCCTCCTGGGCGGGACGACGGGCTCGTGGGGCCGCGTCGCGCCGAGCTCGGCCCGCCTGTGCGTGGAGCCGATGGTGGAGTTGGAGGAGGCGTCCGGCGGGGCCCCTCGGCCGCCCAGGGTGACCTCGGGACGCTTGAGGCCAAAGCGGGCGATGCCGGCGCTGGGCGAGTTGTCGATTTGCTTGGAGGAGACCTCGATGGAGATCTCCGTGCGTCTGGAGGAGGAGGCCGCGTCGGGGTTACGACCCCCGGACAGCTCCATGCGCCTCATGCCGGCCTTCGGGGAGCGCGGGTTGGAGGGCTCGGAGGGGGAGGATCTGGTCGAGGGGTAGTCCGAGTTGCGGGAGCTCAGGTCGTAGCTGCGCTGGCTGGACGTGGAGGACGTGGACGAGCGGAGAGGGTTGGTGGTCCGGCGGGACAGGGGCGAGGGGTGCGTGGACGCGTCCGACTCCTCCACCTCAAACGACCGCTTCAGCGCTGCAACACACGGTGACAACGGGAACTGGGGTTAGACAGGAAGCAGAAGAGCGGCTTGGAGCAAACCAACCACCAGCACGAACATACATACGGGACGTGACTGGGATTATCCTGCAGGATTATTATAGGATTATAGGAGGTGCGCTGCTGGACGGTGAAATATATATATATATATATGTGGTCATCTATTTGTGACGATTGGTTCGCTGCGTTGAACCCAACGAGCAACGGAGCGCGTCACGTGTCAATCCCGGGCCGAAAGGACACCTGTGACGAGACGCTCATATGTCAATGCGGCTCGGACAAAACGGCACGCGCGTCACGCCCCACGCGCCTCACAGATTAAAGATCCTCGGCGTTAATCTCACCGGATTTGACGCGCTTCACGTATCCGGAGAGCATGGCGTCGGCAATCTCTGGGGCGCTCGTTGAAGAAGGAACACAAACAAATCTCTTAAGGCCACCGGCCGGAGTTGAATGACACGGTCAGGTGAGGGCGCACATCCGCGACAGTTTCCTGGGGGAAGAGCTCGTGAGGCCCGAGGCGACGCCTCACCTGCACGCCTGACTGACCACGCCCCCTGACGGATCACCTGACCCCACGGTTTCCTTTAGTCGTGAAGCACGGCAATAAACTACGGATATTAAAGATTCGCGCCTATATGAGAAATAGGCTTTTTTGTTGTTGTTGTTGTTGTTGTTGTTGTTGTTGTTGTTGTTGTTTATTGTTTACGTGACCTGACTTGTCTTTTCTCCTCCTCTCTGAACGTTGAATGCATGTGGTTTGAAAGTAAGTCCGGCTCGTGAAAAGTAAAAGGAAAAAAAAGAAAAGAAATGAGATTCAGTCAAAAACAGATTTCTTTTTGTTTTTTTTAAACCAGCCCTTTGCTTCCATATCAGCTGAATGCTGAAATCTCAACTCCAGCCGCTTTGTGTTTTCTTGGCATTGTCATAGGATCGATGTTCTTCCCTTCATGGTTCATCGCTTCATGTCCTACGTGAGGGGTGATAACCCGGCTCACCTCGCCTCGGCCCAGAGACCAAAGGGGCCCCGCGGCCCCTGTCCCAGATCAACAGCCGAGCATGCGCATGGCCTCGGGCCACGGCATGTGGGGAAGACACTCTTCCCGGAACTCTCTGTTTTTCATAACCATAACTTGTGTCAGCAGGTTCATGTGTGTGATATCAGAGTGTGTAATGTGGTTTAACCGTCATCAACGAAGGTCCTGGAATTCCTAATGTAATGCGTCAAATTCAGTGAATGCAGGGCAGGAAAATGAAGCTCAAAGGCCTTCCATGAAAATGACTCGCATTTTTCATGGATGTGTGAGACTCGGCTTTTAATGGCAGGTTGGAGCAGTGACACCCACGAGGCAAAGACATACGCAGAGTGCCACAGACCACGCATAACTATGCTTGGCTGTATTTGGCGATATAATGAACAGTTTGCCTGGAATTGTGCTAACCGTGTGGTGCGCCTGCTCTGTGGTGACGGACGAGCCCAACGCACAACACGGGTACACATGGACACACTGGAGAAGCTGGCGTGGAGCGTATGTATGTGGGAGTAATATCTGTTTTTGATGTATTCATGTGGGGGGGGGGGGGGGGGGGGGGAAAGGGGGGGGGGGGGGGGGGGGGGGGGGGGTACATAGGAATGTCTCAATGACCGCGCACAATACTGTATACTTATGTGTGTGTCTGTGTATTTGGGTGTGCAATTTCAAGGAAAAAAAAACATTTGATGTCCGCGCCGCTCCGAGGTGATAGCAGTGATCACAGACCTTCCAGCCGAGCTCAGATAAAACTAATGAGCACCATTGTGAACCAAATGTTAACCTGAGTTCTCTCCGGCCACCAGCTCTCCCTCTTTCCCCTCGTTAGCTCTCATTCGGCCTGGACTTGAAAGGAAATCCACTTTGAAGATTTTTGAACCCCACTCCTCTGGGACGGCCGCTCCAAATGATACGCTGTACACTCGCTCGCAGACCGAACCGCCAAGTAAGGAAGGCGCTGCAGCCGAGCATGATGTTTTTCGACTAGCACCCCGTCAGACGCGGGCCGGATGCGCGTCGAGCATCGGAACACGGTCAGAGTGCCAGAGGAGCACATGATGTTGATACTCTGCACTCCATCGTAGCATGTAACTGTGTGAGCACCACATGGACATTCCCCGGGCCTCTCTGAGCATGACCGCATGCGAGTTGGACGGGTCGACCGAAATCAGTGCCGACCTCTGTCCTTGTGAGAGAGGAAAAGCAGGAAGATCGTCTAGCTGCTATTTGAACTAAAGGGATTTCCGAGACCCACAAAGTACAACCTACAAACTGTGATTTCTGTTACCGTCAGAATGCTGTGGATCAGTTTTCTTTAATTAGGGGCGCTATATATATTTTTTTAATCTCGTGTGTGCACTGGAGGAGGCACATGCATACACGCATCAGCAGCTAGCACGGATGGCCTGAGAAAGACCAATGCACCCGATGGGTGGGGAAGAAGAAGGTCGAAAGATAGGAAAAAAGATCATTAATGAGGAAAAAAATATGGGGGAATAAATGTAAGATGTTGGAAAATAAAATCCACAGTGGTGTGCTTGAAATAAAAAAATAAATCTTGAAACGTTATGGCTAAATTTGAAAATGCAGTCAGCTCACCCACCCTCATCTTCTCTCTGAGAGGAAACATCTGCATTTTACCACTGCCGCTGCCCAACTAGGCTCTGCGTGTTAAATTGTGCTTCCAACCCACTGCCATGAGAGCATTTGGCCCTGAAATAGTCTGAAAGGCTCAACTCCAGTTACCCGGAGGTGTCCGCTAGTCGCTGCAGCAGCTTTGAAGAAACGAAAAAACACTTTTGACGCCGTGAATAAAAGCAAATCTTTCCTCGCGGCTGTCGAGAACTCTGGGAGCTGGCCTGGGGGCTGGCATCGGTGCAGCCTTCGCTCCACGTGTCCGCCGAGGGAGGCGAGAAAAAAAAGGCAAGGCTCCACTTTGAAGTCGAAACAAAGACCCCGCTGTGTCCGCAGCGCGCCGGTGTGACCCAGGGTGCCATTGGCGTCCTCGACAGGAAACCTGTCTCAGCGGGTGGGCGCAGAGCAGCCCTGATAAATGCTGATAAGGGCGAGAGCGGCTATCATCAGCCTCAGACGGGGGACACTTCCTCTGCCGGTGAGGCTCCTCCTGCCGCCTTGTCACAAGACGGCAAACCCTGAAGGTTAAAATCATTCAAAGTACATTGAACATCCTACTTCAATGCTCTTGGACGGATTTATTATAGAAACGGTCCTCCCGGCCATTAAGTCCAGCTCCATCTCATCCCTTGTGGTTAGGGTTAGTGAGGGCCATGCAGGCCTGTAGAGGTCCGTCAAAAGAGGCCCGACTTTGCTCAGATCCACTCCACCACCGCCCACCCAGCATTTTCACCACCCACCACAGAAATCTGCTCCTGTGGAATTACCTCTCGCGGGACCCGCCAGTGCCCTGCGCATCCAGCGCGGCGATCCAGAGAGAGAAAGGGAGAAAGGGAGAGAGAGAGAGAGAGGGACGGAGATCAGCTGAGAGAGAAGAGAGCAGTCACAAGATGTCGGTGCGTGAACAGGAATATATATACACGCCGGCACATTTGGTTCAACTTTGAGTCATCCAGCGACTCATTGAAATCCTTCATTGCGCTCATGTTTTTCAACTTGGGCAGGAAACACGTGGACCTCCTTTGAGAAGCGGTTGTAAAAGCTGTGTGAAACTGTGTGTGGGCGTGTGTGTGTTCATTCTGCTGAGCGGAAGGCCCAGTGACTCGGTCAGTGATCTGTGCGTTTGGGAGGCTGAGGTCACAGCTGAGGTCATCAGCCTCGGGCCAGAAAATCCCGTCTCCTGTCTCTCTCTCTCTCTCGCTCTCTCTCTCTCTCTCAGCTTTTCACAGGCGTCGTCGGCTAAAAGCATGGCATGGCAACATCAGAGGATAGTCGCCAGTGAGGTTTGCAGGTGTGTCAACCGTTAAAGTGAGTGATTTGTTGTCATACAGTCACATCTACTCAAATAAAAACAACCACTTTTGAGTCGATATAAGATAGACTCACGACAGAATTATTTATTCCCAGTACCAATGATGCCGACCCATAGTTAGTTCCTATCTTTACGTGGTGACACCTGACTTAAAGATGACCCAACCACAACTAAATACCGACGACATAGCTTTTGGCCAGGACTTTCCAATGATGAATAAAAGCCTGATGCTAAAACAGTGCTACAGTAGTTTAAGCGGAGTAGAGAGTCATATAGCCATTGTGGTGACACTCAGCAATGTTTACATAACGTTTTCAACGCCATACCAGTCCAAGTAAGGCTGCGGTAGTAAAACTCCTGTTGGTGCTGCACTGGGAAAGAGATTGGTGGTTTCTTACAGCAGCTTCTAATAACTTGTCACAGCACAGCTAAATAGACAAACGTACTCAGCTACAGTTCGAGTAGGAGAATTATGTAACTTCCAACAATAATTCCTTTGCACGTGGAGGGGACTCACACCACTGCCTCTGCCCCCCGCCCCCCCAGCTCAAGAAGGGGCAACACATAGCCTTGACAATCAAAACAGTGGCCCATTAGGCCGGTGCGAGGGACGTCTTTAAAAAAAAAAAAAAGGCGTGACACGGAGCCACATGGTTTTTGCCTCTCCGTTCCGAATAGCACTTATCTTTCTGCTCTGCTGCACCGTTTAAGCCGGGAGGTTCAAAGACCGAGAGACGGCGCGAGGGAGGCAAAGAGAGAGAGAGATCCACCAGACATACCACGAGCACGAGAACCGGTGTTGACAGAGCGCCGGCTCCAGGACAAGTGCCGATGTGTTCCTAATGGCCGTGCGTTTGTGAGAAACGGGAGACATCCAGAGAGGACGGGCGGGTTGGGAGGGGCGGTGGGGGGCGGAGGGGCGGGTGAGGTGTCGGCCTGTCAACCACCAGCAGGGAGGCCAGGGGGAGAGAGGGGCCGAGGATGGACGAGCCGCCGAGAGAGGAAACGGGGAAGCACGGCCAGAGGACGAGGACTTGGTGGAGGGATGACATGGGGGAATCTGCAGGCCAGGGGCAGAATGATGACAAGGAAGAAGAGGGGGGGGGGTGGGCCAGGTGTTCCCCTCACCGCTGTATTGGCCAGTCGCTGTACAGTGTGCACACTCGGACTCATGGAGGCTGCGCGGTAAAGCGAGGCCAAATCAGTCGCACGCTTTCCTCTGAAGGCACTTTTTTCTCCCTCGCAGCCAAAATTCGGTCTCACATGCTGTACATACGTGACAACAATAACACACACACAAAAAAAAACGGTTTGAGAGCCATAAAAAAGGCCCCCCTCGAAAGAAACACCGCAGACCTCAACAAAAGCCCTTCACACCCTCTCTCTCTCTCTCTCTCTCTCTCTCTCCATTTTTCCAGATCCATTCGGTTCCAATCAAACATGTGGAAGCTATCTGTCGTGTCCTCACGGCAGGGTTAAATGGAGCGTCCCATTCCACAGAGTGACAACGAGATGAGGAAAAAGCAGAGGAGACTGACCTTCAAAGTCTGATATGATCCCTTCCAAGTGAGCGTTGACAGTGGAATCGGACATGTTGGGCAGGCAAGTGTGTAAGTGCGTGTGTGTGTGTGTGTGTGTGTGTGTGTGTCTGCCTGTGTAGTGCGAGAGAAGAGGGAGCAGGGTTCCCTTTCCCCAGCAAGGTAAAAGTCTTCCAGGGGCGCAGTCCCGGTTTTAAACAAATCCCAAATTAGGAGCCCGTGGAGGAGAGAGGGCCGGAGGGGGGGAAAAAAAAACAAAACAACAACAGCAGGATTGAGCCGCTCACCGATCCCGAAGCCCCTCTCCCTGTCTCTCCTCTCTTTCTAAAAAAAAAAAAACAAAAAAAAAACGCAGCAACTTATTTTTCTCTTCTCCTCCTTCTCAACTTCCACAGCTTGGAATGAACCAGCGATGACAACCCCCCCAGCCGCCCCTCCTCTCTCCTCCCTCTCTCCCTTCGGCTCACTGTGTCCCCCAACCCTCCCCCACTCCGCCTTTCCCTCCCTCCCAGCCTCCCTCCCCTTCTGTAGCCGTCCTCTCCAACTGGCTCCCCCTCTTATGAAAGCTCCCATTTTTGGATTTTTTTTTTCAAATGCTACGCATGTTGACATCTGAACACACTTCCTGTCAGCTCAATCACATGACTAACACACGGTCATGTAAATGATTTAAAAAAACACACACACACATATAACCTATTACTGAGATTCTCAAGCCTTATCTGGTTGAACGTGCCAACACCAACATCCTATACGGACAACAAACGATGCTCAAATCTAGTCGCATAGAAAACCACACATATCTCCGTGAAATCTTTACTTAATATCAGAGTGAAAAGTCACAGTGGGCGGGAAAACTGAATCCAGAGTGGAAACAGAATCATACTATGGACTAATATGGTCAGGACACACTCCCGCTGGCGCTTAGTAGCTCTTCAGGCATGCTCAGTCGCTCTGCAGGCAGGCATCAACAAATAGGTAGCCTAATGACTTAATGACCATGTGAATGAGACCCTGTGTGTGGGGGCGGAGTGTGGGCGGGGCCGCTGGTGTGTGTTTGTGTAGCTGTCATTAACGTAAACAACTTTATCCAAGTCTGTTAGAGTAAAAATATAATTATGAAGACGTCTATATAAAGTACTGTATTACCTTAACCTGCTGTGTCGAGAAGTTGCAACTAAAACATATTCAGAACATTTCCAAAACAAAATAACGGCTGCTGGCCTCTGCACCAAAACGAAACCATTTAATAGCAGCTCACACGAATCATAACTCGTCTTAAATGGCAAGGACACACAAACGGCTTCCAAAATAAAGGCAGCCCTGGGAAATAAACATGTAATGATTAAAAATGAGTTTGGGATAGAGGAAATTATTTGGACCAAACTTCCCTAACTTTGCATGTCTGCCAGAGCCCCGATTCGTTGCTTACATTGGAATCGAAATGTGCATTTTCTGTTCATTTAGGGACGCTTAGCGATCATAAACACAGAGGTGCACGAGTGCGCACACACACACACACACACACACACACACACACACACACACACACACACACTTACACAAATACCAAAACCTGCAATTTCAGATTAATATTACAACATATTTCCCTATCATGGAAACATGCAATATATGTAACCCAGAGTATGTGTGAGAAAACACACTTATTGCCAGTAGAAATCAAATCTGGACCCGTGCCTGAAATATCAATACACCTGAGCAGATGGCTGGAGTGACCTAAAGAGGAAAGCATACATTTGGGCCTGATATGTGTGCAGTAGTGAGTGCATAGTTCAGTGTCCATGAAGTCAGCCGAGATTTAAAACCACCCTCGGAGGTCCCAGGGATACATACTGTATACCCGAGGCATGAACCTCACACTATCTCCAGCAGAGGGCAGCATTGCACCTATAAATAAATTCGGTCACCATAGGCAACAGTGTTGGTGGTTGCAGTGTACCACACTTGCGGTAATGTGATATGGAGACAGATAAGGATGGAGACATGGGGAGAATCTTTGCCCCGGACACACCCTAATCCCACACAGTGTGTGTGTCCTGCCCAACACATGCGTGTCACATTCCTCCGCCCCCTGGCACATACTCATATTCAGATGTACTGAGTTGCATGTGCACACAAATACACACCCACACCCACAAACACAAACACAAATAACTAATATGTGTGCAGCAGATGCAGGCAAAAAATAAAAAATAAAATATGAACGTGCACCCGCCGAGGCAAACGACGCATGCTTTTCAGGGCACCACCCAATGTCGTGCGTGCGCGCGCACACGCTCGCACGCACAGAGTGTAAGCGCTTCCTTCCACTGCGTATTGTTGCGGCAAGCTCCGGCAAGCCCAGACAGTGCTAATCCAATCTGCTGTCACCACTGCCACACGGGGACAGGACAAGAATTCTTGCTGGCCTGATCTGTAAAGAGGTTCCTTCCTTATCACCACAATCAACCGCTCACGTTCAGTATTTGGCAAAAACTTGACAGGGTCATTTGATTCAAATATCTGTATCTATAAGTTTGGCTTGTTGGTAAATGAGCGGGTGTGTTCCATGACACTGAGTCAGTTGAGTTAAGTGTATTCATGAGGGGCCCCACGTTTCCCGCAAATTGGTGGATTGCAGTGTATTTGAGTGGGCAGCTGCTGGTGTTCCATAGCTCTGCGGCGTATGAAGAGAGACAGAGACAGCCGCTTAAAGAAACCCAGATCACCGGCACTCTAATGTGGGTCCTGCCCTGCTAAGACCTGAAAAGTGAGAGGAGCCGAGAGGGACTTATATAAACAGATGCCGGGCCAGCGTGGCAGTTGCTAGGGGCGATGCCAGGGCAACAAAGGCCAGAGCTGTGCATGTCTGTCACCACGTACACACACACACACACACACACACACACACACACACACACACACACACACCCACAGACCTTTAGATTGGCCTATGCCATTCGACAATTAGGTGCACGGGCACACCAGTTTTTATTAACGATTACCGCTATTTCCACTTTAGCTAATAATTTTAAAAAAATAACCTTATTTTGGTGGATGCAGTTGCGCATAAAAAAGAATTGACTAAGCAATCCTGGTTGGTCGGGAATGTCCCTTTTACAACACAAGGTCCAAAGCAGTAGGACAAAGTAGAAGGGGAGATTTAACGTTTAAAAATATATATATATATATTACATTATATTGATACGCATATGGCTGCTTTGTGTCATCCTTATTTCGAGATGATGAGTCCCAGCAGCAGAGGGATCGCCAGCTTCCTGCTGAATTCACCCTAAAACAACGCAAGCTTTGTCGGCGGCGATGCGGACAACTCATCCGTGAGTCAGGCTGCATGAGAGGAGCCATCTGGAAAAGGTAAAAACCGGTGTGCGTCGTGCGCTGGCAATTTGATTGCCTTACGTGTGTTACTTCGGGGGTGGCGAGGCAGGTCACCGCAGCCCTGTGTACGTGGCGCACCTGCACAATACGCAGCTGCACCTGGATCAGCGGCCCGGAGAGGAGAGATGGACGGACAAGGCCAGAAAAGGATGTGAGGAAAGGTGCGCCAGCTTCCCCGGCCAGGTAGGGGAAAAGGAAAAGCCGAGGGAGACGGGGCGGGCGGGCAGGCGGGCGTGGAGAAGTAAAGTGACACCGAGCTACCACGGAAAAAAAAAAAAAAGAAAGAAGGAAAGCAGGAAACTTTCTCTCTCCTGCGGGCAAAAATAAAAAGAGTGCAGTGTTCGCATGACTAATGGAACCAGCCGCACCGGCAGTGTAAACATCAGCCAGAAAGTGCCTGGCTTTCACTGCACCACTGTACTGTACCCAATGGCACAGGAGGCGATGTGTGCGTGCAAAAAAGTATATAAAAAAAAGTGGACACCAGGGCAGTTGTGGAGGACAAAGCTGTGCGTACACATACATTTACCAACACAACAGAAATGGAAGTGTCTGATTGGGTCAAAAGTCAGTGAAAATGTCATAGTATTACCAACACAGACACACGCACACGCACGGACACACGCGCACACACACGCACACACACACACACACACATACATACACATGAAACCCAGGCTCATGTGGCCCCGGCGTGCACATGGCAAAGTAGCTTCCTCTTAAGTACATGCACAGCTGTAGCGACAGCAACTGCCCTGCACCAAGTGTTAAACAGCAGCACCCAGTCAGGCTCCACTAACTTTAATCAAATACAGCACCTGTTGGAAATATGGCTCCACTGCGCGCACACACACACACACACAAGCACGGCGTGCACGCACGCACGCACGCACGCACGCACGCACGCACGCACGCAGCGGTGTACCCCCAAAGGCTCACGCTTTGTGGTTTTTCTTTGCAGCGAGCGCTATGGTCTATCTGCACACATGTGACTGCCCGCGTGTGTGTGCGTGGTAAACAGAGAGCAGCTGTCCTCCATCAGAGATGACACCCACATGTCTCTCTCTCTCTCTCTCTCTCTCTCTCTCTATCCCTCCACCTCCTGCTCCATCTCTCCCTCCACAGGGTAATAATGTAATGATGTTTTGGGACGTCCGCAAGTCACTATTGTGATTGGCATCCTTTTCGTTCCCTTTGCACATTGCTTATTGTTCCGCTCAGGACGCTGCCATGGCAACCGACCCCACAACACCAATGGTGTTTCACCAGGAAGGAACATAGTTCCTTTCATGAAATTTCCTCTTCTTAAAATCCACGCAGGGGTGATATTCCAAACAAAAAGGCTTTGACGGCTTTTACACCAGTAAAGCCACTTTCTGGCCCTGGAGTGAGTGCGCACAACCGAGAAGGTAATGATGTTGTTTTACACGCCTCATCATCTCCGCCTGGTGGCGGAAGTGTAGATTACACACCAAACCTTCTGCAAAAGCTCACATCTTTTCGGATTTTTTATTTTTTTTTGAAAGGTTGATTTGAGGTAACAATCACCTCATCCAAAGGAGGCAGCTCTATAAGTCCTGACCCTGAGAGTCCAATCCAAGGGTGCGGCGATGCGACACAGACGCAGACTTTCGACAAACATCTTCAGCTGACCTCAGTCTGACTGGGAAGAATGGGACACGACAGCCCCTTTATTCACAGTCGCGCCGCGGCTGATGGACCATTTCCGGTCAGGGCCTCATCACGCTACATGCCTGCGGGGAATAGAGCCCGGGAAACGTCGAGAGCTTGTCTCGCCAATCGGCATCAACGCCGGGGATGGGAGGAACATTGGCGAGAAGCTAACGGAACTGATTTGGACGAGGTAGACGGGAGGTCATAGGGATATACATCCAGATAGTATTATTATTATATCCTAGTCTGTGGCTGCCAACAGATACACGGTGATCCATCGGGTTGACTCCTTGGGTTTGCTCAAGGATGGACACGCGCACACACGCGCACACACGCGCACACACGCGCACACACGCGCACACACGCACGCACACACACCATGCCATCAATTTGTGGATACACAGACAAACACATTAGACTCGCTAAATACCCCAGTGATCATTCACACAAAACTGAAACATATGCAAAGTACGTCCTGCTGAAGCTGTTACAGCTCCCTGGAGGAAGCACCTGGAGCCACAATGAGTGAGTGAGTGAGAGAGAGAGAGAGGTGATACTTCCACACACACACACACACACACACAGACACACACACACGCACACACACACACAAAAGATCTCCCATCCAGATATCACAGAGAAATGTAGGTCCTGTGAGCTATGCACAGTCCCAGTCCAACACAAAACTATCACAAAACGACATATACAGTATACACAAGTATCCATACACCCACACAAAATCACACTTGTTGTCACACCTGCACACTTACGCGCTCATGCTGCTGCAGTCGCAACACCACTTTCCAGTTCAACTCGGTTTTTTGTTGCCATGCCAATGAGCTTTCTTTTTTTCTTTTTTTTTTTAACAACTCCCACGAACACCCATAAAAATGCCATTAAGCGGCAGACAGCATTACCTCACTGATGACTTTAGCACCATGTACGAGACCCTCACGCATCAGACAATACGCATGTGGTTCGCAGCATCCAAGAGGGATACATAGCTCCAGAATGCCAGTGGAGAAGAACAAGAAAAAAAAAAAAAGGAAAAGTATGAATTTCAATTTGCAAAAGTCTGGGTTGGTTGTGGACTGAGGCTGAGAGTTTTGGTTTTTTTCCCCCCTCTGCGCTGTAAGCCAAAGCAGGGACTGAGTGATGGCCGGAGAGGGATTAGAGACACAAGGGACAAGTGTAGTACTGTTCAAGCAGAGCTCTTTCCTGTTTTCACGCCCGCACAAGAATGGCAGAAAACGGAGGGAGAAAAAAAAGAGAGAGAGAGAGAGAGACAAGACATCACTGCTGCTTCTCTGTCACTTCATCACGTGTCCCACATTTGCCAAAAAAAAACAAAAAAAACACAGAAGTACACTGGGAAACGGAGAAGTGAGGTTTGCCGATCCACAGCGTGTACAGACACAAAGCGTTTGACCGGGGGGGGGGGGGGGGGGGGGGGGGGGGGGGGGGGGGGGGGGGGGGGGGGGGGGGGGGGGGGGGGGGGGGGGGGGGGCGATGGGATTGGAGGTGGAGACAGACGTGGCCAGAGAACATCACGGGCAGATTTGAAAGGAAACGGCTCGGGGGGGCTGCCGCGCAGAGACGGCTCCCTGCGACCGCATCCAAAAGAAAACATGCAGTCAGCAAACAGGACTGAATGAGAGAGTGGAAAATACCGCCGAGAGCGGGGAAACAGAGGCCAGGCTCGAGCAGAGAGAGACACTGGGTCGCGGTGGAAAAAGCCGAAGGAAGGAACCTCGGACTACACTCGGAGAGGCCGCTGCCCGTCCCCCGGGCCCCCGAGAGTTGGCCTTACCTGAGAATTTGTCCCCCTCCATAATCAGATCACTCCCTCCACAGCCACATGTAGTGTCTGCTCTTTTCCTCCTCTCTCTCCCTCTCTCTCTCTCTCTCTCTCTCTCTCTCTCTCTCTCTGTCTTTTTTTGGACTTCCCTTTCTCTCGTCCCTCTCTCCCCCCCCCCCCTCTCCCTCTGTTCCTATTCTTACTCTCTCTTTCCCTTTGGGCTCTCTCTCCCTCCCTCCCTCCCTCCCTCCCTCTTGATTCCTTCAGTGTGTCTTGCTAATGAATTCGGAATTACGACATCCCCCATGTGCTGATCATATGTTGCATTCACCTCTCTCTCTTTCTCTCTCTCTCTCTCTCCCCCCCCCTCTCCTTCTCCCTCTTTCTTCAGATCAGACCCAAAAGACTGAAGCAGCATTGTGTCTTGAAAATAGAAACCATTAGCTCCGCCATGTGACCTGCGCCGACCAAAATAACCGGCTGGACTCTGCCCGCTGGCTCATAATGTTTCACCGTGGCCCCCTGGATTCGATTTGAGGGCGAGTGATACTTGTCGAGGTGGTGCGACACTCGCCGCAGGATGGCTCCGAAGCGGCAAACCTTTGTAAACTCGATTAAAATAGCACCGACATGCAAAATCAACACACACACACCCCAAAAATGAGCTGGTGTTATGAGTGAGGGGAAGGGGAAAAAAAAAGGAATGACAGAGAGAGAGAGAGAGAGAGAAAAAAGTAAACCCCTTCTGAAGGTAGGTGAAATCCCAGCCCTGGCTCTAAATCATGCTCGTGGTCTAGAGCGCTGTCTGTGTTCAGGAAATTCTGATGACCTCTGACGCCCGGCACGTCCCCTCACTCTGCGCCAGGGGGTCAGAGGTCGGGAAGCGAGCGTCTGAGCTCCCATGGAGAGATCAGACACTCTCGCACGTGTCCGTCTGCGGTATCTTGTGCAACACACACCCTGCTCGAGACACCGCGTGCGGTGCACGTCGACCTATATTTGTGCGCTCACTGTAGCATTCAGAGTGTGCTTTCAGTGCGCTCATTCTTTGAATACAGCCGCAGACTTTGTTCCCATTCACTCTTGTCACATCTTCCTTCGTTGTTTAATTAAAGCCAGCAGTTGTGTTGGGTGGTGAAATCAGGAAACCTCGCACTTTGGCGCCCCCCAACGGCCAAAACCTGAAACTCTGATCGCCTGCAAGGCCAGTTAGAGTGCATACATTGAGAAAAAATATAATTTAGGGCTAATTAGATGCATAGTCCACTAAACACTACAATTGAAGAGTCTGTGCCGCTTCTTGGCAAACACAATAATAATAATACACTTCCTCCTCTAGAAATACTTTGCTATCACTTTTGATTCATACATTTGTTATGAATTGGCTGATAAAAAAAAAAAGCTTTGAGGTTTCAGTGGTTTCCACTTTTGGCATCTCTTTTGTCTGATCTGTGATACTAGGGTGACCACATTCTTAAATATCATCCTGATATTTGCAGAAAATGAAAGACAATGAAAAGAAACTTCCCAAATAGAGCCAATAAGCCAAATTGAGATGAGAGTAAATATAGACATCTCACTAAGCAGTCATTTGCAGATGTAACAATAGTGATAATCTTCATATTGCATCCCTGTTTAAAGACCGTAACATAAATGAAGAGAATATTGTTTTACCTGACAGACATCCATCCCTCAGATACGCAGCACTGAAATGTGTTTGTGTGTGTGTGCATGTATGCGTGTTTTCCTATGTCCGATACGGCAGGATCTGCTGACTCCCGAATGGGAATTAACCACACACAATTTAACAATAGACACAGTGTGAGTAAATCGGTGTGTGTGTGTGTGTGTGTGTTTGTGTGTGCATGTGTCGAGGTTACAGTAAAGCATCCTCCCAAACAACCGCCAGACTCGTAAATCTGCCCTGTTGGCAGATGTTTTGTATGGGGGCATCTCCCCTGTGTGCGCACATGCACACACACACACACACACACACACACACACACACACACACACACACACACACACACACACACACACACACACACACACACACACACACACTCAAACACACACATGCCCTGTGGCGACTGCATCAATGTCAGGGAGGTCTGCTGACAAGCAGGGCCTCATCCTAAGCCCTAAGCACTTCCACCAAGACCCGTGTGTGCGTGTGTGTGTGTGTGCGTGTGTGTGTGTGTGTGCGTGTGTGCATATCTGTGTGTATGTATATATATATGTATGTATGCGTGATGAAAGAGTTGCAGTTTTCTTACTGGGACTGGTGATGCCAGATGCTTCTCTTTCTGTCCTCCTTGTTCGAGCACTGGCTGATCTCGCTGTAAATGTAAAAACAAAAAAAAAAAAGGTATTAGGAAAGTTCTGTTGCACAGAGACCTTCTGTGGCATGTTTGGCCTTGC
The DNA here is from genome assembly GCA_016785305.1 of Colistium nudipinnis. Classification (NCBI taxonomy): domain Eukaryota; kingdom Metazoa; phylum Chordata; class Actinopteri; order Pleuronectiformes; family Rhombosoleidae; genus Colistium; species Colistium nudipinnis. The sequence continues at coordinate 130,477 of JAFBJU010000074.1, forward strand.
AGTGTCAGAGTTTATTAATAAGTGCTGTGATTTAGAACAACACACCCAAGTGCATTCAAATTGCTCTTGAGCAACACCGAAAGGCCAAATCAGCGAAATAGTAACAAAGCAACGAATGTACTACACGTGTAGGAGCACCGAGTGGAAATCTTTGACTTATCCTCGAGGCCAAATACAGTTGTCATCTGGAAAAAAACAAAGTCAACCAACGTGTAATTATTGCCGGACCAGACAAAAATGACTCAGACTGAAACAAGGCTTTATTTTTCACTCTTGTTTGGCGTTTGTTTAAATGTTTAAATAATTCAAAACAAACTTGGGTGTAGAGCACAACGCATGGAGTGCTATGGCGGCAAAGCTGTCCGGGGGCAGTGCAACATCTCTGCACCTCTTTCAGTTTAAATCGTGGCAGTTTTTTTTCCCACCGGGTCAAATAAACCTACTGCTGGGGAGCCCGAGCAGTATTTTGATGATTTTCATCTGCAGCGCGCTTGGATTCTCGAAACCCAAAACAGTGTGCGTCATCATCCATGCCAGTCCCCGCCGAGTCCCGCATGAGGCCGGGTGGCTTAGGATTCCGAGTGACGCCTCCTCACGTGACGCCGGTGGAATGCTTCAGGCATCACCATTTTACTACAGTACTTTAGCTCTGCCAGATGTACGTTAGTGCTTTAATTGGCAACCATGAAGTATATATGAACAAGCGAAATGAAAATTCCAAACATTGCAATAATTATACTTGCATTTAAGGGGAGCTATGTTTCATTACTAACACAGAGTAGATCTTATTTTAATCTGTTCCTGGACGAGGTGATGGCACCTTTCCTCGGCTGGCTGAGATCATCCGCACACGTTGTTTTCTTTACTCCCCCCCCCCCCGTCTCTCTCTACCCCCCAGTCTCTCTCTACCCCCTTTTCTTCTCCCGTGCCCGAAGCCGTAAGTGCTCTACAGATGACATACGTTCGTCCGGTGGCCGGTGACTCAGTTGCCCCCATCCTGTTTTTAAAGTTCTTCAAAAATACTTCCCACCACATGACATTCATTTTCTGCCAATAATGCCAGCAAACATAGTGGTTTCTCAACACAAAGACAGCTGGTCTCAGGGAGAGGGAGTGAATGTGTTTGACTGGAAGACGTGAGTAAAGCTTCTGTTATCGGTGTGTGAGTGAGCGAGCCAGGAGGTAGAGAGAGAGAGAGAGAGAGAGAGAGAGAGAGGGGGGGGGGGAGACCCAGTGAGATCTTGAAGCCATTCGTTCTGAGAGAGCAGAAGAGAGAAGTCTATGACTTTTCTTTTACAAATCGAGACTAATATAGCTCACATTTGCATAAAACATAAAACTTTTGCATAACGAGTGTGAGAAACGCGGCGTGACCAGAAAACGCAAGAACAATAGGAGACACGTTATGTGCATTGTGTTTCAAATGTCACAACCAGTCTAAATTGTCGTGACTTCACTGTCCGGATGAATAGAAACAGCTTTACAGTAAATGCCGACCCAGAGTTGATGTGTGTGGGAGAGCTGCCTCTGGCCTCTCCGTGGCTTCTTGGCTCCTCTCTCAGCCTCTTTAAATCACCAGATGGGTGTCTCCAAGGCTGTCACGGATGCAACCGTGCTCTGAGTGCGAGCCATTAATCTGCCACGGGCCCCCGCGACAACCCCGTGGGCCCGTTGTGCGAGTGTGTGCACAGCGACGTCCTGTTTGAGCTTTGAGTGTATGGAAAATGACAGCACAAATAAATAAAAAAAGCCCGCTAAGTCCATCAAGCCTCGCGGGCAAAAAAGCATGTCTCTGCCTATTTTCTCCTCAAACTGGGGTGAGGTGAACACACACACACACACACACACGCGCGCGCGCACACAAGTGCTCGAATCCGATCAAGCAAAGTTTACCAACGCACGCCACTCCCACGCGCACATTTGCCCCACGTTGACACTGTAATGCAGAACAGAGGTGGCTGGGAGCACATGACGCAAGGAAAGAATAAAACCAGTGTTTATTGTAATGCTACAACACATGATGCAGCGCTGCGAGTCTTATTGCGGATCAGTCAAAACACCGCTGACCATACATTCGCCATAGGCCTTGACTGATTGGTGTCATTCGCAGTTCTTGGAAAAGCGGCGCGCGAGCGCACGTGCGTGCGTGTCATGACCGGGTCAAGTGCACAGCAATGCATGGACAAAGCGGTCACCGAATGAGTCGATGGTCTCAGAGGGCGAGGGACGGCAAACAGGGGGGGGGGGGGGGGGGGGGGGGAGCAGCACTTGAACCGACTCCAAACCCAAGAGCAATTTCACGCACTCACACACCAACGAAGGCCTGCCAACAGGTTCACAATCGAGGGCTGAGTGATTTGCGAAACACACGACACCATGCGTGCTCCGACTCTCTCGCCCCCCCACCCGCCCAACACACAACTACCTGAGATTTTTTGTTTGCAAAAGGAGGCCACGCGGTTCATATTTGAGCAGCAGGGCAGGAGAGGTGGAAGATCTTTACCCTCCTCCTTTGTTTCCCCTCTTGTTCCTCCCGTCTTATTCCACTTCCACCCTTCCCTTTTGTGTTTTCATCGCAACATTAATCACTCGTGTGGCAGGCTTTGTGGAAGACTCACAACAACAATGTGACGCAAGTGGGTCCTCATCTTTTAACTTGAGAGTAGGCGCAAGATTCAAATTCGACCCCCCTGAATGCAGTCAAAATAATTTTCTTGCGATTTAACACGGTGAAATAAAAAATGTTTATCGGTCACTTCCTTTTTACAATATACTCCGTATGTATTTTTATGTCTTTAATTAAATGCATTAAATTACCTCACCAACAATATTTAGTTACTAAAATCAAAATAAAAAAAACACTGAAATACTGGACGTCACATTATGGAAGCTAAGTGGGGATGAATATCTTTCATTGTCATTTTTTTTTTCTTTTTTTCGTCAAATAAAAAATCGCTACGTGAAAACGTTTATTCCCCGATCGCTCATTCAGAAATCCCCTCCCTCCTGCGTCTCGCCGCTCGCCTATCTCCCCACCCCTCCTTTGTGTTTTCAGCGCCCGCATTGCGCATGTTGTGGATACGCTGCAAACAAAGTGTTTCACAACTCTTGTCGCTGAAGGAGCTGGGAGCGGATGGACTGGCGAGTGGGGTGGGGTGGGGGGACGGAAACACAGAGGACGAGAAAGACTTCGTGGCCAGAGGGACATTTATCGCGGTCGTTTCGTACAAGCCCGCATTAGGCCTCTGCCTGGATGCATTCCGAATTAGATAGGACCACACCAAAAACACACAATAACCGACTCAGGCGCACGCCTTAAGATAAACTTAAGGTATGAGTTCAAATCCCACGATCCTCTGGCCTACAACAAACAGTATTTGTACATTGTATATTCACAGGGGCTGTGGTAAAAATCCAAGCAGCTTGTAAATATACACTGTAACGGTTTTTCTGTGTGGTTAAATGTTCTCGATGACATTGTCCTTTTTTTTTGGCCGGCATATATTTCTTTCACTCGGAACACATGTAAATCTAAGACTGCATATATATATATATATATATATATATATATATACACATACATATTTGTTTTGTAAATGTAAATGATCCTGTAAGGCAAACTGCTATCGCACTGTAAATTAATTCAACTTAATACTGCACTTTATCCGGATCACACTTTAAGTGCCATGGCATTTATTTTGTCTCCTTTAAATTTCAATTCTGTATGGTTATAGTCATTACAATCACACTGTATATTTTCAAGAGCGTATTACCATTTTCCCCTACAAACTCTGCAAATGAAGATTGTCACATACCATATTATATATACCATATTTCTTATCTTTTTTCATCTAGATACACTGTAGCCATTGTACATGTTCCGCACTGTATACGTTTGTACTTTGCGGCGCAGCTTTAGTTTCTCTTGATTCTGTTCACCTGGCAGCTGTGTATATAGGCTCCAGAGGGATACTTCATTAAGCTGTGAGTGTGAACACAAACAGTGGCGAGGGAGGGAGGTAGGGAGGGAGGGGGGGGGGGGGCTGTGGGGGGGGTCCTGTTTGTGGAAGGCCTATAGCAGGGGAACGACGTTGACCATGACCCTGAGCTGCGCTCCTCCCAAACGAATAGCCCGTCCTCTGGCGCCGAGGCGCCAACGCCTTTCCCCGCTGCCCGCATCTATCCCTCGCTGGCCTGACGCCAGCTCGCCAAAGCACCCAGCCACCTCTCCGTGCTCGTCCCTGGGCAAACACGAGCCCACGCCGTGTCATTTCGAAAACAGGACGGGACACTAAAACGGTCAATAAAACAATGCCGACGTGGCGGATAAGGATCAGCCTTCCTTCCCGGCTGAGGCTGTTAAAAGCCAAGGCAAACGTCTTCTTTCTTTCCTCAAAGCGGCAAAATCGCGGCGAAATGAACCTCAATTGAGTGTCACTTACAAGCCCGGAATACTGTAATCAATCCCGCCTGTCAACATGTCGATATAAGGTCTACATGCCCGTCCATGCACTTTACCTCTCGCATCTAGTCGTCGGCGTGAGTCTGCTATTATCTTTTACAGTGTCTCTCCTGGCCCCGGGGGCCTGCGGCACAGGCAGCCCCGTTGAATGAGGTGACACCCCCCGGCAGCAGTCGGCATCACGCGGCCGCATTCTTCCGGGCCGCAGATAACACCCACGGAGCGGAGTGGACACTTCAGAGCAGGCTCCACGCGGCTGAGTGGGGAGGATCATGCACCTCAGAGACAGGACAGGGGCGGTCTTAGATATGTCTCTGGCAGTCAGGCGGAATCCACCTTACTGTATCCATCGTGCACGAAAAAAAAAAAAAAACTTTTTCGCTATTACAGTCTACAGTCAGGAAGCCCACGTGTCGAATAGCGCAAAAGCTGCAATTCGGTTTATGACCAGGAATGGGTACACGTTAAATATCAAATCTCGAAAAAATGTCTTTTGAATCCCATTTATTCCCCCACTGTCCTCTCACCAGGCAGCAGAGGCCTCTTTTTTTCCCCCTGTACTGTACTCCAAACGTATAGCCCCAACGCCAACAGGTTGCGCCACATTTTGAGATCATGGCAAGCGGAGCACTGCACACGCATGTCCACATGTGCTAAACCCTTATTATTATTCACGGGCTTCTAGGAAGCCAAATTGAGGGTTAGACCCTTCTCTGCACGCTCTTGAAGATGACAGGGCAAATATGTCTCCACGCAGTTTATAGCTGGGCTTTAAAGTTGCCATCTAACAATGGCTTTAGGCTGCAAATCAAAGCCTCGCTGACTCTCCGGTATAAACGGGCCGAAAGCCGCAGTGCAGCACAAAGGGAGGCATTTGTCACACGGCTACAAGTTGTGGAGTTCGGCGCGCGTGTGTGTGTGTGTTTGTGTGTGGTGAGTACAGGACATAAAAGCACATACCAGTAGGAGTGTATTTGGAAAATAATGACTCCGTCTGTGTGTTGGAGTGGGCTGTTGTTCGTGCGGGTTACTCATTGATCCAGAGAGCTTGAGGGAGTGGTGTGCAAGGCAGGGATCGGCTCCGCGAGCAGGGTTCAGCTGCGTGGGGTTGCATGAGTGAACCCAGACCCACACACAGGCACACACACACACACACACCTCTGCATGTATACAAAACCACGTGTCATTTCTGTACGTTAGTTTTAAAACTCAAACTTCTGGTGTCCCAGGAACATAATCAGTGTGTGTGGGTGTGTGTGTGTGTGTGTTTGAGGCATTTGCGTACAAAACATACACGTGCTGACACAAAGGCGGCCCTTCCTCTCTCAAAGTCACCCCTCCAAATCTCTGATGCTTGTCTAAACACCCCTACGTGTTAGAGAGAAGGGCGCTTGACAACACACACACACACACACACACAAACACACACACACACACACCTACACACACACATACACACGCTTTGTTATTAGACTATTTCCCCAAGTGTAGTCCTGACAAAGAATGTGACAGCTCCACACACATCGCACAGCCGAGGAAGAGCATGCACACACGCAGGAGGAGGAGAGGCGGCATGACCCAACATGCACTTGGCTCCGGCAGAAAGCCGCACGACGCTCCACCGCACAAAGACGCCGGCGAGAGGAGCCCGGGAAAGGCCGCATTCCGGGGGGATAGGGTTGTGTACACTGGACTGAGCCTGAGCTTAGGGAGAGAAGGTGGGCGAGGAGGCACGGCGGAGGACGGAAGTGATAAAGGCTAGAACTGGAAAAAAAAAAGAAAAAAAAAAGTGGGGAAGACGAAGAAGAGAGTGGGTGCACACAGTAGTGATAAACTGTAGGTGACAGGGCGGCCCTTAGAATAAACTGATTTTGCAAGGCACATCTTTTAAGCGTCACACCTTAAGAGATTTGCAACCATAACCTACACATTATACATTTGAAATAGACCAATCAGATCCACCCAGGAGTCCCTGTGTAAACTTCACCATGAGGCACGGGTGGATTTGATGTAGATGCATAAATCACGTCCTTCTTCGGGGGGAAAAGTGGGGCGGAGAGTATTAACTGCACTCTAAAGCTGTCAATCAAGCAATTTACAAGTAAGCTGTATTGTCATTAAAATAAACAGAGGGGTATTAGAATATCCCAATTGTTGAATCCTGGAAAACCTGTGGGCACTCCGCGGTCTCTGTCATTCGGCCTGAGGAAACGGGAGCACAGCTCTCTGAGCCGCCTCATTCGGTCATGATGTCACACGTGTGACCACATAGCCAGAGATCATCCTCCGCCAGAGTCCAAACCTGCCAGAGATTTTTTTTTTTTTTACCACCAAACCCACAGATCCATGCGTGGGGCCTGTTTTGGCACATGGAGAGCACAACTGTGGGAGTGTGGAAAAATGGTATGCTATTCATTAATAGCGCCATCAAACATTAATCTGAGTGTTTAGCACTGACCGACATGCACACCAATATTGAACTTTTATTATAACCAGGCTGCCATTAAAAAGGGTGATCATATCTTATCTTAATAAACATCCTCATCGAACAGGCTCACCTGTGAATGACTTCTTCATTGTGCCCGCTCCTGTAGTCGATGAGTGGTGATCGAAATCTGGGAATCTCAACTTTGTATATTGGATTCACTCCTGTTTTCTCGTCGTGCGTAAAGAGCACTTTGACATCCGCCGCGTTTCCAGGTGGATCCGTGTCGCGCGCTCCTCTCTCTAGCCTTCTGCGCCACTGCCTGTCGGTCACCTGAGCCCAGATCACCTCGATTCCACTTCACCTGCCGAAATGTTATACCACTCCTTATTTTCACCGCGAGCTTCTGCTGGAGACAGGGAGTGCGCTGGGAACGAACGGCGCAATCACACCTGCGCTCCTGACGCACGCCCAGTCCGGGAGGCGGGAGGGGTTTAACTCTTACTCGGGGATCTTTTTTTTTTTTTTTTTTTCCTCGCAGATTAAAGCTCGGAAGTGGGATAAAGGTGGATCTCTGGGAATGATGTTGGGTTTAAAAGAGAAGTATCTAATGCAAAATTATAAACGGCACAGCTCAGTAATTAGAGAAACCGGTGTCAGGTCTGATCTTGCTGTGCCATAATCAGGGTGGGATAGGACGCGTGTGAATCATAGCAGATTGTCAATCACAATTGCGTGTGTGTGTGTGTGTGTGTGTGTGGAGGGGGCGGGGGCATTTATCACTAATATAAACCTTGTGAGAAGGTGGAGCCACATGTGGATTCGGCCCACATCCAGTCAAACACCCAGCTGTGCCCACGACCTTTAACCTCCTTTAATCCCGCATGTCAAACTGTGGCAGCAACCTGCTTCACGTACCTCATTCCAGTCCCTCCACCGAGCTGCAGCTCTGATCTGCAGAGACCTCTTGTGGCTGCTGACTGGTTCCGTCCTCCCAGATTCTCAACAGCTGGGCCACAGCAGATGCAGTAACTACAATGTTTTATCTGGTGTGTGTGTGTGAGGGGCCCTTGTCCCGCTCTGGGCCCATTGCATTCGTGCGATACGATAGTGTACATTGTGATTGATAGAAAGATATCGAGGTTTACATCGATGCGCTCTATTCATTCGTTTGGGTCACTGTTTGGGGCAGGGGTGGTTGTTTTTTTTTTCTTCCCATAAGAGACAACATCATTCATCAGCCTTACTCAACTCACTTCTTGGAACTGAGTTGAGTTTTTCAAAGTGAACTTTAAAGGAACACATCAGCCCTGACAGCCGTGGGTGGACCTGCATGATGTTTGACCCAGAAACAACATGACAAAATCAGATAACAGTAATATCAGTCAGAGGTATGAGCGCGCACTGTCAACAGATGGGACCCATCCAGCGTGAACTTTGAAGTCAGTGATCCTGTGTACAGACACTTATTTAGTAGCCTAAAGCAAGACGAGGCATATGGAACAGCTGCAACCCACAAGAGACAATTACAAAAAAATCCTGAATTCTAAAATGTGTGGCATGACAGTGTCACAGGTTGATTTTGTAAGATGTAAAAGGAAGAATATGTTGCTCCCTCACATCCTCTCTCCTTAACATGCAGGTTCGTGTGGTAGGCGGCGTTTAAAACAAACAAAAAAAGCAACCAGATTATTACATGGCATGGACCACTCTGAAAAAGTGATAGCAGCTATTATACGGGATATTTGAGCCTCATTGAATACTCCGGAGGATGGAAAGCAGATGTCTTTCTTTTTTCCTTTTTTTTCCCTCCAGATCTCCATGTCAAAACATTTCTATGACAAGCCTCCTCTCACTGGGTGTTAGATACTGGATGTTGACAAATGTCAAATCACCAGGCTCTATATATGAAAAAGGCCTGGAATTCAAAATATGGGTCACAGCGGAGAAAGGACCGCGCATAGTCAGTTGCTGTGGTGCTTCGAATGCCTTGAATCAAAAACATCAGGAGACGTGGGCAGGATCCGAATACTCGATAACTGCTGATTCAGAGGCTCGGCGGCTCTGCGTACCGCACGCGGTAACGACAGGAAGTGACCACATCACGGGAGCACTGTAGGGATACGTAGTCGTCGATGAATTGTTCAGCAAAATCTTCAACTCGCCAAATGTCGGCCGGTGACCCCTGACGCCGAGATTTGTGCCGAGAGGCTTTCGGCTCCAGCTCATCCCTGCAACAGGCCAGATGTGCAGATAATGCCAGGGTGGTAGGGATGACGGATGGAGGGGAACCGCGTCTTACTGCTATGTTGCTATACTGTCAACGGCAACTGGCCACGCACTCGAGGGAGCGCAGAGAGTTTTCCTGCAAACTGCCCCAGGGATTGATGGGAAAGGCCATCTTTGATGCGTTGTGTATATATACGGTGGGGGGGTGTAAAGCCGCAGCTGCAGTAATACATTCATTTAAATCTCCCTCAGAGATAACCCTTCTGGATATAATTACCCTGTTATACCCTCGCCCGAGCTACCTGCTCGACACATTGTCGCGCTTTAAACTTGAAAAGGCTGACTTGCGAAGGCACACGTGCTCTTACATAACCACATCCTGTAAGTGACATGCACAGCGTTTTCGGTCACCGCATCTCCCAGTACACCAGATCATCGCGTTTATGTGGCTTTGAGGGGAAAAAACATCCTCTAGTTTTTTTGTCAATACACATCTCTGCACCCACTGGCTTTGTAAAACAGAGGCAGATTGTTATCTGGCGCTGCGACAGATTTTTCCGTCTCTCTGGCACACCTTTTCATTTCGCTTTTCCTGTCTCAAGTTATGACATGTACAGGGACGGCTGCAGTTGCACAATCGGGAATCTTTTTTTGCACTTCAAAGTGTAGAGAAGATGGAGGTTTAAAAAAAAAAAAAAAAAAAAACCTTTGTACGACCGTGGCAATTGGTGGCGTCGACGCTCCGGCCTGTAAATGTGCTCCTTGAGCCATTTCTTTCTCTCGTGACAGGGGGTCCGCGTTTCCGCTGTACCCCTCACCTCGAAGCGCAGTTTCCATTCCTCGCTTGTTGTTCACTGCGGTCTACAAACACAGCAACTGCACACTCACAACGGTTGAGGGGGGGGGGGGGTTGTTGTAAAAAAAAGTCACAGCTTGTGCAAACTGCACAGCCTGTAAATGTGCTCCTTGAGCCATTTCTTTCTCTCGTGACACCTCGAAGCGCAGTTTCCATTCCTCGCTTGTTGTTCACTGCGGTCTACAAACACAGCAACTGCACACTCACAACGGTTGAGGGGGGGGGGGGGGGTTGTTGTAAAAAAAAGTCACAGCTTGTGCAAACTGCACAAGTAAAGGCCCAATGCTTGTTGCATACTTTACATGGAGCTCTTCTGTTCTTTTGCGGCCTGACCTTTATAAGTTGACTCGCATGCCGTCTCTCACTCCCCGCGCTTGGACGCAACCTGGCTTATATTGTTTGAAGTGAGGGGCCTGGATTTACTGTGTTTGAAGGTGCAGTGTTTGCATGAGTGAACCCATGCACTAGGCTCAACTTGGCACCGGTAATAAATTATTGTACTGTGTTTTTGTTTCCCCCCCCCCCCAAGGCAGGTTTCTTCTTGTGTGGTTAGCATTGCATGAGACCTCTTTAAAAATAAAATATTTTAAAAAATAAATGAAAGAAATCAAATAAAAGAAATATATATCTGTATATGGTAGGTTGTTAGAGGTGCAAGTTTACAGAATAAGCCACGTCTTTTTTTTCCCTCTGACATGTCCTACTGGGAATAAATATGATTTAAACATTATTTCCAGCAAGAGCATCGCACCTACACTGCGTGTCTGGTTGACACCTTGACTTTTCAAAGTGAACTTGGAGTTGTGCATTTGAATCTGGCTTAAACTTCAGACGTTTGTCTTTTCGAAACTTTTCACTGTTAAGACCACTTCTCTTTTCTTTCTTTATTGCATATAATCCGAAAACACATTTCCTCAATTGTTTTACCATCCTCAAGAAAGAGGAACTTAAAAAGCTGATGGTGTAAAAAGCTACAAAATATTTTACATGTGTCGATGGTTAACTGCACCTACTGTCACTGCAATTCAGAGGCATCTAGCCACCATAAAATGTCATCCATCACCAATGACGACATAAACTTTGCACACAATTATGAGAAATCCTTGAGATTAAAGAAGACATATTTACAGAGACAAAAAATAAGAATAAATGTATCAAAAGGTACATTCCAGTTTAGATTTTCTTGAAAACGTCATGCCACTTCGCTACCGTCAAAGGTCTGGGCTTCCACTTTGGTCGAAGTTGCCCATTTTGCAAATTTTGCACCTCACTTTCTCAGCCGCCTCACATACACAATGCACGCAGGAGAATTCAGGGGCGCGTCCGCTGGGTTGCTACATCTCTTGACATGCATCGTCACCTCACTGGTGCAAGTGTTATGGAGTTTCAGGTCGGTAAGTTGATGGCTTGCAGACTAACATCATCAGTGCCTGAGCGTGGCTCGCATGTCCTCATAAACATCGTTGTTGGTGAGACCTCTCGTTTTCACTGTCCTGCGCGCGGCCTTGGTCTGCGGACGACAGACGCAAACTTAAGTGTATGTGTGGATACTATACAATAACAAACATGATTATTTATTGGTGTGTAATTATTTGTATTTTCCCCTTGATAAGGTTTCAGTCATTTTTTTTTTTTTATATCTAAGGTCAACATCACAAGTGACTTTTTCCACATTGAACCTTTTTCAACTCTACATAATCTAGTCTGTTTAAAATGTGTCACTCAATCAGGTCAAACGCAATATTCCAGGAGCCACGGTCTAAATTGGTACCAAATCTGCTAACGACTGAAAAGGCCATAACATGGTTTGGTGACTGGTCTAATTGAAAATACAATCAATGAAATAACGACGCCGTTACCTTGATCCATACGAGGGCGCCCACGATGAACCCGAGCAGCACAGCGGCAGCTATCACAACAGACACCAGGACCAGCTGTGGATGTCTTCTTTCACAGTCTTGGTTTTCAGTCGCAGATGCAAACGTGCCCTCTAGAAAATAAGTGGCTTTCATTATCAGTTTGCACTCCAATGACAAGCATGTCATCTCTATTACGTGTATTTTTAGGTTGTCTGAATAAAAGAATGATTAAATGCCAAGTAAAATCATTGCCAAAGAAAACACAATTGTGGAAAATATACCAAGTCATTTCAAATTGTACTTCTCATACTATTACAAGACTGGATATTTTGTAATAAATAGGAGCACCGCTAAAGCACCCATTTTAAATTGGTATTTTGTCAGATTATATTTGGTATTGGTTTTTGAAAATGTGTCCAGTGGCGTAATTGCAGTAATTGGTTATCTGCGAGCTCGGTACGTTTTTGTGGCAAAATAAACAAAGTGCTGAGGCTCACCCGTCACCACCAGGAGCACAGATCCATTGCCCTTGGTCCTTACGAGACGGCTGGTGATTTGGTCAAACCTGCTGTACACACACCAGTAGGGCCCTGTGTCCTGAGAAGACAGGTTTTTCATGAAGATGTCCACGTTGGGATATGCTCCATTGAGCTGGAGCCTGCCTTCGAAGGTCTGGTTGATCGTTTCCTTTTTTGGATGTTTAGAGACGATCAGAGACTCCTCGTAGAGACCCTTAAACAATTCCAGGTCAAATTCGTCTTTTTGAGTGGTCCGGCACTGGAAAGTGAAGGCTTCGCCAGCTTTTTTCCATACTACTCCGCTGCTTCCTACACATGTAAACAGACACACAATCATTTTATCTCAGTTAACTATATGTAAAACATTTATGAATTTAGCCAATTATCGTAATTAACTTAGTTAAAAAAAACAAACTAACATTACAAGTTTACTATGTCTCACCTTGGTCACTCAGGGTTGTGCATACAACACAAAGGAGGGTCATGAGCTTTGTCCAGGCAACAGACATGCTGACAGCGACAGTCACAGTGCAAAAGTTTAGTTCTAACGCTGCAATAGGAAATGCAGTAGTAAGAGTACTTTCATCAACATGATTTCTGACATGTGACCGACATAATTTGCGTGAAGGGGGTTAGAAGAGGACATCCTTCACAAACAGTCTGGGTATGTGTCAACAGGCTGCGTCATAGGTGGATAAAAAAAAAAAAAAAACTTCTATGGTTGAACCGCATGCTGGTTCAGGACATTTTCAGCTGCGCGCGCGCGTGTGTGTGTGTGTGTGTGTGTGTGTGTGTGTGTGTGCGTGTGTGTGTGTGTATACATATATACACACACACACACATATATACAAAATAATCTGAGAAGCTTTGTCACTGGTCCATATGTTTTAGAGAGAGTGCATTATGGAGATGCTGTGTCAGTTGACAGTGCAACTCAGTTCTGATGTAAAAGGTCATGTCATCCTGAAGCATTTCCGTTTTGGTTGCCCTCTAGTGGCTGCAAAAGGAACATATCTGAATGTCAAACATTTACAATAAATACAGGGTGTACGGAAGTTAGGTTCATAAAGAATATCAGGGTAAACATGATATTGATTGATATTGATCTGTAGCATCCTATAACATTTAATAGCTGCTCTATAACGTAATATAGTGCCGCTGTATGTATGTGTTAATTCATATCAACCCTTTGCACAACTTCTTGTGTAGAGTATCAAGTGACAGAGTCACCATTGTCAAGTAATAGGCCGGGAATTGATGACGTAGTAAGATCACAATCATGTATTGTTTTGCAATATCTCCCAACTACAGAGATGAAAATGGCCAAAGTAATCTGATTCTGAAATGACCTCAACAGAGCCTGCTATGTTCTCGCTGTAGAATTGTAAATTCGACATCAACAACATCAGAACAGCATTTAACAGTCTTTGGGGATACATAAAAAATAAAATAACACAACAAGCCCCCCCCCCACCCGGCTCCCGGCTCTTTGTGCCTTCCTCTGGGACAGAATGAAAATAAGGGTCCCTGCCCATCCCACTTACCTTCCTCCATTAGTTCCCCTTCCTCCAGCCTCATCCAGTTAACGGCATGAGACAGAGCAGACGCTGCAAAAAGGGCCTTTACAGCTGGGCAAAAAAACAAACCTGTCCATTTGCCAACCGCTGCGTCCTGATCCTGGAGGGTGGGACGGGTTTCATTTTTGAGACTGCAGGATAATCAGCAGAATCTGTCTGTGGCTACAGTAAAAAAAATGGTTAATTGATTTGTGCTTATTCAAGACAAATCAGCATATTTAACGATATGGTATTAAGACACCAATTACTTTTGAACCCCCCTTTTGTGTTTTACATTCTGTTAGATGTTTTGTTTAAATTGTGCTTATATTGTTTTTTTGTCGTTGTTTTAAGACCCCCTCGAGAAAAGAGAGGTTACATCTCAAGGGGGTTATTCCTAATAAAGAATTTCAACACACTAAGCAGCATATGTAACAGTGGATTGTATATGCCAGGATTTTCTTTCAGGAGGCTCAGAGCATTGCTGAGTCAGTGCTGTATGACTTAATGGGGCTATTGATTATTGGCCGCGGCACTCAGAGATGACTCACCTCATTTCCCCGTTTCATTACCGCCCCCCACACATCCTTTTCCTCCTCCGGGATCTCCCGGGACCCACATGGTCTCATCTGGAGGGCCCCTGGTGTCATGGCCTAGTCAATAGCCCAAAAGTTGCAAATGAGCAAGGGCGTTTAAACATTCATCGCAGACACCAGTTAAATAACTTGGCATATGGCTGTGGGGGAGGAAAATGCTAATCTCCCGTCTTTCCTGAAAGATTAGTTGCATGATCAAGGGGGATAGACAAGAGTCTGTTTCTAATGTGGTTTAACTGATTAACTGTAGGCCAGGACAAAAGAGCAAAGCTGCCGTGCGTTCGCTTGCTGAAGTCAAACAGTGAAATTGACATTTTAAAGTCTGATTAGACCGGGCTTAACTAGGGACTCATTTTTCATGATTAAACTTTTGTGCAGCACATCAATATGAAAACCAGCCATGGTACGTCTAAACAATCTTAAAAAAATATATGAATCGGCAGCTAAATAAACGTCTACAGCTGCCCACCAAAAGCTGGAGCAGAAGGAGTGAAAATGGCTCAGTTTTGCTCCTAAAAACAGCAATGAGGTAAACAGATTTAGTGTATTTCCGCCCGGGACCATACGTACAGCACGAGCAGACTGAAAAGAAAGCACCAGAGATCCAGGCCCACTCCGAGTCCCCAGGTAGTAATGATAATAATAATAAAGGCTCAGGACGTTTCCCCCTTGTGGGTAGAGCACAAACAGAAAACCAGCATTCATTGACCGCACTCCAGCTTGCTGGCCTCTCTCCAGGGCAGGAAGTTCTTTTCCTGACCAGAAGTGACCTCCGCATGCCTTTCATGGCAGACGAGTGCTGGAACACGCCGCTGTGCCACACCACCCCTGGCGGGCTGCTCGGGGTTCGGCTCGGGAAGGAGCTCGAGTAGTGGAGCGAGTAGCAAACCCCCCAAAAAACACCACAACTTTACAGATGGTGATTGTTTTTTCTAGGGTCTAACTTTTGTGCCTGGTATAGCGATCCAAGCAGCTTGCAGAGTAAGGATAGTGTTTGTTTAAACACATCATCACCATAGTATTTGTATAAAATGATACTTCATTGCTACATTCTTACACTATATTGCGATTCATTGGAAGCACACACATTTGGTTTACGTTGGTTTGCCATTGTTATTTGCATTGATTTATTTCTTTTTCTTCTATTGAGTTACCTGTTCTGCTGCCTCATTCCTCCCTCGTTCAGACAAAACATTGGACTGAAGGTGAAGCCAGTCTAAATAGAGAGGTCCAAAGAATGGACCGACCCATCTAAAATCAGCGTGGGGGGGTATTAGTGTTTAGTGTGTGGTTTTGGTTGTCCTTCTTCTTGTTTCCCCCTGTTGATTTCCATTGCTATGAAGATTGACTATATAGGTGCCCCCCTTGTCTCATTTGTGGACTCGGATAATTTGGTTAAAGGTCACATGTGTTGACAGTAGATTAAGTAGTTTGGTTTTGTTGACTTATATTGGTGAGCCCAGACTGATTTCTTATGTTACTTTGTCATTACTTTATATTTAGAAATGTGTAAAATACAAGCTTTTACAGCCAATTACGTACCAAGGATGGGTGATAAATACAGGGTTAAGGCATCGAAAGCATTTCTAGCTGCATTGAGTGGTGCATTTAAAAAGAAAAGAAAATGAATTACTTTTGTTACTGGATAGAGAATAAACTCCAAACGTGGTTGGTCTCAAATTACTGTTAAAAAGGGGTTGAGCCATATAAACATGATCATTCTACATTTGTGTTTGAGATAAATGTATTTTTTAAGTCAAAAATCGAAACGGAAAAACCACTGGTGAAGCTGCTTCAGCCATTGTATTTTCCTAATGGTGCTTGAAAAGGCACAGTGCTCAGACTAAGAGAAATACTCCCAAATAAAGCACTTTGCTGGAGTGCTATCAAAGGTAACATTTCCTCAGTAACAGTAATTCTGGCAGGAATCACATTTCACCCTTTGAATCTGACATTTTTTTTTTTGTCTTTTTTTGGAAAAATCCGAACGTTGAGCTCGCCCATTGCCTATGTTAAATCAGAAATAGTGTGGAGACAGCCAAATAACCACCGCATGATGTCATGAAAAGATTCGATAGCGCTCGTGATTACTTTGGCCTGGGCAGATTTCCAGCTACAGAGTCTGTCTCGGCTCTCGACGTCCGGAGTGTTCAGGCTCAATCTCTAAATACATAAATAATGTTTGAAGTCATTGAGGCCACAAAAAAACCCAAAAGGGGATATTTTCCTTTTGCGTCCACATTTGAAACTGTACGTGCCCTTATATAAAATACTTGGTTTCATTCTCTAAAGCGAGAATAAAATAATAAAAAAACAGCGACACTCCATCACACCACTGTGGATGCAAACAAAAGAAGCATCCGCCACAATAAATTCATATCAATCTTTATTGTATTTAGAAATCCACGCATCAAATCTTTTTCATTATTTTTTTTTTTGCCTTTTACCATTTACAACAGGGAAGAATGAGAGACAAGCTAAACGTCATGCCTTTCCCAGCAGGCGCGATGCACTACAGGATGGGCGGAAATGGAAGGAGAGTGGGAATACGTAAAGTGCTTTTGTCAACATTTTCTTCTTTTTAATAGAAAAAAGGATCAAAACAAAAGGTTTGAGGGTGGAGGGGTCCAGGGGACGTGGCGGCATGAGTGCACGTGAAGCAGGGCCGAAAGTGACAAGATGAGGAAGGAAGAGAGTGGTAGGGGTATTTATCTTAAAAAAAAAAAAAAAAAAAAAAAAAAAAAGTGTTTGAATGAAAAAAGAAAAGAAGAACAAGAAGAAACGAGCGGTCTCAACCCAGGATGAGGCTGGACTTGCCACCAGGTGGGTTTCTTCGGCCCCCCGCGGTGACGTTGGCACCTCCCGACGGGGCAGAGGGCTGTGGCGTCTCCTTCTGCTGCTGCTCTTGCTCCTCTTGCTCCACCTCCACGTTGTCGGGATACTCTGCAGGTGCGACACAAAGACAATGTGGTCATCCACGGCGACCGAGTGCCGCTGGTATCAAACGGAAATCCTCTGCAGACGGCTTCCGGGTGATGGGAAATTCGGACGGCTCACACAATGTCGATGCGTTTGGACAGTCCCACAGAATAGCACCGTGTTATCTGGTCGAGACAAACCGCTGGGAGGGGAAATTGTCATCAGCGGTACTAGCCTATAGAACACTAATCCGTATGGAAACAGATGGGTATGATGTGCTGCCTTTAGTTTATGTTTTTGTTTTAGTTTATGCCTTTTTCCGATGGTCTAGCGACACAAACGCCGACCACAGATGCCACCAGACTCATCTATGCCCTCGGATAAACTGGAAAAACAGCAATGGGTGGAAACCCCAGCATTGTTGTTCTCGGAGCTTTCTTTCTACGATGTTGATCATATTCAAGGAAGCAATATAAAACATTAATTCACAATAAACTGAAATTGTATTTATATTTCTGAGAAGAGGCTCAACTGCACCGAAACTATTCAACTAGGCGAGGTTACATTTTAGCAGGAGTTCGAATTTAAGTTGTTTCCAAAAAAGCATTCAGCCCATGTTTAATTTGTGAAGAACATATATTTATCACCAAAGCAGGGGGTAATAAGAAAGTGAACGTGGCTCTCTCTCTCTCTCTCCAACTTGCTGTAACTGGGTTTAGACATCTTACTTTGACTGGTTTGAGTTAAGCTGCGCTTCTCAGGACTGTAGAAAAAAAGAATGTGCTAACAATAATGAGAAGAAGACAGCCTCTGGTATGCACTACATGTTGGCTTTGCAGGCTAGAATACATGAGACGATTAGCCAGCCCTTCAATAAAATCCCAGCACTCAAGCCTCGGGCTCTTTTTGACCATGAGGGCCTGACTTGTGGCAGAATCTGCACCAGGAAGTAGACATTTTGAACTTAAATGTCACTCTCCCCGACTCTAAAAGCCTTTTAGGCAGGAAGGAGACTCACCCCCAAAATATGCCCTGCTCGACACCAGAGGGAGTGGGCGGGTTGCCGTGACGACTGCATTCATCGTAGGTTTATTTGACTCGCGCCGCAGATATTAGGACTACACAGCCCGACTCAGGCTCACATCTAAACCATCTGTACCTGGGCCAAAGCAACACGGTACGCAACACATCGCGTTTGACAACAGAGTGCGGTTTCTTTCGTAAGACATAAACACATATATAACCGGCGTATCTACGCGCCATCCCGTCCCATTGGAAAGTGGAGCAAATAAGCGAGCTTTAATTTCACAGGAGATGTGTGGTCAAACCCCCCCATTATCCCAGGCGCCAGCCGCTCTCTGACAAACGCGCACCTGGAGGTTAATAAAAAGCTTTTCCTACTAAGTGGGGCCTGCCATCAAAGAACAGCTGCCTGAATACAGACCACTGTTACATTTGTTGACAGGGGAAAAAATTGACTTTGAAAGTGAGAACATGTGTACTGCGACTTTAAAAATAAATAAATAACCCGAGTTACGGTATGCGAGCAGGATATGGGACGGAACCAGTCGCAACAGTCAGATCTTTTAGAGGAAAAGGGAGCATGGAATTACCCGATGTGTGATAGCGTACCATGGGGCTATTCACCGAGTAATCTAAGTCATGCCCTGCTGGTTAGACACCGTCTCAGAATGTGTGGGTCAGAATGAAAGCGTCTTTATAATCAGCTCGAGATACTTACCATCAGTTGCTTCTTGGCCATTCTCAACCTGGGGAAGAAAAAAAAAAAAACATGAGAAAATATCAGGTATCGTCACTGAACGAGATCATGTGTTTCACCTGTGTACACAAGGGAAAAAAATCTCTCTTTTATTCCCTTCTTTCCTTTGATCCTACCGCCGCTGATTTGTAACAACACTGTGCCCTGACAGGCAGATTATAGATAATGCTGGCAGATATTACAGATCCTCTGCTGAATTATCTGGGCCTGAGAGGAACCGTTGTTATTCATACATCAAAGCCAGAGGAGAAAATAAAGCAAAAACACACAGAGAATTATTATTATAATTTTTTTTTAACAGAACAAGATCAAGTTCATTAATCAAATAGAAGCCTCTCGGCACGGCCAGCGAATTCCTACGAATAAATGACAGCACCTCTGAGCCTTCTGATTCTTAAGATGTGACATGTTTCTGGAAGGTAAGCCGCCTCTTAGTTTGACTAATATCCTGTTTCACTCTTTATTTATGCTTTGTTCAAATGACGAGACAAGAAAATTCCGCCTGTGTCTGTGGCGAGGACTGGCTCCTTCCCAGGAATAAAAATGAAAGCTCCACTGGGATTACAAATGTCAGTGGAGGATATCTATCAAATAACATCCTGGGTAAGTATCAAATACAAGGCTAGAGGTCATCCATCCACCACCGAATTTTCCACCGCAATGTTCCGAATTACACTTAATCCAGGACCATGTGCTCTTCGGCCCCAAACTAGGCCGTGGCCGTGTTGTGGAAACAGCGACTGTCGGGACTGAATGGGAGGTACCTCTCGTCTCTGGTTCCAGACCATGGCTGCTCCAGAGTTGTGGATGGTGGTCAGTTCCGGCTCAGGGTTCTTGGGGAACAAAAGAGGCTGCTGGCATCGCCTCAAGGGGGCCGACGGCTCCCCGCACAGGGTCCCTGCGGCCGCTCCAGCTGGGGGAAGGCAGAGTAGGAACCTCATTAAAAGACTGACAGGAATCTGCAGTACGATACTCCAGATGTCATTAGGTGGAGTTTTTTTTTTTACTTTCTGGTCTACAGATGACCCTGAAGCCAGATAGGAAAGACAAGAGACGAAGGACCAAACATGAGTCAGGTGACAAAGAGGCAGAGTGCTACCACATGGACATTCAATCCAATTAGCCACAAAACCAATCATCATGTCAGATTCGACAAAAACATCTGCCCGTAACAGGGAATTTCACTGAATAAAACAGGAGACAATAATCAAAGCAAATCAACAGGAAACATTGCCAACAAATCTTCTTGGCCGCCTGCAGCGGGCCCCGGCATCACAGCGGAAATCTTCCAGGCAGACAACCCCGAAAGCCAAAACTCGCACAGTCCCAGAAACGGCTGCAGCATTAAAACCTTGTGTTTGGCCCATCGTGGTGCGGCAGGCTGGGCTCAGGGAAGCCACATAAGGCTACGGGCTGTCTTTGTCGCGATGGGAACAGCGACTGCAGAAGGAGGGGATGAGTGGCCATTGTTGTTGATGGAGTCAAGTGAATCAGGGATTCTATCACTCAACAAGGGCTCCTTCACTACTGGCTCCGCACTGCTGAATCAGATCAGCTCACTGGACAGTGGAAAACAAAAATTGCAAAGCGGAAGAAGATTAAACTAGACTGATGGGCTGGACGGTGATGCATTATGTTCTCGTCATTGTAACACATCCTCTTCCACTTAACCTTATAGATCTCCTGGGTCCATTATATGAATGTACGCCATCTCGAGCCTCACTGGTCATAAAGCCCCGGAGACAGGAACAGCAATCATGTCGCTGCTGGTAGTTTTGGCTTCCTCTCTGATTATAGTGCTCCTCACGTGGTCAGAGGCTGAGGGCAATTGAACACACCAACCGCTCTGGATTCTCTAAAATCCTAAACTCCTGATCAACGGCCTGCCAGAAACTGTGAATCACTGAACATATAAAAAGGCATGTTTTTTTTAATAAAGTGATCTACACAGGACAGCGTTCCAAATCAAACAAACGTGTCCAACTGCACGAGGAGTTCATGCTCGGGTACACAGCACGGTACTCGGTATGAATCCCCCCTATTGCAATAAGCGCTGCTCACTCAGGCGGAAACAAATATCCCCGTTCAGCTGCAGTTGTTTAAGTGGGACAACTGAACTTGACTCCGCTGAAACAATGCAAGCAGGAAAAGGGCTTTGCCGTCAGCTGCCGCTGGCCGTGGAGGTCAGAGGATGGAGTAATGATTTTATGGCCAATTCGTCCCAGTTAGACAGTTCTTTAGAGAGGCACGAAAGCCACCAATGGCCTTCGCAGCCACCACGTGAAGTGGAATCACACCCATTGTAAGGCTTGAATATTCCTCTTGAAGCACTTTAACACATGTTTGAGCCGTAGCCAAACACTTGGCATATGCGTTCAACAAATTCCAAGCTAAAAGGAGAATGCATGATAAAGAGTGAATTATGTTTAACTAAATATTTACTTATGAGAAATATACTGGCAGGGACTTAAGTGCCCGGCTATACTCATGGTGAGCCTCTGTGGCCGTATGCCTGCAGTGACCTTGACAACTCAAAGCCATTTACGGGTCTCGAATCCCCCGCCTGCCTCTCCTCGTGCACTGAAAATAAAACCTCCCTTATGTCTATAGAAGAGCCCACATTCCACCAATTTACAACTGTCTATCTGACCCATTTCTTTCCACTGAGGGCGGATCCTCATACCCAATTTAACAAAGCCTAGCTTCAAATTACCCTTATCCCAGTGCTCCGGGGCTTTTTGGCCATTGCACTTGCGGGATGTGCGCCCTGACAACCTAAATGGAAAAATACTAAATAACACTTAGGTTTTTATCTTTTCCTAGCTCAAGTTTAAGGAATTAATTCCATGCTGCTTTTTTGCTTACTCAAAGCTTCTGGTAGTTTTGCAAGATCGAACTTGCCCCCTCCCTGGTGCCATACTCAAACCGCTGTGTAAAGTTGCCATGTAAATCAGGAACCCTATTGTTTTCATTTCATTTGGCTCTCGTATTACTAAGTGAAAAACGTGAGTAAGCTATGTTACAGAGACGTTCGCGCGATTTACTTGGTGGATTGTTCCTCCGATGCGCGTGGGGGTCATCGGGTTCTGCGAAGATGCTGGAGACCATCTTGTTCTTGCGCTGGGGGGTGGTGTTGTCGTCTGTGCCGAGGGAGAAGCTGGAGGCCCCACCTGGCGGTCGTAGTACCCTGAGGAGCAAAAGACGAGGCGTTAGAATGTCGGTTAGCGGCCTTACTCCCATCCATCACTCCTTAGGCCCGTTTCCAAATACAAGACCGCCGCGTCAAAAACAGCTGATCAGCATGACAGTGCAAAAAAAAAAAAAGAAAAAAGAAAGAAGGACAAATCTACAGAAATAAAACACGAGCATGCCTCACTCTACATACAGCCTTCTCGGGACTCCACCCTTTCAACACACGCACGCATCGAAACGCAGGCCACCAGCAAGGTCTACCCTGTCTAAGCCCCGGCTGTCACCCAGTCAGACAGACAGTCACAATCTCTGCCCTGCAGCTGACTCCCGTCGCATAGAATCACAGTTTGCCGGCGAGCTGCTGCCCCTCCGCACAACACATTCCTTTGCAGTGACACACCAGGGGGTTGTTGTCGGCGCTCTGTGGCATTGTGGTTTCATTATTTGATGCCACTTTTAAGGTCAACGTTAAACAATGGAGGTAACGAGTCGTCTGAGGTGCCGAGTCAATACAGGCCACCCGATGAACGAGAATTCCCAGAACAACGTAAGGTTTGGGATGTGGTGCCAGTGCGTGATAAACACTGCCCACTTTGCCATCAACATTCCTTCCGCCACAAGCTGAACAAAAGGAGGACGATAATGAGAAGGGAAACCCTTTTTTTCTCCCTGGCCGTGCTGAAGGACAGTTGGGGTGGACAAGAGGAACTGATGTGTTCCCCCCTCCCACTTTTTTTTTCTTCCCCCCCAGCTAACTCTGCCCTCCTCAGAGTCCCTGGAGCCACCAGCTGACACACCAGCAGCTGTCCGAGGGCCGGGCGGACATATGGAGCCCAAAAAACAAAAAAACACCTCAGCCCTGGCAGCACAAAGAAAAGCGACGAGACGAGGAGCGTCCACACCACGTGGACAATCACTGAAATTTCCTCAATCCGTTCACGCTACTGTCCGATACACTGTAACGCACAAACCAGACTTCACCTCCCGGCCAGGGAGGATGAGCTCATGCTTTCCACAGCGACAGGGGGAAAAGCTCCCAGCTGCCAGGCAGCAGACCCCACCCTAGAATGAAACGGCAAGTAGTATCAATGAAATGGCATTATTGTTTTTCCGAGGCCCGGGGGGGGGGGAACGGAGCTAGGGCAGCAGATCAGGCTGAGCTCCGGGGGCATAAGATGGCACGTCTGATAAGGCAGGGAGGAAATGCTTTTTGATGGCCTGAAAAGATTTTAAACTGGATTCTGTTCAAAGGCGCCTCTCTGTACGGATCCAATTCAGTCTGCCAGCCGCAGAAATGACCAGCAGCTCGTATGTGTGTGTGTGTGTGTGTGTGTGTGTGTGTGTGTGTGTGTGTGGGTGAGGGAAGATTTACGGGCTTAACCAGCTCAAAGCCCCCCCCCCCCCCCACACACACACACCACCACCACCACATCATCTGAGAACAGCATGCGACTTCAAAAACGCTTGATGACTGATGATTTGACATGCTCACTCAGCAAAGGCTACGGCCCTAGTATTACCCAAATATCTGATTCAGAGGCTCTAAAATCGTGCGTCATTCATCATTTAAAGGATTTATTTTTTTCTAAATCTTTGCATTGCCCAAAAGGGGGGGGGGGGGGGTAATACATCCAGAGGAGAGGCATCACTTACTGGAAAGCTATGACTGTGCTCTTTGTGGGTTGATTCGTCTCCTCAAAATGTTTTTTTTTTCTCCCTCTCATTTACAAGGCTATAACAGATATTGTGTTATACACATCTACTGTAGCCCAGTCCACGTTTCTGTGAACTTCCATTCGTCCCCAATCATAGATGATCCAAATCAGAGCTAATGACATATGCAGACCATAGCCTGGTCTGGGATTCTTCCTGTGCTCAGTCACATATTTGGACTCTGGATCATTAACCATTTCTTTGGCCTTCTACTGGAAATCACAAAAAACTCACTGTGAGACCAAGTCTAACATTATACACAACTACAAAATGCAGAAGAGGCGTGGTGACCTAAACTACCCACAAAAAAAGTTATTATGTTAAGGGTCACAGCCAGTATAGAGTTAACGTTGTGTGGCTTTGTCAATTTCTTCCGTAAGTAGAGGACACAAAATAAATAAATAAACATCCGTTAAAGCTCACTCCTTTCTTTTATAGACTCTCGTGCTTTCTTTGCTTCCAGCTCAGTCAGACATGTTTATGAAACTTAGCTGTGGCGCATCAATCGTCGAACAGATTAAGTTCATTAGCAAGACTATATGACAGTTTAGCTCAATCTAGAAAAAATCCGGGGCCGGCGACGCCTGCGTCGGGCTAAGGTTCGACCGCAGAGGCGTATGCTAGCTACGAGGCTTCTTTTGTTCCTCCTTCATTTTTTTTTTTTTTTACCTGGAACTGCTCTTAGCACCAGGGTCCATTCCTTGATAGTTGGTTGTCGTCGTCATCGTTGAGGAGTGTTCAGATGTCGCGGCTGTGACAGAGAGTCGGTGGAAAACAGAGAAAAAGAAAAAGTAGCGTTAAAAGCCCGAGTGCTGCAGCTGGGTGGCGGAGGAGATGCAACGAGCTGTCGGCTCCACCCGTCACTGAAAGAAAAAAAATCCCGACGACCAGATCCACTGGTTCTGCGCCGCCAGCCCACCAGTGTTCCGCCCGCTCTGATTGGACTGAGCGTGTCAGAACTGCGCTCCCATTGGACAGAGCGTCGGCGATCGCCTCTCCGGTTGGTGGCAGGTCTCGGATACATGTTCCGCCATCCCCTGCAGGCCCAGGCTAATCTCACGGCATAGATTATGACAAATCTGCAAGAATTTGAGTAATTTTTTTTAACACGTTTTAAAGTTCCCCTGCAGATAAATGAGAAGATATATGTATCCAAAAATACTAATTTGTGTAAGATATTCAACAAAAAGGGTTAATGACCTAATTTAACATGATGCACCTGAGAAGTGCATATATGAAGATGCACCTATTTTCACCAGGTTACATGTCCCACATCACTGAGGTTATTCAAGATTTATGTGCAATGCACATTTCTTTCGATCTCACCCTTGGTGGTGCAACTAGAGCAGGGTTTAAACGTTGAGCACAGAGGCTTCCCCTTTCCAAAGGAGATTTAAGAAGTTTCTTCTCATTTAAAACTGTGAGCACATAATTGAAGGTAAACATATTCATTATTATGTTTTGTATCAGAAGTTCTCATTGCTCTACAGATGTCTTTTTTATTGGTGGTATTTCTGGCCTGGAAAGTTGGTCACACCATTGCATTGGAGAACTGGACAAATAAAGCGAAAGTTTGAAAAAAAAAGACCATAGCTTTATTTTTAATAGGCATTGTTTTGAACAAGACAGATGTTTAGCTGAAACATCTCTTCGGGCTTCCCAAAATCTGAGGCTCGATCAAGTCAAATGATTAATCAAAAACATTTCTCTACACCAACTACTATATAAAAATGTATAAAATCAATTAATCTTTTTTCTGAAGAGAACAGAAACCAACTGACAATCCAGCATCATTTCCACATTCCACTAAGTGATGGCCAGTCCCAAAACAGTACACTTTAAAACAAAATTGCTGGAATCTGACCAGGGCCAAACCCAATGACATGTTTACAAGTTAGTTTTATTAATCTTCACTCCATTAGTCCTATCTGTCTGGAACCTTAGAAACAAGCCCTTCAAATTGGGATGGAAGTCAGCGTCATTTACCACAATAGAGCGTGAACAAACAAAACCTGAACTGAGGGTCACCTTGATGTGGTTTATGTACAAAAACAAGAGAAACAGGAGAAAGAATGAAAATACTATACAGCAGTTATGTTTGGCAGAGAAATGTCAATTTCTTCTGAGTGGAATTCTGGTGAGACAACAGGACAAGTTGCAAAGAAGCAGCCGCTGTGAATCACAGGCCGGGAAGGTCGGATGGTTGAGGAGAAAAATGGCAGATAAAGTGGTTGACTAAATCAAACCTCCCGTTTGTTGTTGAAACACATCAATTGTATCTTCATCTTCCATTTCCAACTGTTGAGAGAAAAAAAAGGTTTTTCACCGTGACACTTAATAAAGCACAGGAAGACATAATGTCACAGGAAATTATATATTCGAATTTTCTATTTTTTTATAAAAGGGAATACTAAAACATCGTCTTAGGCACATTTTGACATTGCTGGTCTATAAAAGTTTCTCTTTTGCATAGACAAACTATCACCATTGCAGCCTAAATGAAACACTGTATTGGGGTTTGATAATTGCAGCAGGCATAGACAGGCTTGCCCAGCATTTTGATTATGTGCAAGAACTGGCAAGTTGCGTCTGCGCCAACCACGAACTGCAGCAAATATATTGGCTTTTCTATATATTTAAATTCTACCTGTTATTGTCAACGCATGAGACATCTACACAGTTATAGCCAATTATAGTATGCCCTTAACCCCAGACTACATTTCCCATCCTGCACACACTAGTTAGTGTAGAATGTATCTGTTCATATCATATCCTTTAGTGGCTGTGTGTCCTACACTTGTATTTATCAGAACTAAATCAGACATTGGATAGATTATTTTTGTAATGTGTTTAAAGGGGCTAAACTCTTTTTTTTTCTAACTTACCTGTGAAGGTGTGTCCGTCTCATTTATTGGTTGTCCATCAAATCGGAACCTGATTTGCCTCATCGACAGACCCTGCAGAGACAAAGACATTAAAACCTTTACACTAAACCCGTATCCCTTTGTCTACAGAAAGAAAGCATTAGTGTCACCCCTTCCTATAAATTGATAAATGGGCAATATTAAGAGAACTTTTACCAGTGTTTTAAACATTTAACAACCTAAAAAAATGAATTAACAGAGAAAAGAAAATAGCGACAATGTAATCTTGGCTTCCAGTCTCATTGCAGATTTCCATGTGGTATAAGTGGCTGGATTTCAGGGTGAAATCAGTCTAAATCATTTGAGAGCTCAGACATGCATTATTTAAGGTATAATTTGAGATTATTTGAAACATTAGTTGTACTTTCTTTTGCAATGAAAAACTAATGAAAGAGTAATGAAAAACATCTGGTTAACATTAGAGTATAAAAAAACGAGCTGCATGGGACCATTTCTCTTTTGCCCTTCTGGCAGTTCAAGGAATAGACAATATTGGGATTGGATTTTCAGAGTCTTCCACAGAGAACACTTATTTGACTTTCAAACTAGTCGAAATGTCAGAAGCAGTGTTATATTAGATATTTCATTATGTAAGGGTTATTGCCAAACCTTAGGATCCAAGCACAGTTCCATCAAAGATCACTGAAGAATTTGTACAACTGAACCGGCACTCATCCCAATTTCAATTCATTAGAATAAATCATAAAGAGAAAGCCAACATTTCGGCATGTCATTATAAAAAGTACCAAAAGATGACCTCAGAGCAGATTTAGATCATAACTGCAGATGGAAATGTCATTTGCATTTAAATAAGGACATTTGGCAAAGGGAATGAGAGAGGGGTTAAGCTTTAAGCTGTGTTCAGCTACTGAGATACTTGAGGTAGTGACCCTGCAGCCCTGTCGGCATTTGAGCATTAAGACATTAACTAAAGATCAAGCCTGGATCATAGCCAATAAACAGTGAATAATAAGGCTTCTAGCTAAAATGACCAAAAACGTGATTTTTATGTATAAATCTTTATACATAAAGCGCCATTCATTAACGTTTACTCCTTTTTTATTCTTGCACCAACGCACCAAAGAGAATTCCTTGTAAAGTTATTATTACTTGGCAATAAAGTCAATTCTGATTCTGATCTGCCAGTTTAGGTTTCCTTTCTCCCTATTGCTTTATATTTGTGTTGTCTGTGTATGTGTATTTATGTTGTCTATGTGACTTGGCTGGTTGATAAAACAACATTATTTGGTTATTATTCGAAGACCTCTCATCTCATGCTGAATTGCTCATGTGTAATATAAAAAACAAATTATTTCCTTATGATGTTAGTGCTGCATCATGAAACAGCACTTGACAGACATTTAGACATGTCAATGCAGGAAAAGTGTAATTAATAACCTTACTAATTATGGTATAACATTCAGATGTTCCTGCTCCAGGGCATCCAGATATTAACATACAGGCTCACAAATGTGAAATGTTGATTGTTACAGTTTTTGAAAAATTAAAAGCATGTCATGATAAAAGCCAATGAGGAAGACAACTTGAGTTTTGTAACTAATTTACAAAAGGAACTGCTTACTCAAAAGATTGCGTTTAATCTCATAATAAAGTGGATGTTTTACCAAAGATTACAATGCATAGATATATTATGTAGTTTAAGTGTCTAATACTTCATCATATTATTTCTTGCCCACCTGTCTCTCGCAGTAGGCCTTCATGAGTTTGATGAGCGGTGTGTGTCTTTTGATCTTGAACTGCACGACAGACCCATCCTGACCTGCTACCTTCAGGTTTATGTGTTCATTGTTTTCTGTCTTGACCGATTCCTGAGGACCAGAGGCAGAGAGAAAAGCATCATTAACATTGACATGAAAGAAAGCAGAGCTTGATCACTGATACATCACTTAGTTACCTTGACATTACATTAATTAACAACATTTATCATTTTCTGTTGTTTGAGATTACACTGTTCGTGCAATACAATGTAAGTATGTTTTTCACCCAAATATATATTAGTGGACTTTTGTGAAAACTTTTGTGGAGCACATTTCCCTTTGTTTACATTCTGTGTCAAGGTACATGCGATCAGGACAGGCCACAACCTGCTATCAGCAGAGGATCAAGGTATGACAGAAAACCGGGTAAGAGTTTTACAACCACAGCACGCACACACATCCTCCTACGTTCACTAATGACTACACACGCGAATACACACGTCTGTAAACGAAGCATGCGCGGAGGATGGCACCAGCTGACTGGTTTGTGTTTGTGTGTGTGTCTGAGATCAAGCAAAAAGAAGCGATCTGCGCGCCTGTGGATGCGCGTTCACAAACCTTCCGGTCTATCAGAGTGGGGATGGCTTGCAGTTGAATTTCAACTCTCAACTTTACCAAGTTAAAAGAGAAGAGGTGAACATTTCCGTTTTCACATGTGCCTCAGTGCCACGGAGCCGGTAAAATAAGGTAATGTTTTAAAACAGAGCAGAGAGACTCACCTTTGGTTTTTCATCAGCCATGGTCACTCTTTTGGCGCTTCTCTACGCTGCCACACAAAGAATACGGTTACGCGCACGTACTCGTTCCCGTTTACACGTTTCGAACCCAACGTGCGCGGCCACGTGTCATTGCGCGTACACTGTACTTGACAATAATTGGCTGGGTGCGGTCACGGGATGTAAAGCGCGGCCTTTGCATGGGCGGGAGAGGCTATTGCGCATTCAAGAGTCAGCCAGATACACATGCACGCGCACAGCGCTGTTAAACAGTTTTTTTGTTCGTTTCTGTGCATTAATTCCACAATATATACTTCATCGACATACTGACCTCTCGTTGACGCTGCATGGTTTGGTCATTACTATTACACTAGACAGTATATTGCAATGACTCGTGATGTAGTACTTGCACTTAATGTGTATGTTTGTATCTTTTTAGACCCTGAACCACAGCAGCCATCTTGTTTTTCTGTCCAATGAAGGACAATCCCTAAACCTCATTGAACGGATACATTTACATTAAGAGTGTACTGTATTTGCATGGAGCTATTTCATAACAGGCTAAATATATAAATATATATATATATATATATATATTATATGATGTTACCATTTTGAAAACATATACAATTTTTTCTTGTATGGGATTTTGGTTCCTCAGAGCTTTGTCGTGATGAATTATCCGTGTTAACATAATTATTAATCCTGTATTTTTCAGTTAACCATGTATATGAAAGGGTGTAACCATAACGTTAGCCTAACACTGGCAGACCAGGCAGTGAGAGGGCAGCCCTGTGACGTCATCACACATGCGACGTGGGGAATTTTGGGTGAAAGACTGAGGCGCGCAGGCAGCATCGTACCTCCACCTTAGTGTAAGAAGTGTCTGCTGCTATAAAGTCCAGTATTTTATATTTCACTTCGCTGGTAACGTTGTTCCCCGATGGAGGAGGTAGACGTCGAGCCGGCAATTACTGTGAGTAACCGCCGTAGCTTCGTTTCCTCGCTTTACTGCTTCTGTATAGCTGTGCTACAAGCTAATTGCATTGCAACAACATGTCAACCTTCTTTAAGTTGAATACATACATTAAGTCACATACTGTGTTACAACACTAACACTAAAAATAGATACGTATGTTTTTCTCATATTTGAGATTCTAGTGTATAATGGTTTCCTAGAGAACGTACACAAAATAAAGGTATAAGTACTAGATCACAGAATATATTCAAAATTAAAGTAAAAATAATAATAATTTCCTAGTCACAACTTGGTGTGAGTCTTATGGTGGTTTGTGATTTCTATCTTTCTATGATCCGTTTCATTAGATAATTACAGTGTTATTACCCTGTTTCTCTTCTCTAAATGCAGAATATTCCTGCAGCCAGTCATGGGAAGCATTTGGGATTTGCATGGGGCCCTGGTGATATCCTCGTGTACGAGACCATTTACAAAGCATCAGGTCTGTGTCAATATACCATAACTCCCTTACCAACTCCCTTGTCACAGTTTCAACTTCTGATGTTAGTTACACTCTCTCTACTCCTCTTCTGCATTGTCAGGTGGTAAAGGATCAGGTTGTGCCTTCATCCATGAGGTCAGAAAAGATGAGGACATTTATTCTCCTATCTTGCGCAAACTCTTCAATGAGTCACATCACATCTTTGTGGGGCTGCAGACGATTAGAGAGGACCTTCCCAGCAAGAACAAAAAACCTCAGTAAGTCACCTCTTCAACAAGTCCCTGTATTGGTTCCGAGTTACAAAAGGCATGTATAATAATAAACAACCATACGGAGTAATGATCGAGAAAGGATGAATGATTGTGTTTCATAAAATGCCAACTTTTTCTTTTCATATCCTCAGATTCGTCAGCATCAGTAAAAACTACAGATCTGTGATAAGAGCCTGTATGGAAGAACTTCAGCAAGTTGCAGGTGAGATTATTTCTTATTCTTTGTTGAGAATGATGTGGGATTGTCAAATTGACGGTTTTGTTTTTATGCAGTTTCGTCAAAAAATCTACAAGTGGCCACGCAGTATGGGAATCAGGTATGTGCATCTGTGTTGCAACATGCAAAGACACATACTGACCTACTTTGATACTCACCCGTTATCTATAGTAATTCATGAATATCATTTATTAACAATAAGGTTCAAATGGAGAGGAATCTTTTTTTTTGTACCCCGTTTGAATTATTTTGTTTATAATGACAGTCCTAACCCAAGTTTTTGTTTTGTCACAGGTGTCCATTCTCTTGGCCATTGAGCTGATCTGGAATCTGTGTGAAGTACTTTTTATTGATGCTGCACCAGGTTAGATTGAATTTTGTGCTTGTAGTCAATATCTCCCCTGAAAACAATTACTTAATATTACATGATGATTACCTGATTACCTGGATCACACAGCATCTAGCTGGTTTCAAACATTCAAACAGGGGGATCCAATAGCCATTTAACCACTAATTGATTGTACAGGTAGATAGATGAATGGGTGGACAGATGGATAATTCTGAACCAGAGAAAACATAAATCAAATACTTTGTTGTCATGGTAAAAGATGTAATGATACATATAAATAGTGTATATAAATGACTCACTTAATTTATGCATCCACCTAAGTCAAAGATCGGCAGTAAGGACAGGTTCACTTTGTCTCACAGGAAGGTATTCTGGTTTATAAAAATCACAAGTGTTTGAACTAAAAGTATCACAAAATAAACAGAATTAGGATGCATATTATGTAAATATAATAAACAAAAAACAGGCTATCTAAAACAATTAGAATGGACACACACTTACTGGCGGCCGCACGGTCTCAGATAAAGAACTCAGGTTGATCCCCACACCTGACCTGACCCTAACCCAAAATGGGAATGTTGAGATTGTTTGACAACCTCATTATTTTTGTCAAATGTTTTTATGCTTATGAAAGCAACCAAACAAATCGGCAGTGCTCGTTATTATGTGTGTGTCTTTAGCGGGTCCACTGTTGCTCCACCTTCTGGACTGGGTAAGGCTACACAAGGCTGATGTTGACGAGAAGGCCAGAAATGTTCTGCAAAGCGAGAGCCCCGCTGAGCACCGCGACTACTGGGATGTGGTAGGTGCAGCACACGCGCACCGACATGTCTCACAATACAAACTCACCGGATGTGTCATTTTGCAGAGATGGAATCTCAGGTATAACATGCTTTGTGTCCGTGCTGCGCAGGTGGTGACCTATGTGCTGCAGGGCAGGTTGGAGGAAGCCAGACAAATGCTGGTGAAGCAGTCCACCCTACATCCAGCTGCAAGAAACATGTACAAACTGATGGACACTCTACTCAGCAAGATGCCCTTCTACAATGTAAAAAAAGAAAAAAAGTTAAATAAGTAAAACAATAGAATCCAAACTGCCAATAGTTGCCTCTGACCTTTCTGGGATAACTCCTCAGCCTGGTGGCACCCAGACGTTAACAGAGTTCGATGTGAAGTGGAGACACTGGCACGAGGAGGTGGACCGCTGCCTACAGGACAGTTCGTTTGCCAGCAACCAACATCTGGAGCTCATCTGCAAGGTCAGTGGCCCTGTGATAACCGAGTATTATAATCTCAACCAAAAAAAAAGGATTTATTGCAGGACTCTTACTAGACTGCATGAGTTCGAGCTAACTTTACCTGGTCATTGAAGGACTTGTTATTTAGGTTATCATGGGTCCATGAAACTTTGATTCTACAATATAATGATTTATTTAAAGTGATTTCAGAGTTTGTCTTTTTTTTTTTTTTTTACTTTTAACCCAATGCAACTTACCCTCTTTCCACCTGTTTTTTTTTCTTCCAATCATAGATCTTACTGGGGGATGAAGACACTTTGCTTACAAAAAAGGAATTGCTGAGCACCTGGTACCACTTCCTGGTTACTAGACTGCTGTACTGCCACCCCACAGTCAAACCCACCGAGTTGCATTACTATGCTCAGGTACACTTCCCTGACCACCGCTGTACCATTGAACAACTCTGTGACTGCATCCTTGTTATTAACACTGCATTTGTGTGTGTGTGTGTGTGTGCGCGCGCGCGCTACAGTCATGCATGACCATGTTCCTGGACTCGAGGAGTGTCCCAGAGCCCCTGGACAGCATTTTACTGGCTGCCTTTGAGTTCGACATCCATCAGGTCATCAAGGACTGCAGGTGGGAGATTATTTTTAAAAGTGTTGGCTGTAGGGGCTGTATTTGCTTGTATTCACCTCACCACAAATCAAGAACATGTATTTATCCTACTACTGAACTTGTTTTTCCCTCTGGTCCGATGTGTTCATCCCTTCAACAAACAACTTTCTGTTTTCTCTCCCTTGTCTTTAGCATTGCTCTCAACAACTGGTGGTTTGTAGCCCATTTGACGGATCTCTTGGATCACTGCAAACTTCTTCAGTCTCACAATCTACAGTAAGCCCTGAATGCAATTGTACTTAAACGTACGCAGTTCAGCAAAACATTAACCCAATCTCTCTCTGGTGTCTGTTCAGCTTTGGCTCCAACTTGAGAGAGTTTCTCCTGTTAGAGTATGCGTCTGGCCTCTTCAACCACCACAGGTATGATACATTCAGTATGACGATGGTTTTCTTCATCAGCAGCATTGTAATTATTTAGAATGTTTGTTTTTTTTTGTGTGACAACAAGTCTCTGGCAGTTGGCTGTGGACTACTTTGATCACTGTCCGGAGTTCGGTCAGGTCTACCTGGAGCTCCAGATTGAGCACGTTCCTTTAGACACAGAGCGCAAAGCCCTCAAGGTGCTCAGGATCTGCGAGCAGAGGCAAATGTCGGAGCAAGGTAGTGCTTTCTTTTTCCGGCTCTCCCTCATCCCGACAAAGATCTGTTCTTCTCCAGTGCAGTAGAGACTATAACATTTGATGTTTTGTCTTTCCTCAGTGCGCAGTATCTGTAAGATCATGGCTATGCGAGCTCTGAGGAACAACAGACTGGGCTCGGCTCTGTCCTGGAGCATCCGGGCCAAAGATGCTGCATTCGCAACTCTCATTTCAGAGAGGTACGTTCCTTGAACGACACACACCACCGAATCTCTCGCTTGGCAGCTCTTAGTGACGATGTCAGAGAAGGACACATTTCACTAGAGTTGGTATCGCCGGCATACCCCTAAATTAAAAACATTTATACAAAATAGGAGCACAGTCTCACTTACAAGTGATTTATAATTGTGCATGTGTGCGTGTGCTTTTTTCAGGTTCCTACAGGATTATTGTGCTAAAGGGACATTCTCTGATCTGGACCTGATAGACAACCTGGGCCCAGCAATGCTGCTCAGTGACAGGCTCACTTTCCTTGGTATGGAAAAGGAGCAAGCACACGCACACACACACACACACACACACACATCCACACACACACAGGGCAGATTGTGCCTTGGAGAACTTCCCTTTTTTTTTGCCTCACTCAGGCTGTCACATGATACAGAGACACACAAACTTGTGTGCACACTGAGATATAAATAAAGCTTAACGCAACTGCATGTGACTTTGTTTAACTGCAGAAATACCAAAGAGAAAGAAAACAGTGCATTTAAAGAAAAGGCCTTGGTTTGTCCTGATATTTAACACTACTAAATCTTTAGGTTGTTAAGGGAAAACATATTTTTAAAAAGTACATGCACAAAGTTGATGCTTGATGGGTCTCCGTGGTATCTGAAGCAGCGTCAGAGGAGCAAAGACAAAAAGCTTTCAAGCAAAAGTAGATAAGCTGTAAACTTATCAGATGCTCAGAAGTGATCATATGCCGTTACCATGGGCCACTGTTATCAAATCACTGCGCTCTTATCATTCTCAGGAAAGTACAGAGAGTTCCACAAGTTCTATGGAGAGAAGCGCTTCAGGGAGGCAGCGAAGCTGCTCCTCTCGCTCATGACGGCCAAGATCGCCCCCCGGAGCTTCTGGATGACTCTGCTGACTGACGCTCTGCCGCTGCTGGAGCAGAAGGAGGTCAGTCACCGCAAAGTGCTCCGCGTACCGCGCGTCCGGACAACATCATTCTCGTTCTAATAACAGTGTTGTTTCATAACAAACGTTTTTTTTTTCTTTTTTTAATAAAAGGTGATCTTCTCGGCAGACCAAACGTACGAGCTGATGTTCTGTTTAGAGGAGCTGACTTCCTCACTGAACACCACAGCTGCCGGCACAGACAGGCCCATGCAGGTAGGTCTGGCGTCACACAGCAGTAGAACTGCGTAAATGATAGTGAATGGCATATAGAGTAATACCATTTGCTAAATATTGATTTTCAAACCTACCCACTTGATGCACATAGCCGAGGTTCTTAATCTTTTCATCTGGGGAATAGTTTATTCCTAATATATTTCCGTGGCTTTTAACACAGACTCTAACCCAGTACTACAGCCCCATGATCTACAGCCACAACTGAAGGATTTGCAGCAATATTAAAGACAACACAATCTATTCCATCTGTGATTTAAGTGTGTTTGTGTTTTTCAGGAGGAAGACCTAGAGCTGACCAAAGTGGAGCTCCTGAGACTCGCTCTGGCCAGGAATCTGGCTATGTCGATTGTCAAAGAGGGAACAGTGGAAACATGAATTTTGACATGTAACACCATTTTCTTTGCCTTTTTTTTTCTATTGTATATAACATTCAACCGATGAAGATGTGCTCTTCGATAAATAAACTTTTCAGGATTTACATAATTCTTTTTGTTGGGACTTTTGTCATTTATAAGGCAAGCAGAATAACCTCAAAATAGCCAATTGGTCCATTGAAATATTTATTTGTTCATGCAGCGGACAAACGACACATCCTACAGTATGTACAGACCTAACACCTTCCCATAGATCTACAGGTCACATGTTCACAAAACTCGTCCTACGACGAACGATAGGTACATTGCATACTATGTACATTCAACGCACACTTCTGTACATCCCATACGAGAAGCCGAGGACTGCCAGAGATGGGACCTACGTTTAGGACCAGGTGGGCTGATTAGTGAGCATTTAGTCACAGCACAGTTCTACTCCATCCCTCTGCCAATTATCCGCCTGCCGACAACCCTTCCTTTCAAGCAACCAAATACAAATCCATTTTTTTTTCAGTTCATATTTTCTAGGTTCAGTGATGCACTGAAATACTAATAATAGATTTGACAACATTCTTTTACCACTATTGAGAACGGTAAAGCAAAGTCAACCTTTTTGCTATATATATATTTTTTTTTTACTGGTCACCGCTTTAAATACATAACAAAAATTACAAATACATCTTGTCACCACCTGACTCAAGGACGGTCAAAGGAGGGACGACCGCACGAGTTCAACTAAAACCATTTTTCTTAAAGAGATATAAAGGAAATTTGAAGCATAAATAATCAAATTATAACCAATACCAAGTACGCGCGACCAAACTCCTTCAATCGGGGAAAGGCCGACACCGGGCAAATCACTTCTTTGATTTACCTTAAAAAATAAATAACTCACCACATGAGCTAAAACTAGTTTGGAATTCAGTTGACTTGATACTGGAGTATCCGTGTTTACATTGTGAATAGAATGATCACAGTTTCTCTTGAAAAATCTTGATGCTAAAGTAATCGCATGATAAATACATTAAATGCACCTGCACAAGAGAATACGTCACTGTCCAGTGCATCGCCATCTATATGCAATCCATAATTTCATCAAACTACATTCCAGTAAAATGCTTTGCGAGCTTCTCAAAATGTTCAGTCAAAAGCACAACAGCTGCGTCTTGGGCTCTGGGTCAATTTCTTTCAAAAACATTTGTTGCGCTGCCACATTTATGTCCTCGGCAGGACTCTAATGCTTGTAGTGGTAAATTCGATAGGATCTATCGAAATATTTATCTCAGACAAATTCGCCTGGCAATTACCTTTCTATACTTCTTCGAAGCAATCTGCAGAAAAGCACAAGCGCTGCATGAGTCAAACGTTTGGTGTCTGTCCTCGACGTCGCAACGGCAGAAACAACAATGACCAGTGAGTGAAAAAAGGACTATACGGAATGTGAAACTGGGTTATTGTTACTGTAACAATGCGGCCGGATTTCCCCCACCGTCCCGTCACCGCGTTTCTCTCTGGGATGCGTGTGAACGCGCGCATCCCTTCATGGAGTAAATACTGCTCTGTCCCTGCTGAACGGTAGCAGGCCTGCACACTGCTATAGCTGACCCCATGTCTCCGGTGGGGGGAACTGGTCGACCTCTCCGACCTCATTGCACGCACGGTCTCCGAGTGTGAAAGCCAGCTTGTAGCGCAGACGCACTTTCTCCTGTGAAGACGTGCACACACATGTCTAAGCATTATCGCCATTTACCACAGCATCGCAGTTGTCAATATCTGACGGCCCATTTGGACCTACAACTACGTGGCTCCGAAAACTCTGCTTGGTGTATTGCTCCGTCGCCTACCTTTGCCGGATTGGCCAGCAACATGATCTGGGTGATGGAGGCTGGGGGTAGGATGGGGTTGAAAGAAGCCAGGTCTGTCCCTGACGGAGGCTGCAGCTTCACCTTCATCGACTGGTGGGGATTAAAGAGCAAGCGTGAGTGCCGCATTTCTATGCAGAACAGGTTCACATTTTTTTTCCCCCGAGGATTCAATTTCTGTTTCCACAAATTGCGGAAGAGGGCTGAAAGCAGCCAAGGGAGAATAACAATGTGGATCTTTGATTTAATTAAGTGGACAGCTGAAGCAAAAAAAACCTGCTGTGAGAATACAATGTGTAGCTAAATTCTAGTCATTGATCCAGCATGTACACTACTTGTGGCAGGTGAGAGACCACAACCTAAACGGCATCCAAACAAAACAAAAAAAATACGTGAAGCCTACATGCTGACTTTATATAATAATTTATCTTATAATTATTCGTTTTCTATATCATTCCTTCCTACATTCTCCATTACAAATGACCTGGCAATAAACGTGTGATTTTCTGACACACGTCAAATAAATGGTACAGAGAACAGAGAAATGGAGGCCTCTACCTTGGGCACGGCAGCTTGCAGCACCACATTATGAATCGGCAGGGGAGCTGTGTTGAGCGTGGACACCACCATTACAAGCACGTCCGGTCTGCCGGGGGGACAGTCTGATGCAAAGTTGATCAGCACGCGAACGCCATCCTTATCGTAGGCCGTCACAGGCAGCACTTTGCCTGAGGACGCACAGGGTGCAGCCAATCACAGTCAGGCAGACACCTACACAGGCTACATGCATGCACTGGAGGAATGTTCCCATCCCTTAGCCCTTACTCGGTCTGATGCCCTCCAAAGGGACGTGCACGCTGCTCAGGGAGACGTCTGAGGCTCTTGCTGGGCTGCCCTGGAGGGGAGGGTGGCAGGGGGACAGCGAGCGGAACAGCGGGCTCCCCGGCGCGGAGCCCAGGCTCTGGGCCTTAGCGTGGGACAGTGCAGGGGAGCCGGGGATCGGGCCCTGGAGGTGGGAGGCCGAGGAGGGGGAGCCATGTCCGGGTACGACGAGGGGAGGTGCTGCTGCAGAGGCCTGCGCAAAGCTGCTTCCTCTGGCCGTCATCTGGCAAGTCAAACTGAAATTCACATTTCATAGGTTTAGATTAGACCTTTCTGTCGAGGTAATCCCACAAAGTACTGTTCTTTTTTTATTCAACAGCGAAAAGAAAAATACTGTGAACAACGGTACCTCCTCTGGTCTGAAAAGCCCATCATGGCCAGGTCTTGCAGGTTCTGGAGGCTGTGGATGTTTTTGGCTGGCTCAGCCGGAGCCACCACTGGACCTAAACAAGCCGCGTTGCCAAACAGATCCACGCTTGATGCCGGAGCCTGCAGGGGGGACATAAGGAGACTTGTGTCATCACACAACCACAAGCTCACGTGCATGGTTTGGTCAACGTGGCGCACAGATTTTAGTAGTATTAGTAGTACCTGTAAGGATGTCCAATGATTGGACACTTCGTTCAATTTGGGGTTGAATTGGCTGCTCAGAGAGGTAGCGGGGTCGTTTAGTCCTGAAAGAAACATTTTATATTTTCACAAAGATGTTTTCTTTACCGAGAAATAGTCTAATAGCAGTTACATGGAAGCGACGGCTCCAGATCATTCATTGAGGATCGACTACCTAGGGACAGCAGCTCATCATCGAGGAGCGAGAGAGCAGTGGAGGCCTTGTCGAGGGGCGGGTGACTCGGGCTGCTGCTCTGACTGCCATGGGAGCCGGCCAGGCGTTTGGGAGGAGGAGGCAGGACAGGTATGGGGAGAGCCGCGGGATTGGTGGAGAGCGGAAGCGAGCACTGGGCGAGAGGGACGGCGGGCTGGGGGGGGCTCGGAGTGTCGATGCCGGCGAGGTCGATCAACGTGTCCGTGGTCTCTGCGGAGAGACAAACAAGACGGATTGCGGCGGATTCATTTTTTATAAAATCCATCGTCACGTGCACGCTTATATATATTATATATAGAATATCTCGCACCACTCTCACCGTGACCAGCTGTGCAACGAGGCTCTTCGCTGTCCCCGTTGACTGGCTGCCCCTCGACTATCTTCTTGTAGGAGTTGATGACTCTGGAGAGCTCGTCGCTGGCCTGCAGGATGTCGCCTGCAGGAGTCAAATGCAGGCGTCACGCAAAGCAACCAGTGGTTTCCCCCCCAAAAACTAAAGTCAGGCCTTGCTCAGCGAAAACATAAAGCCAAAGTGGCCAACCTAAACTGCAGTCATTGTCCTCTGTCTCAGTGGCCATTTTGAAAGCAGCGCGCCTCAGTTTGTCACATCGCTCGTAGAGTTCCTGAGGAGAAACACAAAGGAGGAGTTGTGCGCTTTACATGACACCAGGAACACCAGCTGAGCGGGAATTTCCCTTTACTGACTTATAATGTGTAACGGATTAAGTAACACATTACTAACGGAATAAAACTGTGTTAGGAAACTATGAAATGATTTGCATGTCACTGTGGTAGCCAGCCCGAAACACTTCTAAGTCATGTACCTGTTGGTAAACGAAAATATATGAGCATTAATAACTCTGGACGTAAAGTCAATTTAGTATAATTGTTCTGAAACAACAACAAATTATGAAAAGTGCAGTTGCATTGCATGTGTATGAAATGTGTTATGATCTGGGTGGATAAAATCTCACTGGGACTTCATTCCCAAACATTCCGACATCTATTTGCCGGGTTGTTCTTTTGTTTTTCCTACATGAGGCAACTATTCGAATGTCCCTATCCTTATTAGTGAAAGAACTGAACACCAAGCAATTTGCGTGTCAGTGCACGGGCACACACCTTAATGATCTCCTTGTCTGAGTCGGTGGAGCTGTCTTTATTGTAGTGGGACAGCATTTCAGTCAACAGCTTGACGTTGATGGTCACCTCCTCCAACGTGTGCAGTCGTTTGGTGAGCTTCAGCACTCGGGCCTCGTCCTGATGACGACGAAGATGACAGAGCGCAATGTGCGATAAAAAACGCCAAACCATCACGCCATTTATAAACATAAACACAACTTAGCCAAAGTCTTAAATAAGTTATTTGAATGTGTCCGCATAAGAGGTGACATGCCTTACCTCTTTCACCATGTTTTTGATCAGTCTGTTGGCTTCCTGTAAATCTTCTGGATTTTTACTCCGCAGAAGCTCAGCAAGCAGCTACACATACACACAAACACAAAATGAATGGAGAGTCCACGCATCCTCCTTAACCAAAGCTTCTGCTAAGATTATAAGCAAGAAATAAAAATGCGTCTCACCTTTCCCATGTCTTCATTTTCGAACACCGGATGTTTTGGTCTCGTCGGCGGGGAGGGAATCAGAGTCCTGTCCACCGGTAACTCTGGGTCACGTGTCACTAGTCCTGGTGAGGAGAGTGCGGGTTGGATTCAGATCCTTTCAGACAACTGTTTTGTGTGTTTATGGAGTGAGAAGCGTTCCGTCCGCATTTCAACGCACCCTGTTTTCTCAGCGTCTGGTAGGCTTCGCTGATCTTGGCTTCAGCGGGAAAAGCGATCGTCCAACTGTACATCATCTCTACGATCTTCAGCTTCACCTTCTCAGGTGCACTTTCACCCATGTACTGAAAACAAGAGTGGAATACAGGAGAAGAATATCAGCAACTGCAATGAGCATGCTTTTCATCTGCCTTATATAGTCCAAACCCACGTGGAGACAGCTCACCTTTGGAGACACGACTTTAATCAGCTCATTCAAAAATCGGTATTTTCCAACTTCATTATGAAACCTTCTCCCGCAGTTCTTCATGCATGCTTCCAACACCTGTTCACAAAACATTAATGTGAATAGTTTGGTAGTTGGGGGGGGGGGGGGAAGCAAGTTTGACATGTATGTGCAGAATTTCTTACGGTCAGAGCCTGAAGTGCTTCCCATTCTTGGGGCGAGTGGATTTTGTGGACGAGCAGAGTTACTGCAATATGAGGACTGCAAGGAGAAATTCCAGGTGAAAAAAAAGACTTCCCATGGCTGATTCAAAAATAGGTTTTCTGAGTATTTCCACAGACATACCCTTCGAGTTCCTTGTTGATTTGATCACAGAAGCCTATGATGTACTCCCAGTCCTCCTGTCTGTTTGTTGGAAGGGTGGCTTTATCTGTGGCGGAAAAACATTTACACAAATTAAACTGGAAAGTAGGAAAACGTCAACCAGTAAACACTCTGCATTCGAAATGAGTAAAAGCACAAAACTATTCACACACAAAATATAGTGAAGGACCTATTAAGGGTACTGCATCAAGCTGACAATTGCACCAAGTAAAATCTGACCACTGTAAAGTAACATTGGATGAACACATTTAAGCAGATTAAAGGCAGCTCTATATTTCCCAGTCAATTAGTCAAGTAAAATACTACTGCACCACAGCCCACTGTGACAACGTCTTTTGATCGACGAGACAATGCAGCAATTGTCACCATCCACTCTCGTGTGTGTCCCCCAGTGGTAGTCATTGTGTTGTCGGTGGAGCTCATTCATCATCACTCACATATGTTTTCTGTCCCGCAGAGAGTATTGTCTTGGGCTGAGGGACAGCTGTCTGTCTGCGGAGCAACGTGTCACCGCACAATCAGTGCACAGTCACTGCTGCATGTGTGTGTGTAGGTAATCACAGCTGCCTCCACCCATCCTGCTGAATAATGCTGCAAACACTGGACTAACAGTCTCCACCAGCGGCCTAACAGCGCGCTGACAGCCGCTCTGCGGATCAACACACCGCCCTGCCCTCGGCACCGATGTAATCAAGCTAATTACACATGTCATTTCATTCATAAAACGGGATTAAACACTCACTGAGCCAGGATTCAAGCGACTCTCCTTCCTGGTACGCCATAGCACTCACAAACATCGCGTGATGTCACCAACGCGTGCGCCAGAATCCAAAACCAATGCGATTTTTTTAAATACAATTTTACGTCGTATATAAAAACACATACAAAAATATATCTGCTGTTGCTGTTCAAATAAATATTTATCGACTCAAACACTTTTATTTATTCATTTATTTTTATTTTGCAGGCATCTGCAGGACATGCACAGCCGGGGTCCTACCTGACACTCACATTGTAAAGATGGCGGCGTCGTTGTCAGGATTATTAAAACCCTGGACACCAAGGTAAGTTTTCATTTTTAAAAACATCAAAACGACATGAAGCATGTATCCGGTTAAAACTACAGTGCTATTGAATTCATTATTTCTGTAATTCAGAATGAAAAAAAACCCATTGTTACTCTATGAGGCTTAATCAGCCGCTGCTGCAAAACATATTTACATCACTGAGTCAAAGTCATAAGTGTCAATGTCATTTTAACAGCCGTTTAACAATTAAATTGTTCTCATGTCTCGAGAAAACTCTGAAAGAAAATTAAACGGGTTACATATGCTGAGATTGATATGCAGACATAGACAGTGGTTATTGAACACAGCTCTGTGGTGTGTGTCCTCGGTCTGCAGGGTGCTGCTGGTCAGATGGAGCAGGTATAACCCGTACTACCTGGAGCCCGAGGTCAGCAAGGAGGCGTACAGCACACCTGAGGCCGAGCTGAGCCACGAGAAGAGGGAGCTGCGGCAGCTCAAAGTGCTCCGACCCATCAAGGCAGCGTCCAACGGAGCCACCAGCTCGGTCTTCAGCGACCCAGTCCTCAGGTGAAAGGAGCCTCTCGGGGCCACCGTGCACCAGGGCGTCATCGGTGTCACCTGTTGAGTTAAAGCTGATCCGCTTTTTGTCTTTTTTTTCCCTCTTTTCAGCAAATTCATCAACATGATGATGAAGCACGGAGACAAAATCCTGGCCAGAGAGATCATGACAAAAGTGAAAACAATTAACATTCTTGACGATGCCATTCAATCTCTTTGACCAAACTTTAAAGATTTGCCTGTTTTCTAATCATTTGTGGCATCACTACTGTTTTTCCTCATCCTAGACCCTGGAGAGCATAAAGAGGAAGCAGGTG
The DNA here is from genome assembly GCA_016785305.1 of Colistium nudipinnis. Taxonomy (NCBI): domain Eukaryota; kingdom Metazoa; phylum Chordata; class Actinopteri; order Pleuronectiformes; family Rhombosoleidae; genus Colistium; species Colistium nudipinnis. The sequence goes on from JAFBJU010000074.1 coordinate 174,448, forward strand.
GAGAAATACCACAAAGCTCCAAAGGGGATGAAGCAGGAGGCGATCGAGTGTAATCCCTACATAATCATTCACGAGGCTCTGGAGAACTGTAAGCCTGTGGTTGGGCTGGCCACCATACAGAAGGGTGGAAAGAACTATCAGGTCAGTTAACGATCTCTGTAGTTGATGTAATTTATCATTTGTTTTGATCCACTGGTAAGATAGCGCGAACATAAACCCAATCTGTATTCTCCTCCCAGGTGCCGGTCCCTCTTACGGAGAACCGCCGTCGCTTCCTCGCCATGACATGGATGATCAACGAGTGCAGGGACAACAAACACAGACGCACGCACATGTATGAAAAACTTTCCCAGGAAGTGATGGCGGCGTACAGCAAGGAGGGAAATGTCATCAAGAAGAAATTTGAGCTGCACAAGATGGCAGAATCCAACAGAGCCTTCGCCCACTACCGCTGGTGGTAAAAGAAATAAACAGTTGGACTAAAACACTGTCAATTTAAAAAGTGTCTTCAGATTGACGGACTGCACAGATGTTGCCCTGGTCTTGGGATATTCGCTGACCCACTGTCACTCAATGCGCGACTGTAAATAGGAAACATCTCGTAATGGCCTTTGGTGGAGGGGCTACACTGTACAAAGTGCTGTTGAAGTCAAATGTACACAATTTGACTAAATTCAACATACTCAAGTCAGATTTTCCATAGAGTATCATGAAAAATAAAGTTGCGCTCAGTTGTATTATAAATTGTAACATTCAAATCATATCCAAAATCATTAAGGAACAACTTCCGGAGATTTATTTGAACAAATAAATTTGCATCAAATGTACAAGCAAGCCATACAAAACATGGAAGTGAGAGATGTAAGAACATTGCAAAACTAATAAAACGGAGTAAACAAACTGTATATTGCAGTCAGGTCTGTGCCCTGTAGTTAAGAGATATTAGCGTCTACAGCTTTATCCTAACATACCTAGGCATTTTCTTCTTTATTATACAAACATTTCCTAAACTGCCGCTATAGTAAATGTTCACCATAATTTCAAAGAACTTTTGGTTATTTTTGAACATTTAAGACTTCTTTAATGGAATTATGTTTGGTTGATTTGTCCGACTGATGTAGAAGAACATTTTATATTAAGCTTATTTACATTTTACACATAAAGGTTTTGGGGAAAACACATCGTAAGTTCTATGCTTGTACCGGTCTGATTCCAAGGCACAGCTTTGGTTGAAGATCTCAGTCTTCACTGACGGTCAGCGTAGACCCCGGTAACAGCAGACCCACAAAATAATGTCCGAGATCAGTTACATTGTGTTACCACTGCTGGTGAAACCTGAATTCAGATTCATTTTTGTCTCGTTTTATGGTCGTGACCTGTGTATACATAAAGGGAGGATAGTAGCTACTCCTCTAGCACCTGAACTACAAATACATCGATAAAGGGTATGTATAGGATGATCCTGTGCTGTTACATTGGCACAACTTCTTTTACAAACACAACTTGTGAATCAAGATATCATTTTAATGCCTGACCTTTTTATCCGTTTAAATATGAAATTGGACCATTATCTTCCTAAGTTGGTTTGTAGGAAATAAAGGAAATGGAAAAAAAAAATCCCTGAACGACACATACTAAGTGGCAGAGAAACAGTAACAGAAATCCCACAGGACAAGTTAAGACTGAAAATTCCTCCAAACCGCAATTTAAACCCTTGTGTCAAACAAAATTCTACACAAAAAAAAACATTTGAGTGAGTGATAATTAAAATATATTCTTTCCTTGAAAATATTGGTCAAAAAGTAAAGCAAAGACCAGATCAGCCTGCATCTGACCGGAATGTCTTAACCAACATCTTTAAATTTGGTAGTAAATACGTTGAAATGTTTTCGCAAAACAGGAATGCCAGAAAAAAAAAAAGGAACAAAACGTAGTATATCTTCAGCTCGTCTGGCTGCAAATGGAACGTTAAAACTTATCTAAACAAAGTGTACCTGAATGTGGCTAAACCTCGTTAACTGATTTTCAGCTCTGTGTGAACTATTGCACGTTCCACATCCACAGCACGCCTCAATATTATCAAACGCAGGGTCCAATGGAGCAAAATCATCTTCAAAAATCCTCCACTGATTACACGGCAGATCTCACTCAGAGTCAGTCATGAAAAATCGCTGGGTTTACACTCAGCAGGTATCCAAGGTGCTTGACAATTCATAATGCAGCTGCAAAAAAAACAAACAAATGCTGCTCTGCGCCCTCGAAACCATCCTAGTCGGAAATTTCACTGTAGTAGTACTTGTGCGCGGTGCCGCTGAGACACCAGCCTCCGGCCCTGAACTCCAGGATCTCCAGCAGCAGCAGACGGGCCATGGAGGAGAGCCCCTCCTGGAGCAGGAAGCCGTCCCGCAGCAGGAAGAACAGCTCGTCCATCCGCTGGCCGTTGACCTTCTCCAGCTGCTCTCCGATGCGATGCAGCTGCAGCACTAGGCAGTCGACCTGCAGGGGGAGGACGGAGCAGAGAACAATAAAAAAAAAATGTTCCCCCTCATGATAAGCATATGTACGTGTACTGCATTTTTTTTCCCCCTCAATATTGTTACTTTACAGAAACAAGCACATGCTCTGCCTCACCTCTTCTTCATTCATCAGAGCATCCGGCTGGGCCAGCCTTATCAGACAGTCATACACAGGATGGACCAGGATCGCCATCGGCATGTTGTTCACCTAAATGTCAACACACACACACAAACTGTGTTTACAACAGCTGAATATTAATAATGTTAAGTGGAGCAGAATGTCAAGGCAATATGAACTCTAATCTATACACGTGAGGTGTTAAGCCACAAGTCAAAATGGAACCACTTGCGGTGGCATGTACACGGCAACGGTCTCTGGGGCTCCTACTTTAAGGTAGTCAAAGATGTTGCAGATGAACGTGACGTAGCACACCCACTCCTGCAGCGAGCGGCCCCGGGTCTGCTCGCGGCCCTTGAACTCCTGCTGCAGTCGGTTCAGCAAGTTCCTCCTGAACACGTTGCCGTTGTTCTGTTTGGCCTCGGCCTGCACAACGGGACGGATAGAGAAAGACAGAGGCGAATAGGACGACATAAGGTCAAAAAGTCAAGAAACAAAGCATTAAATAGCACGGTAAAAGGATTAAGAATTTGATTAGACTCAATCAGATGTTTTAAGCCTTGTTCTAGTTTCCTTAATCCCACAGCCTCAATGGTGCTCAGTGTCTTTGCCAGCAAACTGTTATGAAACAACCGACACGGATGACAACTACAGACGACCAGCGCCTCGGTTTCGTCAGTATGGACCTGCACAATGGTGTAGCAGATGCGTCCGGCCTCTTTGCTGAACACCTGGTCCTTCAAGGACTGGTCCACGATGATGTCGGAAACTTTATCCAGGTTCACCGCGCTTGGATCTGGAAGAAGAAGCCCAACGAGAAACGAATGAGTGAAGGGATCATTTGGGATGTCGTCATCACAAGCGCACACTACATGCAGAAGGAGGTGATGCGCTGACCTTTCAAGGCCGTTTTCAGCAACATCTGCGTGTCCAGGTCAAACGACTGGATCTTGTAGTCTTCGGTGGAGTTTTCCATCGCAGACGGTTGCGTCCAAATCACACCTGCGAGCTGCCAAGGGACCAGACGACATTAGTCACTTCAACATCTTCGAAAGAAGTCAAACGTTGAGATTTCACTCAAACACAACCGAACGCAGGCTCTGGTTTGGCCTGTGCACCACAACACATCACAGAGGCCAGACAACAAGGCGTGGGACAACAATAAGCGCAAAAAAAATAAATCCTGTGCTGTCATCAAACTGGCTGCTCCACACAGCTCATTCACCGAGGGATTACACGAACGCACCAGGGTCACGTCATCACTCGATGCCCCCCAATCGATACATTTAATGCACAACACGTGAAGTTAATCCCATTTTCATTTGTGAAGCATTAATGATAAGTAAGCTAACCGCACACCCGTCGGGATGAATGAACTTGGACAAACTAACGTTGGATAAAGTTTATCTGTCGATATTTCGAATGACCGCTGGGTAACGATGTCGAATTGGTAACGTTTACACAGAATCGTCGTCCTGTGAACACACGAATACAATAATCCACAATTAACTTGCTAACGTGTGAGCTTTGCAGAATCCTAATGTTGTTACAAGTTAGCATCAGGCTGTATACAAAGCCGACGTTTACGTTACAGTCGCGCGACTAAACAAAGCATAACTGCACATTAAACACACGAAATAAAAAACAGTTATAAGCAGATAACGTCGTTGAAAAAAAACAGCAAACATTTACCTATTTAACGCCAAATGTTCACATTTAAGATAATCTCTCTCCCTCTTAGGTGGATGTTGACGTCATCCGACACTGCCCTTATACAGTGAAGTGACAGTCCAAGATGGTTCCCTAAAAAAAAAAAAAAAAACAATGTAACTATCGTTCCAACGCTAAATGCAAGTTCTCATTAGTTTTCTTTTTGAACTTCTAATGCTTATTCAAACCTCAACCTCATCTCCATTTATAATAAACATGCATGTGATCATTGGGCTATATTAACTGGGTTTATAAGCCGTAATCCAACGGTGTCGCACAGAGCGTCACAGTTGCAGGGTGTAGGGAAGCATCTTGCTACGTTTTTAAATCTTTGACAGAAGAATGCTGACCCGGAAGTTGTGTCCTTGTACGATGGCTCGGGACAGGAGAGTTTAGTCTTAAATCATGTCGGATTCTATTCATCTGTCGCTGGAGTTTTATTTATGATGGACTTTTTAAATGTTTAACTGCAAGGTAAAGTCTCATTCATCACTGATCCAACAGTGGGACCTTGAGCCCTTTAGAATAAGCGCTCAAGGTCCCACTGCATGTCCTCTAGAAGACGCTGCGTTTGCTATGTTGATGTCAGATATGATTATGATCACAGTTTTCTGTGGTTTAGATGGCGATGTTTTTGAAATCTTGGGGTCAGTTGAACTTTGCAAGCATGACATGAAACCAAATTCGGTACACACTCATGTACAGTAAATATAAGCAACTAAACGGATAAGATGACGTAAGCTCGTGCACTTTAAAAAAGGACAATATCCCAACCTGGTTCAAAACTGGAGACATTTGCCTGAACAGTATTTATTTTAAACAAATCAAATGTAAACAATCAAACTAACCATGCTGTGAAATAATGGTTCCACCCCAAAACATTGTCGACTTTAATGCACCAGCTCATCAATTCCAATACACAAACCCCCACACATACCACATGTTGCTCCAGTTAGTCCACCGTTCAGACATCTGTGACCCTGGTCTTGAGGGAAACCCTTTTAAGAGTCAAAGGGAAACAATCCAGAGTAGTGTGATCATTAGCAGAGGTAAGCAGCAAAGTTAGGTAGCGTGCAGGTCAAGGCCAACTCGAGAACACTTCCGGTTTATCAGATAAGGGTCTGCATCAGGGCCCAATCCCTGATCACAAGACACCAACAAATAGCGCCAACTACCATCCAACCATTAACAAATCTGATACAAAACCAAAGACAGACAAATACAAAAAGCCTGCAATACTGCTCTCCCATGTGCAGTACATCCCAGATGCATTAAAGAAAGTGGGCCAAATGCAGCTTGACAAACGCACCAGTGCTCCTTAAAACAAAACTCTAATTCCACAGTAGCCAGCAACAACGCAAACCAAACCAGGTCAACCCCTATCGTACTAAAATGATTTATCTAAATCCCAGAAGAGCCACAAGAGTCACAACCTGGCTCAAGGCTGGACTAAGGAGACACGCCCACACACAAGTTCAACTAAAACCATGCATATTTCAAAGAAATAGAAAGGAAATTGGAGTATAAACAATCAGACCATAACCAAGATCAGTGGAGGCCAGGAGCAGAGTGAGTGCCATCAGCTCATATAGTGTATCAGACCAGGTGAGTTGAATCTGTCTGATGACCAAACTCCTCCCATCAGTGACAGGCTGCTCAAGAAGGCTTGTATTTGCATATATAAATATATATAAATCATACATTTGTAAATTATTTCTCCCTGCAGTGTTAGCGCGGGGGACCTGAGGCTGTGGAGACATGGTGGGCTTTGACCCTGGGGCTCAGGGTGCAGCTCTCTCCCCAGAGGAGGCGGCTCTGGCTGGCTCGGCTGCGGGGATGGTTACCCGAGCCCTCGTCAGCCCGTTTGACGTCCTTAAAATAAGATTTCAGGTAATGAGGGTGGCTGTGTACCTCCTGTGTGTCAGTAGATGGAGCTATACACCTATAATCTATAAAAATGATATTTTATAGATTGAGTGTCAATACATCATGGTGGATGGGGTTTCTTAAATTGTTAGGCGTAGGCCTTGCTTTGTTTCTCACAAGATATGTTTATTTCCTCCACCAGCTGCAGATAGAAAAAGTGTCTGCACAGAGGCCGGAGGGGAAGTACTGGGGATTATTCCAGGCCTTTCGCTGCATTCACTCAGAGGAGGGACTCTATGCTTTCTGGAAAGGCCACACCCCGGCACAGCTCCTCTCCATCTGCTTTGGGGCTGTCCAGGTAGCGCGCTCCCCCCGGCCGTCCCAATTAAACCATCACCTTTAGGTCCAAGATTCACGTAGTTGTGTGCGTGTGTGTGTGCGCGCGTGTCCCCCTCGCAGTTTGCCAGTTTTGAGTTTCTGACCGAGGTGGTCCACAAGTCGACGCCGTATGACAGCCAGACGGCGGGAGTCCACTTTGTGTGTGGCGGCTTGGCTGCCTGCTCTGCCACGGTCGTCTGCCAGCCGTTGGACACACTGAGGACACGCCTCGCCGCTCAGGGAGAACCCAAGGTAGGACGCGTCACTGCCCATGCACAGCAGGGCAAAAGAAATTAAATCAACAAATCCAATTTCATTAAGTTCATTACTGTCATTTGCTGGTGGGGTGTATTAGAAAGAAATACCACTCAGTTGTTATCGTATGAATCGTAATAGTGAAAATAATAGATATTATGCTTCGCTTGTCTTCTCAGGTGTACAGGAACCTGCGTCATGCTGTGTCTACAATGTGCCGCTCAGAGGGACCACTGGCCTTCTACCGCGGCCTGTGTCCTACGCTCGTGGCCGTGTTTCCCTACGCGGGCCTGCAGTTCTTCTTCTACAACGTCTTTAAAAGTCTCTTGTCTCCACCGCCCAAACCCGGACAGTCTGTATCGCCTCTACAGAGGAGCCTGAGAAGCCTGATCTGTGGCAGCGGCGCCGGAATGATCAGCAAAACAATCACGTATCCCTTCGACCTCTTCAAGAAGAGACTGCAGGTCGGGGGCTTCGAAGCAGCCAGGGTTCACTTTGGACAGGTAAGCTCTTCCACCACACGTTTTCACAGTGCTGTGTGAATTTCGGATCTCCATATAATGCTAGTCTATAATGTGTCTCGTGGGCAGGTGCGGAGTTACAGGGGGCTGGTGGACTGCATGGTTCAGGTGGCCAAAGAAGAGGGCGCCCGAGGCTTCTTCAAAGGCCTCTCGCCCAGCCTCGTGAAGGCCGCGCTCTCAACTGGCTTCACCTTTTTCTGGTATGAATTTTTCCTCAATGCTATGCAGGACCTCAAGGAGAGACGGAGAACAAAGGACCCCAAAAAGAACCCAGAGGAGAGATAATGGGGAGCGCGCACACTGGAGAGACACATGCCGTGTTCTTTGCACTTAAACTGGGTCCACGTTTGGTGGTGGTTTCACAGTGTTTACGTATAATAGGAAAACACACCCTCATTTTTTTTTACTTGTTTTTTGTGCTGTCATTGCACTTTGTGTCGTACAAGCGTTCAATTTTATAAAAATGTATTTAATATTTTATCCAGGGTTTATGGAAGCTTTCTCTCAACCACGCCATAACTTAGCAAACGCTGACTCTGACTTTTCTTGACATTCAGTCATTAAATTTGGAGACGTCAGCAAAATATGCTTGGCAGTTGTGTGGTGGTATTGTGCCAAGAGACATTAACCTTTTAATTTGTACTATAGACTGTATTGTGGTGTACAAAACGATATTCTCTTGAGCATAGGCAAATGCCCTGCTTATTAAAAGGATATCTTACAATAACTTTCATTATTTTTATAAAAAATAAATGTTCAATTTTTTTATAAAGACCGTGCCCTGTGTTGTTCATTGAAAAGAGGCAACAGGAATGTTTGTGCATGGAGCTGTGCTGCATTGCGTTTATTTAATGTTTTAAGTGTTGTACATTTGTAAAATGTTTCTTTCTTACTCTTTATTATTAATAATACATCATTATGGATAGAACAGTAGTTCATTTGATTCAATTCACTGAATACAAAACCCATCAACAGTATTATTGAAACAACGGCTGAAAAGCAATACAACATAAAAACCACATGACCAAACAGAACATCAAGTATGTTGCCCGAAGAAAACATTTAACTGTCAAATATTTAAAAGCAGTTGTCAAATTCATGCAATTTTCATAAGTCATTTACAGGCATTTTGGCCAGCAGAACTCACCATTATAATCAAACACTGAAAGAAAACAGAGACCTGAAGATAGTCAGGTCCCAAATATTACACAAGTCTTTTCATAGCAGCAGCATCACTGCATATGAAGGACTGACAATTCACTGGTTATATAATGCCCGTACTCTACTATATATATACAAGAAAACAAAATCACCTCACTGTGAAAACCACAACACTCAACGGATACAGTGGCCAAGAAGGTCCCACCACACGAAGAGACGTCAAACCGCATGATCCCAAAAAAAAACCAAACCCAGACTGAAATGTTGGAAAGTTAAGTGGAATAAACTGACTCGGTACAACTTTACGTCCAGCGAATATAATCTCAACACATCTCGTCCACGCACCTTAAGCTTGGATGAAAACAATGTGATGTTGTGTTGTGGGGATGACACATTCTCGGGAATGTGTGCTACACTCAATCTGACTGGTTGGACTCCCGACTGACCTGATTCCTAGCTCTGGCCGGTTGTTTTCTGAGGAGACAAAGAAGAACAAGTAGCCTCCGGCTGCTTTTGTTAAGACTCTCCAGGGGACGCACTATACCTCCAGAACCTCACGGGCTGCCTGTCTGAACCTGTGATGCTGGCCTGAGAGCTGCTGGCTCTGCTGGGACACCGGTGAGTCTGCTGAGGGGACTGGGATCACCGGGACCGTGACCAGCCGGCTGAGGGGGTAATTGTGGGATGGCACGGCCCCCCCCGCTCTCATTCTGGCTGCGAGCCGGAGCTCCAGGAGAAGAAGCTGGGCAGCTTGAAGATTGAATCCCGCCGGCCCGGATCCGGCAGGGTCAGGGTCTCTGGAGCGGACTTCTTCCTGGGACGGTCCTTCGGCACGGAGAGGAAGTCCGGGGCCTCGGTGGACAGGGGGGTGGACGGGGCGCTGTTGGGCCCGCTGCGGGACGGCAGCGGGGTCTCCGAGATGGAGATGGCCGGCGGGAAGGAGCCGATCTTCAGGTTGGTGGCTTTTTGGGTCGCACGCTCATACTCCCTCACCTCCTCCATGGTCATGTCTGTTGGGAGACGTTACAGATGTCGACGTTTAAGTTTCCTGAAAAGACATCAGTAGAGCGCAATCGTCTTCATGAACACTGCCACACTCACCGATCCACTCATCCACCCAGGCAAACGCCTGTCTGTGTCCCAGCAGCAGCACATCTCGGATCACCTGATCAGAACGCGGCAAATGAGAAGAGAAAGGGAAATCAAGACAGACAAGGTCACAGAGGGAAAGAGGCAGATAGGGACCGAGTCGGGGAGGAGGTTGTGAATCCGAATCCGAGATAGCTCTGGAGGGCAAAGAGATTTCTGAAACATTGAAGTTTCAACTGTTTCCGTTCATCCCTGGAGAAGTGTGATTAATACGACTCACTTCGGGTGTTACCATATGAGTAATGGCACCGTTTGTGTGTGTGTGTGCGCAACGGATAAGAAGAGGACAGGGACAGTTCACCCCGAGGACAGATGCTGAAGAGGGTTAGTTGAAATGGATTTGGGAAAGAGGAGATATATGAAGTGTACACTCTGCAGCCAAGGTTAGCAGAGCAGGTGCAAGGCAATCTGGGAAATGCGAAAAGGGCAGATAGTGTACGGGCCGACTGAGAGAAAAACGGAATTCCTCTGGCACAGACACCTCTCTACTATGGCTAAAAAGCAAAATGTGAGAATTACAAAATACATATCCATGTGACAGGAACTTTTGCGTGCCGACCTTGTGCACAAACTGCTCCACGCGCGTTTGCAGGCCCCACACTTCGAACTTGACGCTGACCAGTTTGTAGGAGCACATGATGGGGGCTTGCGTGTTGATCCATCCCTCCTGCAGGAAGCCTCGGTTAGTCTTCTTCGATTTAAAGTGGCGCAGGTCCTGCAAGGCCGGGAGACACCACATTTATATATATATATATAAAAAAAAGGTGATGGAAAAAAAAACATGATTATCATTATTTCTCGTGAGATTTGCAAAAGCAACGGAATCCGCTTAAAAAACCTCTCTCTCTTTCTCTCCCTCACTCTCTCTCTCTCTCTCCCTCTCCCACACACACACGCACAGGCACATTAGTTTCTTCCTCATTGCCTTTAGGACAGGATCACCTACATTCATTATGCAAAGTACAGCTCGGCAGCACAGTGGGACTTCCTAATAACAACCTTTGCATACATTAATCACTGTTCCCTATATATCACTAATTATATTGTAGCGCTCATTTGTCTTGGGGTCATATATTTGACTGTGTGTGTGTGTGTGTGTGTGTGTGTGTGTGTGTGTGTGTGTGTGGCGTGGGGTGATATACAGCTCTCTCCATCACCGGCGGGAGAAGTACTCGCAGCGGAGGTGGTGGGGGTCTGCTGCGTTTACCTGCATATAAAGGAGTATTAAGGAAACATACATGTTTTATTTTTATTTTTTTTAAAGGAAAGGAATGAATCCCCCAGGTACGTAGTCCTTCCCATTTAATTTATTTATTTATTTAACCTGTGATCCCCAGCATCAGTCCAATCCCTCCTTGTTTATTATTTATCCAGTGTGTTTTATTTAATCTAGGAAAGTGGGATGATCAAGCCCACCGGTGACGTTGGCTCATTGCCCTATGACACTGATCCCTGTTGTGCAGTGAGGCGCGACTCGGGCGTACTCCAAATCCATTTTGTCTTTAAATCAAACGATATTTACATCGGCCACGTGACGTCCCCTTTTAGCCGCGGGCGGCCTCTCGGCGTTATTCTTAGCACCGAGTCGATAAAAGCAGAAGACCATAAAGCTCAGTGGGAGGTGCGTGCGTGCGTGCGTGCGCGCGTTTGTGTGTAAGTAGGGGGTGTCAATAATAAAACACCGCTGCAGTGCTGTCACGACCTCTCTTGATTATTAATAGTCGTGCTTTTTATGACCATCACGTCCTGATAGACAGGCGCGTGTGCACACACACATACATACAAATGTCATATCAAATCACCACAGCTAATGTCCATCCCCCCCCCCCCCTCCTCCCTACGCGTAAACACACATTTCCATCACTCACAGGAGGCAGATGGCCAGCTGGTGGCCAAAAATGAGCTGGCGCTGCTAAGATAAGACACTATTTTACACATGAAGGACACGGCGCTACAACCTTTTTGTTTATTCCCCCCCCCCCCTTCTCCAGTGCCTGCACATCTTCTGTTCATTCCCAATCGCTCCATTTACAGCCTCTCTTTTCACTCTTCTCGCCGCCTTCCTCTCTCTTCCACCCACGTGTGTTTATTCACACTTTGCCCCTGGAAAGCAAGAAAAAAAAACTGCCTATCGTCCGCCGCGGCGACCTGACCTGCCTCACCTCCGTTTCCTTGTAGTGGCGCTCGGGGATCTCGTCGTAGGCAATGTCCACGAAACACATCTCGGTCTCCTCGTCTCTGGGCTCGACACTAAAAATCTGAGGAACAGAGAAAAAAGGGTTGGCTGCGTGAGGGAGGTACATCAGTCAACAAGTCGCCCCATGGACGGTGAGGTGCTGGTGATTTCCCTCGTCACTCCGTAAGGGCAGGGGAGGGTCAGTGGCGCCGGGAGAGTCGAGAGTTGGTTTAGTGTGAAAGGTGAAGGAAAAAACTCGGGAAACACCGAAGAGGTGACAGGGTGCGACGATGGGTTCATTTCCCGCCGGTTCCAGGAGGACGGGCGACACGACGAGCACCTTCCTTCCTGCTGACTTGAAGCCTCAGCCATGAAACTGAAGTGCGATGACGACTGTGACTCACACAGTCGGCGGTGACACACCACTGGGTCAGTGATTTCTCCTCGCGTGACTCACACTGGGACAGAAAACACAATTCCGCCCAAGACACCCGCTCCTCTCGGATTTCGAGGCCCTTCTGCGTCACCGAGAATTTCACGCAGGCGTGGCGGCAGGGAGGAAAAGGGCGGCGGGGAGAACGAAAGGAAATATTTGTGACACACAAAAACGGGGAAAGTTACGATTGCGTTCCCAATGTGACAACATGACCCTCCGCGAATCCATTTGCAGCTCCCCTGCGCCTCCACTGAGAGGAGCTGCGTCCCCATTGTCTTCGGCTACGCTCCGGGATCGGGGCGGTGTTGCATAACCGCCTCGAAACGTTGAGCGGCACCGAAGGAGAGCGAGCAAAGTTCGTCCTGCGGCGATCGAAAGGACCGAGAGTCATTTTTCACGTTGCCGGAGTAGAACAATGTCAGCACTTATTTTATTCCCATGCTCAAACCCCTATTTCCTCATATTTTGGTTCTTTGAATTATTGATGTGAGCCCGCGCTTCCGGGGCTTATGACACTCAGCGACTGACATGACACAATTTTGTGTGGCGCGTGGGACTCGGCTGCTAATTGGTGGGTTGGCGTTGGCGTCGGCAATATCGGAGGGGCCTGCCAACGGTGGCACACTCTCATCTTATTCTCCCGTTTGGAGGCTTTGAAGCAAAAGGCAAGGTGAGGACGAGGAAAGGAATACAAATGCAACAGGGGACTACCAGAGGTACAGCACTGTTACCTTTTGAAGCGCTACAAAGAAAAAAAGCAAACCTTACATCTGTGGTCGAGAACCACCAAGACCCGCCCCCCCCCCCCTTCCCCCCCCCCCCCCCCCCCCCCCCCCCCCTTTCGTCCCACACAACATTGACCCCGAACAACCCCCCCCTGAGCTCTACTCACGTTGTCGTTGCTGCCTTTGTTGTCCTCGTACTTGCTTTCTATGTGGATGGAAAACTTGGGCAGGAAGGAGCACTGGAGGGAAATGACAGACAAGACGGTGAGAAATCGATAGCCATCCATTAACTGTACCACGGACGGCCCGGGGTGGCGCGGAGGCCAATTCTAGCTGACATTGGGCGGAGAGGCGGGGGGGGAGGGGGGGGGACACGCCACCGGCCAGATTGCCAGTCTATCTCTAGCTGAAACTTTGAGACAAAAAAAACAAAAACACTCCCACTCACATTCTCGCCTGTGGACATTGAAAAGCTGCCCATCAACCTAACCTCAGACTGTGTGACTAGACACGCAGACACACGCAGACAGAAGGAAGAGGAGGACACGTGACCTCCCCCTCAAAAAGCGTTCTCCTCTCGTTTTGCACACCACAAACTAAAATTATTAGAAAATGAAAAAAAAAAAAAAAAAAAAAAATTATGGTCCAGTGTTTCATCTCTGGCTCCTCCAATCTGCTAAGTGTTTTTGCAGTTTATTTGTCATATGGGCGGATGATAAATTCATCGCTGGATGTGGGTTTGGACCTGATCACATCCCACAGGTGGAAGATTCCTCTCAGGATGAGATGGGAAAGTAATCGTGTCTCCGTGCCGGTGCTTTATCCCCCCAACCAAACGAGCAATAGTGATTATTCTCTGTCGCTGTGTGGATTTACAACTGCATGGCCCACGCTCCCTTTCTTCATAAGCGGCGCAAGCACACACACACACACACACACACACAAACACATTCTTTATTGCCCCAGGTCCTCTAGATTGCTTTTCATCAGTTCCTAAACACCGCAATTCCTCTCGTTTTGCACACCACAAAAGAAAATGAAAAAAAAAAAAAAAAAAAAAAATTATGGTCCAGTGTTTCATCTCTGGCTCCTCCAATCTGCTAAGTGTTTTCGCAGTTTATTTGTCATATGGGCGGATGATAAATTCATCGCTGGATGTGGGTTTGGACCTGATCACATCCCACAGGTGGAAGATTCCTCTCAGGATGAGATGGGAAAGTAATCGTGTCTCCGTGCCGGTGCTTTATCCCCCCAACCAAACGAGCAATAGTGATTATTCTCTGTCGCTGTGTGGATTTACAACTGCATGGCCCACGCTCCCTTTCTTCATAAGCGGCGCAAGCACACACACACACACACACACACACAAACACATTCTTTATTGCCCCAGGTCCTCTAGATTGCTTTTCATCAGTTCCTAAACACCGCAATTTAATAAATACACAGCCAAAGGAGCAGCGGTTACATAATCTGTTGATGTACAAGAGTGTGAATACATTTATGTGTGGTACCACGAGAAAAGAACAACACAATATGTCAATTTTGCCCCGCAGCATGGGAAGGAATGAGCTCCGGGGTGGGATTCTGAGAGCTCATGGTGAATGCATTGGGTGTGTGTGTGTGTGTGTGTGTGTGTGCGTGCGCGTGCGTGTGTGAGCATTTTATTATATTGTGTATAGTGCAGTCAGTAGTCATTGCTGCCAAGTCCAGCTTACTGGCCTTGTGAGTCTCAGAGGAGAACAATAAGAGAGAGAGTGTGTGTGTGTGTGTGTGTGTGTGTGTTTGTGTTTGTGTTTGTGTTTGTGTGTGTGTTTGTGTGTGAGGAAGGCAGGGGATAAAGGACATGATGTAATTCAAAGTGGACTGACTGAACTATTTGACATATTCATTCTTCATGGCGTGGCTGCACCGTCAACGCGGATTATCAATACTAAACTTAAATACGTTATGATATATGATAAATGCTGAAACTAACGGATGAGCCCTGTCTTGTGAGAAGCTGGCGGTGGCTGATATGGGAGTGGTTCAGCATTGCCCGTGTTCATGAGGTGGATGAGTCAGCAAAAGGTAGTTGTTCACTTTCACACGAGTTCGCATGACCTTCCTCAGAGGGCCAGATGTTCCATGCGTTAGGGCAGTCTCGGGGAAAGAGATCAGCGGGCTGCCGATTTCATATGTGCTTAATGGATGTTTCCTTAACGCCTTAACATAAGGTGGGCGGTCTGACGTCCATCTGTTATCCCAGAGCAAATGATTTATGATTTTTGCTCTGCAAATTAAACTCGTCATATCTTCTGTGAGCTGTGGGTAACGAGGGACAGGGACTATGATGTGCCCTTAAGAGGTAGATTTCATTTCAGCCATGAGAGCTGGGGTCGCAAATGATTAATTTGATTACCGATGGGGCTTCAATAATAAAAATATGAATATTATAGTTAATCCTATTTTTTTGAAGGACCGTTCACTTATTTTTGATTCATTGCTCAGACATTTGTTCTATAAAACATCAATAATAAATAATACAATGTCCGCCAGCTCCAAGGGGACGGTGCAGCATGACATTTGCATTTAAAAGCATTAGCGACAGTGAATTCCAGGCATTGGAGGCAGGATTTCATTAGAACATGCAAAGCGCATTTGTCATGTGGTGCCGGCAGCGTCAAGGAAGTGCAGCCACTCTCACCTTTACCTTCACCACGCTGATTTACACGTTGGATCAAAGTGCGGATGTGTGTGTGTGTGTGTGTGTGTGTGCGTGTACTCACCGTGTATTCTGACCATATCCAAGACAGGCGGCAGACAGGGAGATGAAAAGAAAGGAATGAAACCATAGGAGACAGATAAGAAGGAATAAGAGGGAAAAAAAATGGGAGAAATTGAAAAGGACCATTAAACCTTGGGAATGGCACTTCTGTCCCGCATGAGAGGGGCCCGTTTTTTATTTGATTTTTTTAAATCTGTGGGACACTGATCATTTTTACGATCACGGCCCCACTGAGGGCACTCAGGCCACGGAGGTGCTGCAGCCGAGCTGTGCACCCTGCAGTGCTGCAGAGTTAACGCGGAGCTAATGCCGGATCTGTCACTATTCTGTGACATTTGAGGCGGATCTCCCTCTGTGAGTCGTGTGTTACGCTCTCAAAGGCTGTTTGGCAGATAGAAATGACACTTCCAACACTTCAAACCACTTGCAAAGTGTCTGTGATAAGCTTCCAGAGGCAAAACAATTATTAAAAAAAATCCCGTTAGGGTGAGGGGCTAAAATGGCTGACTGAATATATAAAAATTACCTGTTATGGTGTAAGGATAATAGTTCCACGCCTTCTCTGTGACATAGAAGATTTTCGGGACAACTGCTCTGGCCCAACTGGGCAGTTTGCTGAAACACAGAGAGAGAGGGTAACGGAATGTTTAGTGAAAGAGACACCGATGATATAAAAATGATAAAAAAAAACGTCTGCTGTACAAAGTTGTCCTCCGGAAGTTTCGCCCCCCGCGCGTCTCCTTGGCTCTCTCAACAAGAATAAGACATAATTATCCAGCTGTTCGCAGCCACAATGGAGGCCGAACAAGGCGGCCACGATGGCCCCTGGGGTACTTGATTACACTGATTGCACCCTACAGCGGGATCTCACCAAAGCCGGCGCCGTGATAGAGCCGGGGAGGACAGGAGGGCAGGAATTACAGGGAACCAGCTATTAATCAACCCAGATGGGTTCTAAACGCGGACAGCTGCAGACAAACACTTGGACATCTCATGTTGTGGCCAATTAAAAGGGGAAATGATTTTGAGAGAGGGCAATAGGACGAAAAAAATGTGTAAAAAATTGGTCAGGCTGGAGGGAGTTTGACATTGGCAAGCCACAGATTGGGTGATTATAGCAGAAGTCCTTTCTTTTCCAACTTTCACACTTGACTTGACAATGTTAGAGAAAGTGCTTGCAGTGAGCGTGTCACTATAAAGTGTACAGGACACTGTATTCCGGTTTCCACGGACTGAATGTCAGCCAATCAAACCTGGTAAGGAGCACCGCGATGGCACGTCGCCAAGTCGAGGCACATTTTTCTTTTAAGCATATTTCATTTTTAAACCAGCCTCTGTGGCTTTAACTCCTACATTCCTTCCCTTCTTATTACTATTATTATTCAAATCGGACTATACTGGTCTGTGTGTGGGCCACAGGGACACGGAACAGACAGCTCCCCCTGGTCTGCCTCCAACAGCCTGTCTAAATAGCCAGAGGAGTGTCCAGACACAGTAGACCGGTGACATGTCCTCACACTGCCTTAACGACAAGCCAAACACTCACACACACACACGCACGCATGCGCACACACGCACACAAGCACACAAACACACACACACACTGCAGCTTTAACATGGTAACAGGTGGTTTGTGGGTGGAGAGAAGCAGGCGCGGCATCCAACAGTGACTGCTCAAATTATCCATCACTTACACTGACCTCATCTCCCTCTGCCCACACACACTCTAACACTCGGCCGTGCCTGCCAACACACGCACGCACGCACGCGCACACACACACACACACACACACACACACACACACACACACACACAGACACGCGCACAACGGCCCTAGACCTTCCTTTCCTCTGAGTTTGTCAGTCACACTTCTCGTTTCCCAGAGGCCCACTTACTTGTCACTTCTGACCACAAACCCCTTCCCAGTCTCTCATGTCACTTCTCTCCCTTTGCCCCACGGTCTCATTGGGAATGACCACAGCAGTATTCTGTTCAGTGTTTTCTTTTGACCACTCAAAGAAGACGTGGGAACAAAAACGCGGATGAAATAATAACAAGGCAACGTTCCAGGACGAAAGTGAGAACTGATTTAAGGAGAAGCTGTGAAATGAACCACACATTTTAGATAAAAATACTCCTTTTTTTCCATTTCAACCTTTTAGGAACTGTATAACTAGATGAAGAGCGGTAGATGGTACTTTATGATATCATTTTAATTACACGTAAATCAATTGAATATTTTTCGGTGGGATCAAATGATTCATTGACACGGTGCATTTTCATCATTCCCTGTGGTTGAGGTTGGATACCATGGCTCAGTGAAATGATGTTTCATAGAAAACTCTAAATATACAATACGCGGGGAGAGGTGGACTAGTGGCGAGGGAGACATGCAGAGGGTTGCCGGTTCGAGGGCCCAGTCGAGGCGGACTCTCCCTGGAAGGATGGACCGACCCCCCCCCCGCCCCGCCATTAACAAAAGAGACTCCACCTCTAATGCCCATGAGCAAGGCACTTACCCCATCTGCTCCCCGGAAACTCTCAGCTGTCTGTCCGCTGCTCTGTGGCCTTGCATGCGCCACAGATGGGACTATTAAAAGCAATTCTAATTCTATTCTATTCTGAATTTGTCCGAGTTGTTGGATTTATCAAGCTTCGCAAGACTTACTAAATGCCCATGTGTCCCACGTGCAATGGTCCACATTGGAAAGTGCACGAGCCAGAAACGGAATCTTTATCAGCCCGAGTGCGCCTGGGTGCTCGCAGCTGACCCTGTGCTCTGATCTCTCTACGGTAATGAATTATTTCAAATTTCATTACTATGATGGGACTCGGATCGATGGGTTTGTGCTCCTGCCAAGGGTTTGGTGTTGATTTATTGGCCTTATGGACCGGGTAATGTTAGTCATGCGGTATATGAGGGGCCAAAAGCTCAATGATTATTATTATTGCTGTATGAGTAAGCTCTGCGGCGATTCATCTAATAAAAAAATAAATAAAAATAAAGAGAACTAGCGAAAACATTCAAGGCCTGTATGATTAAATATTTTGCAGATGATGTTTATGTACATTAAAATGAATACGCACACGGCGAGGAAGACACTCACTTGTTGAGGTAGATTCGTTTCTCGGTGAACTGGCCCGATCCATGCTCCGGGTCCTCGTATGGCTCATTCTGCACCACCTCTACACCTTCTCCACGCTCACTCTGTTCGTGACTGTGCTTGCTGATCATGTACAGCTGGCCGATCCGATACTGCAAGAAACAAACAAAGCAAAACAGACAAACAAGCAGGCCGGCCTGCCGTTAGAGGGATTGTTTTATTAAACGAGACTCATTCAGCCAGGCGTATGCGATGTTATTAAGATCGTCGCTATGGCGACCTCTCCTAAAGGTACAGTAGGTATTTTGGGTGCGTTTCCTCAGGAGGCTGCTTGTGAATGGAAAGAGCGCGTTCTCTTCGCTTCAAGAGTCCAATAGTTGACTCGACACGATAACTTTATAGCTCTAATAAAAAATAAACGCCGAAGGATTCCAGGATTACTGTTTCCCAGCATGCGGTCGCGACACCTGGGGACAGTCGGCGTAGCGAAGGGAAGCTGGGGGATTTAGTATCTGCCGCATTGTGACGCAGATCTCATAACAGGTCGGGACCAAGCCGCACAACACTAACACTAACTAACTAGGTGGATCGGCTCCACTTACCCAGTCAGTCAAGAACCACAATCCTTCACTCATCGCATACTGACCCATTTGGCCCGGCGACAATGGTGCGCCCTGACAGACCGGACTGCGGCCTCACCCAGTAACTATTTTCCATACATTCGGAAAACGACAAGCGTTGGAGCAAGACCGCTCCAGGACGGAGATTTCCGACGGCTTGTAAGCCCCTTTCCGGCCAGGGGAAATTGATATCCATACCACCTCCAACCGCACCCTCGCCAACACACACAAACACACACACACACACAACCACAAACGCACACAAACACACACACACACACAGCTATGTTAAGCTTACGGAAAAAAAGACGAGGGCTGCCCGGGATGTTCACTCGCGTCTCTACGTTCATCCGCAAAAAGCAAGGAATGGAGTGAGGAGAAATGTGATAGTGTAGTGGAAAAAAGTGGAGTCAGTGTATGCCAGTAAACGAGCTCAGGTTGTAACATGTATGACAATGCCAGATTTTTCCATCACGCTAGACAACCAGAGGGCAGCAACAAAGTATTCCCAGCCGGAATGTTGATGGCGGTGTGTTTTCTGACTGAGCAGCTGTTGGGGGTCCGGCATAATTTTTCTGCTGCAATGACGGTGCCGGGCCAAACACGTAGTAGTCGAGGAACCTGGCTTTAGTCCCACACAACTGCCCATTCGCGCTCACATCTCGAGTTAAAGGGCTACAAATGCACACATTTAGAAATAAATCCTGTCGCAGCCACGCTCACCTTCAGGTACGTCTCAAAATTCCACTAAAAGAAAGAAAACCCAAAACGTGGGAAATAAACTGGAACACGACAGAGATGTGGGAATAACAGTACACAGGTGAAACGAATAGGACACAGGGCAGGAAGCCGAAACTTCAAGGAAAAGCAGGAAGCAACGTCAATAAAAGGTCAAATAACTCCAAAGACAATTTGAAGTCCAATGTAATGTGTTGTACCAAAAATGGCCAAACTACAAACGACTTAACCATACATTCATGAACAAAATAAATACATGAAATAAAGAATAAACAACAGAAATGCAATTGAACTGCCCAAAACGAAATGGTGTGTAGTGCAAACTTACAAAAGTCCAAAAAGTCAATTCATTCTTCCTTGAAAAGACAGGTATGACACTAAGTGATACGTCTTAATGTTCTCCACAGGTTGACGTGTTGTCCCCAAATGTGTTGGCCAAATATGGAATCCACACGTCCATTTGGACAAAAAGAAAAACAGAATACTATCTGTCTTTATAAGTGGGTCAAGCGGGGTTGAGGGAGGGTCTAATCGGTATTATTGAATATGAATGTGAATGTGCTGGCATCACAATGATCAAGAAATGATTTAGCCAGTTTACATCATCCCATCCGTTCCTCGTAATTGAAACCGGCATTACAGCATAGCTGGCTGACTATCTCGGGCAACCTGTGCTGAATGTGATACGGGGGTGTCATTTGGACACAGACGGTGGGGGAGTTGGCGCCATTAGGACGGCGAATAGGAGGACGAGGTTATTGTTCCGATTTTACTTTGTGCCGAAAGTACGACTCAGACGAGGAGACGAGCACACAAACATTTTTTGCCCGCTCGCGGGAACCGCGTCGAGGCATTGGAGAGGTCCCCGCTGAGTGCCACTCTCATCACGCCGGTGGCTAGCAACGGCGGATTTGCATAAAGCCGCATCCTTCGCCCTGTCTCCCTCGGCTCGCACAGGGATCCCATATATTGTTGCGTCGACGCGACAGCCAATGCGCGGTCCTCCCCTGAGTTCCGGCCCTGTCCGCGGTCCACCTGAGAGCGCCGGTCACTGAAGGAGCCGCGGCTTTCATTATTATCTTTATTAATCTCGCTCTTATGAGGTAGAAGTGGCCCTTGCCCTAGGCTAGAGTGGCCATGAATAATCTTTTGTTGTGTAGTATTCCCTCTAAAAAATGTGCATGCATAATTTGCATTCTGGGTACTTTAGTTCTCTCTTACTCTTTGCTTCACCAGCGCTCCTTTGTGATCTCCATATTCACATCACCCTCTTGTTAAGGTTTATTTGCATTATGCAACATGCGGTTTTACATGGAAATGGTTATCACACCTTAAAAGCTTCAAAGAGAGACATCGGATGAGAATCAAACCAAAAATAGCACTTGATTTTCAGACAAATCAGCTATCAAACAGTGGCTGATTTTGACATACAGTTGTTTCAAAAAAAAAACAAAAACAAAAAACATGAATATAATTGTTTTTACTGGTGAGGCGAGAGATACATCAACAATGGGGGGGAATGGCAAATTCCTGGATAAATATAGATAGGCAACAATGAAACACATATGCGCGTTTGCGGAAACAATAAAAGAAAGTGGTAAAAAAGTGGTAAACATGCCGTTTACCTTTGATGATTGAAAATGAAATAAAAATAACATTTGAGGACGAAAGCATGCAGCCTATTTGACTAAACCGCCTCATGTCTCTTCTAGCACGACAGCAGGTGGTGGGGAGCTGTGGTCATTGTGTCACAGCCAAGGAGTGTGTTAGCGTGAGGGTTTGATAAAAATCCAGAAACACACACACACACACACACACACACACGCACACACACAAGACAATACCAGACACATTGCTAAGATGTAATTAAAATTCAACCTCAGACAGAGTAATTACTGCTGTGGGCGCTCAGTATTCTTGGACAACTGACTGTGCTCTTGTGGAGATAAATAGCTTTATGCGTTTTAATGTCCATTTTAGGCTGAGTGAGTGTGTGTGTGTTTTTGTGTGTGCGCATGTGGGTATGTGAATTAAGAGGAAAGATTTCTATCTGCGTGCACACAATAACGGGCAGGCTTCTTCCAACCCAGTCCTCACACCAAGGCAATCAATAAAAGTCCAGCATTATTAAAATGTTCGGCTCAGATAATGCGGCAATCATTGTGTAAACATTTACATGTGAAAGGTTCTATTCTTTTGCGGTACATCGATTTACACTGATTATTATTAGTCCATCCTTTCGTTTCTTTATTCCTCACGGACTACCATCATTAATTATGGCCATACTGCTTTATCTCATCTGCCCATATGGCGGACGGATTATTTTTACATCAGAGGGCACCGACGCACATAAACACTCTGCCTTACTTACAGCAGACGCGCCCAAGTGCTGGCCAAGCAAACATGTTAAGGGAGATATATTCATTTATGCCGGCAAAGTTTAATTCGAATTCGTATTAAACGATACGTTTCAAAACTTGGACCACAACTATATTTGGAATATGCAATGAATAACGCAGGGCGGCAAATGAGCCTTTAAGGCCCCTTATACTGCATTTCAAACTTTTAGCTTAAAACCATCTTAACTGTATAGCACATAGGGATGTGCGATATGACAATGTGGCCCACTTATGGCACATTGGCTGTAAAATGCAACGCAAATGTTACGCAAATGCACCTGTGTAGATTGGGGCCATCGTTTTTGCAGAGGCAAGTTAAAAAGGCTCATCTTCTCCATCTTGGCGACACCGTGACGTGGTGTGCCTCCGACAAAAAGCCTCTTACGACGGCTGAATCTGGGGTTCGTTCTGAACACTCAGCTGTACATTGTGTGGCTCTAATCAGTGGTGGCAATAATGTGTTTATCTGACAGCCAAAAATACACATTCTCTTGTACTACATAAATAAAAAAAAACAACAGAAACAATAACATCGATTTGCTGAACTCTGCAGTTGAATGGAGTTGAATCTTGCTTCTGACTCCACAGTAATTCCTCTAATTCCTACACAAGGTCACGCAGACTAAAACCACACTTTTTTTTTTCCACAAGGGCTGAAGAACAACAACACACACACACATATCTATATATAGATATATCTGTATATATATCTATATATAGATATATATATAGCTATACACACACACACACACACACACACACACACACACACACACAAAAAACAACTCTGCTGGCTCGGCAGAAATGTGGGCATGAAGACAGAGTGCATACAGTGTGAGCGACTGTACGTGCTCCGTTTGTGCCGAGTCAGCAGAATGTGAAGGTGAGTGTTAAACTCACCTGTGGTGGTTTTATAAATTCACACGGCGGGCACGAGGATACCAGCATATATATATATATATATATATATATATATATAGATATAGAGTATATCTATATGTATATAGGAATATATATGTTCTCTGTTCTTTGCTTGTCTCACGTGTTTGGAACAACCCCTAAAACTGTCCCCTCACACGTTTGTGTGTGAAAACGGCGCCGACTCCAACCGGCACTGATCAACACCTTCCTCTCCCATGGACTACGCTGAAGAAAGCTACCCTTGGCAAACTGCAGGCGAGATGCCACACAGGCCTCATCAGAGCATGTCGTGCTCTGACAGGAGCGCACGCGGGCGGGGTCGTTAGGACTCGTCCGCCAAGCAGCTCGCTGCACCGTTTTGGCATGGTCCCGCTCCAAATATTGTAACTGTATTCCGTTTTGTGGCGAAAAACCTTTACTGAAATCACGAAGGGATGGGGCAGGTGTTGCCAAAGACGCAGGTGTCTTTGTCAGAGATGCTGATGCTATAGAGAGGGGCATCTAGCGGGAAGGGCTATTATGTACAGCATACAGTATATAACCGTTACGATTTTTGCAAAAGAGCATGTCGCACACATTTATTCAAAGAGGTGTGGAGGGATTTGGCTCGGGAAGTCTGAACCCTGGATGTGTGCTGGAGCACCCCCAACCCCCCCCCTTTCGCGTTTTCCGGTCCTCTTCTTCTTCTTCCATGCAGAGTCTGAGGTCACCGAAATAAAGGTTACATAACTTCAAGCTCACTCACCACAGATCCCTCCGCCGTGCATCATCTTTACTCCCCGCATCGCCGCACACGGGGTGGCCCGCCGGAGCGCTCCTACGCATGCATATAACAGCGGGGCAGAAAAGAGTGAGCAGAGGAAGGAGGGAGGGAGGGAGGGAGGGAGGGGTGGATGGTGAAGTTCAGGTAAAGGAGATGAGCGGGGGGGAATCAGAGAGCAGCAGAGGAAAGAAGGGAGCGATGCTGCTGATGTTCCGGAAACTGACAGACAGCCATGACACGAACGCAGGGCGGCCAGCGATCGCTGCTCCCGTTCCTCCTCTCCCTCATCCTCTCGGCTTCTCTACTTCAGCCTTACCCCTGCTAACACTCATTTAATGATGCACAGGAGAAGGAGAGCCGAACAACCCTTTTCGCATTTCAAATCATAGCCAAAACAACAGTGACACTCCAAGGTGTCATAATGAGGCTCTTTTCCTGGCACACTGACTCCAACCAATTAAATATGATCAGATCGTTGTGTCTGCATGTTTCATTATATTCTGGTGCAGATATCGATGTTGCGAAGCTCGAACATTTAAGCATTCTAATAATCAAATAAATATAGTCATTAGAATGAGATATGAAGTGAACGTAGTATTTAACTCACAACTACACTCTCAGGGAACGTACGACCTCAGTTGAATTTTCAAAAAGCACGCAGGAAAAGTGGGGCAGTCGGCCTACGATGCCGAGACACCTTGTGTGGTGTTGCTTGTCTCATTTGCCGAGATCCTGCAGGGCAGCCAATATTCTGATGTGGAGTAGAGTCCGGAAGAGGGGATCGATCTTTTTGTGATGTGAGAAGGGACCCGTGAGTCCCACTTCCCAGAAACTCGGAAGCCTGAGGCTGTAGTCGCGGGGGGAAGCTGGTCACGACCATCAAAGAGAAATGCAGAGAGGCTGGGAGACCAATGCTGTGATTTGTCAAACTATTTGAGTTGACGATCACACGCCCAAACTGGATTAACGAAGTTCTCTGTGTCTTGTTCTTTCCACAGAACTGAGCCTTGAGTTGGCAATGGTGTATTGTGTTTGCTTGACAGCC
The DNA here is from genome assembly GCA_016785305.1 of Colistium nudipinnis. Taxonomy (NCBI): domain Eukaryota; kingdom Metazoa; phylum Chordata; class Actinopteri; order Pleuronectiformes; family Rhombosoleidae; genus Colistium; species Colistium nudipinnis. The sequence goes on from JAFBJU010000074.1 coordinate 199,814, forward strand.
CTCATTTAGTTATTTCAAAAACAACTCCCCGGCTGTGTTACGTAAGGCCTTTGTCCGCTATGTGCTTTGGTACAAAATTTGAATTTCAGGTCGCCAGGGGGAAAACCTTCACGTTTATTACACGTGGAGCGAGCTCAGTGTTTTTAAGTGCGGCGCTGAGAAAACGAGGATGAGGGAGGGGAAAACATGAGCATAAAAAAGAAATGCGAAGGAGAAGGAATTAGAGCGACTTTGAATGGCAGTGTTTCCCCGACTATAACCTATATCCACAACTATCACTAAAACTATAACTATAGCCGTGAACCCCCCCCCCCCCCCCCCCCC